>CAJQZJ010028484.1:42550-103713 GCA_907164525.1 Lophiomys imhausi | reverse complement strand
TGTGTGTGTGTGTGTGTGTGTGTGTGTGTGTGTGTGTGTGTGTGTGTATGCATATACGTGTGTAAGCATATATACCTGTGGGGAGGCCTGAGTTAGGGTGTTGTATCCCTGAGAACTAGGGTGGAAGGGTTCTGTGTTATGCCTGGCTTGTAATGTGGGAGTTAGGATCTAAGAACTCTGGTCCTTACGATGAACCAGCAAGCACTCTTAACTGCTGCACCATCTCTCCAGACCTTAGAATTTATATTTTTGAGATAAGTTCTTGCTGTGTAATTCAAGCTGGCCTCAAATTTATGATTCTCTCACCTAAAACTCTTGAGTTCTGACATACAGATGTATACCACTTCAGGTGGCTAAATGTAAAGAGTTTTGTGTAGTTGAAACATATTCTTAAGTAAATTTTTATTCTTTTTTCCCCCATATGTAGAAGAACTACTTTGCCTGTTAACAGATATCTAAATATTACTCAAGTTTTTGGAACAGTGACCTAAATTGTCTCTGCTAAAATTACACATTTTCTGTGACTAGCTCTCTTACATTTCCACAGACAGCATCAGCATAACTTAGGGTGTGCTTGCACATCTCCTGAGCCTGTTCCCTGCCTTTGATTTTCCATTGCTATTAGGAAAGACATTCTCTTTCCTTGTGTCTAATACATCATCAACTTCACCGACTATTTCCTGTGTGCACTAAGCTCAGGTGTCCCTGAGTGAAGTTTTTCTGGGCCCCCTTTTATGGATTCCATTTGATTTTCACCCTCTGATCACTGGCCAATTTTGTAACCCGAAGGGTCTCTAATGTACACTAGCAGCCTGATGATGGCTCAGCCAGGAGGGCCCCGGCACTCCTGTTAGCAGCCAACTGTACTTTCTTTGTCACTAGTAGTCAGTATGACTCTCTTGTTGAGAAGGAGAAACTATCAGCACTAAGTAGGTTCCTTCACCTAAAACAGACTCAAGCCAGTGGCCCTGAGGATTCCTGATCAGTGGCAACTACCTACTGTCCCTCACACATACAACAGGACCCAGTTTCCAGTGATACATGTGGTTGCGTGCAGAGCACAATGAAGGCACCAGGTAGACCCTAGCCTATAGCTGTTACCTTGTGCTATGGCGTCACTGGGCTCTTGGGCTTCCCTTTCTTCTTTCTCTTCCTGGACGCAGGAAGCAGCTGCCATTTGGGCAAGAGCTGAAGCGCAGTTAGCAGCAACCCCTTCAGAGGAGACAAACAGCTGTCCCTTAACTGAGTATGTTCTCCAGATACATACCAGAAGAACCCTCTGTAAACGATGGCTTTGAAGAGACCCTCCCCCAGGGTAAGGGTCAGGGGTCCCACAGGCACCTAGGGCACAGCTCAGCCGAGCAGCTCTCCGCAGCCCATCAAGGCTCATGCAGATGGCGTCTCGCTCCTTCTGGTTCTGCTCTTTGATGCCCTCAGCTCCTAGGATGAAGGCCAGTCCCTTGGAGCTTCCTGCCATTCGGCCAGTCAAGGGGGTTGACAGAGTATCAATCAGGTTCTTCCAGCAGCCAACCAAAATATAACGGGCAAATGCAACACCTACAGAAGAAGGGGTGCTGGCTACTTTCCAGAGACAAAAAGAATGACAAAGAAGGGTCTGGGGTTTTCCAGACCTCACATAATAAATTCTGAGTTACACATAATTCTCCAAAAGGAAATACAATTACTAGATTGTGTTGGGTTAGGTTTCATACAGTAATCACAAATAATGAATATGGCATCAATGTCTCAGCTAGACAATTTTCATTAGCTACCTTCACCCTAAGACAAAGTCATAATTTATTTTAAGCTACCATTAGCGATTTGATTGCTGGAAACGTGTGTAATTATGTAAATTTTAAACTCAAGGCTGAAGGTCTTACCTACTACCATGGAGTCATCAATTCTCCTGCTCTGGGCGAAAGGTGACTCCACTGAGGCTGATGTCAGCAACTGGCCACCGATGGCACTACTCTCTAAGCCATCGATATCTGCCAATTAAAAGAGTGGTCATCCCCAAGTCTTCCCTTTTCGTAGGTCAATCAAAATTAAACAGTAGCTACCACAACATTCATGTCTTTTCAACAAAATCCATTGCATTTACTAGGTAGAGACACTTTTCTGAGAATGTTATGTTGCTTTATTCCTGCCAAACCATCATTTTGTTCTCTGGTGTATGCTTCATACTTGAAAAAAATAAGGCTAAACTCTGCCTCTGCTATTGTCATAAAGTCGACTTACTCAAGATGTTTCCATCTTTGGAAGGTGTTTTTACTCATCATCATAGCATTATCACTGATAACGAGTGGAGCACCCTAGCACACACGCATGCATTTTGAAGAAGTCTCACTGTATGGAGCAGACTGGCTTCAGACTCACTAACCTCCTACATCTGCTTCTCAAGTTCTAGACTAAAAGGAATATATGACCATGCCTGGTTAGTCTTTCTCGGGGCTATTTCACCAGAACTAAGGAGAATAAACTTCTTTGGTCAGTAATTCCATTCTAATTACAAATGCACTGATGATAATGCTTTACAAT
Source organism: Lophiomys imhausi (assembly GCA_907164525.1). Classification (NCBI taxonomy): domain Eukaryota; kingdom Metazoa; phylum Chordata; class Mammalia; order Rodentia; family Muridae; genus Lophiomys; species Lophiomys imhausi. Next base: position 101,175 of record CAJQZJ010028484.1, on the reverse strand, counting down.
TTTCAAGTTGTTTCACTTAGTTTTTTGGTTTTTTTTTTTCATTTGATTGTCACAAACTATTCAAACCAGGAAGGGAGAGTATTATTTTTCTCATTTTACAGGGAAGAAATTCAGTATTCGAAGCAGAAAACCTTATAACTTCTGGGTGTTTGGGCTAAGATCCAAGTGCAAAGTAGGTAAACTGCCCGAGTCCATGAGCCTGGCAAAGGATAGAACTGGATTTTGCATTCATGTTTTCTGATTGGCATCCAGGCCTTTCTCTATAGCACCATGATGCAGTTCAAAATGGATTGTTAAACTATGTCCTTCAAAGTTTTGCAAGAGTGAATTCCCACCTACAAAAATAGCTCAACAAACTCTTTCATATTCTGGCAGGAAGGGACTGGTCTGGAGTTGAAAGGTCTGGGTTTTTGCTTATCTCTGAATAAAGAAGATTTTAGGATTGAGCCAGGCACTCCATTCTTTGGGCACCAATTTCTTCACTAAAAAATGGACTGATTATGGGATACAACATATGAATTTTGATGTAACTGATACAGTTAAATGAAACACAGGGGTAAATTTAGGAAAGGGGCTAGAATAAATTTTTTTCTTAATTTGGAACTTCACCCTTGCTTGAGTAGGAGATGATGTCAATACACTGTGTTAAAATTTTCATTTTATATTAGAAGCCTTCTAGACAACACATCAGAAAGTCATAAAAGGTAGAAATGCATATGGCTGCTAATGTAGAAATAAGCCAGTTTTCTGGAATCAATTTAGCTTTTAATCAATGGCCCTAATGACATTTATGAGAAATGATTATTTTATCCAGGTTATAATACCTCCTATGTACTGGGTATAAGACTAATGAACTCAAGCAATATTAAAGTTATTTTAGTATAAGGTTTTCCATTTCTATAAATGGTTTGCCATGTCACCAGAAGTGGCCAGTTAGCTGATGGTCAGACTGGTGGTAGCCCTCTCCTGGTATAAAATGGGAGGGTTGAGAGTCCCACACCCTCACTGCTTGTTCACATCTGGAATTGGCTATAAAGTTTCACGGACAATAAATAAATACATTATTTATTTTTATTTGTATCAGTATTTTGCCTGCATGTATAGATATGGACCAAATGCATGCAATGCCTGTTGTCCCTGGATCACAAGAAGGCACTGGATCACCTTCAACTGAAATTAGTCATGTGAGCTGTCATGTGGGTGCTGGGAATAGAACCTGGATCCTCTGCAAGAACCTTATTTTTGTTGAATTATTTTGAAAAGATTATATATTCCTACATTAATCTAGAATGAAATAACTTTCCCATTGACAGAGAAATTGAGCTTAATCTTACATTATGGCTGATTAGCAGTAATGATGGATGAATGCAGCTACTAAGGATAGTCTGCTATTCCTCTCACATCTGCTGATGCCTCTTTTTTATTAAGCTTTGAGTAAGAGATTTATAGAGATTTTATTTGGTGTAAACCTGGTATTTAAGATCCTCAGATGAATCCCAAGACACTTACACACTCTAGACAACATGGAAACCAAGCATTGATTAAAATAAATGAATGTCTCTTACATATGTGAATGACTGTTTACAGTGTGTTTGTCTGTGTACATGTTCATGTGTGTGCATGTGTGTATGCACATATATGTGAAGGCCAGAAATTGAAGTCAGCTGTCCTCCTTAGTTCCTCTTCATCCTCTTTTTTAAGACAGGCTCTCCCACTGAAATTGGAGCTCTCTGACTCAGCTGTACCGGCTGCCAGCAAATGCCAGTGATCCTCTGCATACACCTCATCAGTGCCAGGGTCGTAGGGACCCACATCTACACCAGACTTTTATGGAGGTGCTGGGGATCAAGCACAGGTTCCTGAGATGACAGCCTTCTCTCCAGTCCCCATGAGTGACTATTGTTCAAGTGGCTTAAATAGAACCTTGATTAATAAAGTACCTACTGGTCACTTGTGTCATGATCCTGATTCTCAAGATGTAGAACCTAGATTTGCTTTTAGCAGTTCCATCTTGATTCTAGAAGAAACATTCCAGATTCAAGAAAGCACCAGGACTCTGCTCACCAGGGAGAGGCTTCATTGGCATCTCTCTACTTGGTTCCTAGTTAGCACCTTACCTCCAAATTCCTGATTGTTGGTTCTACCAGCCAGTTGCTTACACTGTCACCTTTATAAGAGCCTTGGTGTCAACTGTAACATGACACACTTCTAATCAACACACCCAATCTCTCAGCTACATTATGCAGCTTTATTCCCACCCTGCTCCTGTGTAGTAAACAGTTGGTAAGGTTTGAGATGCAAGAGATACTACATAGGCATCTAGTGTAGGAACATGCCCCATATGTCCCATGAGCTTGAGCCATGAGAGGACAATTCAGATTGGAAGTCAATCTGGGAACTCAGAACCAGAAAAAAAAAAAAAAAAGGCTTGAAGGTTAACTTATCTGATGGACATATCAAAGCTTTGTAAGCCAAAAAAAAAACAAAAGGTTTGCTTTTTCCCCCAAATCACCCCCATCTTTAGATAATACATACTGCTCTCTATTTGTTCACTTGAAATTTCTAATAGTTAAAGGGAATTTAAAAAAATCGACACTGTAGACAAAGATGCTGGGAAAGCCAGTATTTGCAATTATTTTAAATTCTGGTCCAGATGGGAAAGGAATACTGACAGGAAATGGGAATGAGGCCAAGTATAAATCAGTAGTGTCATGTTACCAATGGCAACTCTCAGGAGCACTCTGAGAGAGTGGGATCTCTCTTGGTGTGTGAGAGCTTCCTGGAAAGACGCTGGGCCTGTGTCTAGAAGATACAAGCCCATCAATGTGTCTGAAGCAATCCTCCAACAGCTGAGGGTGTGAAGTCAGTCCCATCCCGGGTGTCAGGGACCTCAACAGGGTCCCCATGACAAATGACAGCAGATGCTTACTGTTTTCATGATGCCTTCCTGGGACCGTTACTCAAAGCCTATTCAAGTAGTGTGTCATTTCCAAAAGGCCGCAGAACATCAGCTTTCCCCCCACTAATGAGTACCCCATGATCTTGGCACAAGCCACTGACCGGTGAGCATGGTGATGAGGGGAAGGCTGTTGTCCTCAGGACTTCCCCAGTAGCCAGCTTCTCCCAGCATATTTCTGTCAAGCACCTGGTGGTAGAGCTCCTCGATCCAGGCTTGGGAGAAGACCATCAGCATGCCACTGGTCTGTACCTGTTTCATGAACTCTTTCTGCAGAGAGGCCACGGAAGGGGATCAAATCACACCCTGTGAATAAACAGCCTCCCGCCCTGCTCACACACATCCCATCCTAACTGAACCAGAGCTTTCTATTGGGGGTGAGAGTAACAGGGGGAAAATGGAGATGCAGAAGCCCGAGCTTCACACAGTTCCTTCATTTGTGATATCATCTGCCACACAGCCTGCAAAAGGACCAGGATGCTACATTTTACATTCTTGTTCTTGGTTGGTTTGAAGGTTAGCACCTGCATGGCTACCTTCCATAGTTTCTTCTTCTTGCTGTCCCAGTAGCAGCAGGGGTAGAATAAGCCCTGGAAGGAGTATATGCACCTAAGACGGACTTGACCTACACTCTTATAATGTCATCAATTAACCTTGAAGGGTTATATTTCATTCAAGAAAGAATCCATCATGAATTCCTTTCTGAAGATGCATGATTTACAACCAAAAACTGACATCAAGGAAGTGGCTTGTTCAGCCAAGGGAGCCAACCACAGGATAGTCAACACTATCCTCACTACAACTCTGCAAAAGTCATTTTATCAAAGCCATAAGGGATCACTGCACATTTCACACCCATGGTCTCCACCCTCCAGACCTGCCCAGGAATGGGCACTGCACAACAGTGGGACACAGAACACACTGGCCGGCTTCTCTCTAGATACCAGAAACTCGGCAGCATAGGGACAGCTGAGACCAGAGCTTACCCAGGGGAAACCCATGCAAGAGCTCTTGCTCACCATCATGCCCGGTGTCAGGGCTGGTCGCTTCCGGTAGTAGTCACCATGGGAGAGCTTCAGGTTGAGCAGTAGGGCACAGTGTGCCGCTGTGTACAGGCTATCTGCATTCATCAGGATCTGGAAGCTCAGACTGCTGCCTCCGTCAAAGCCAGGGGAGTGCATCAGGCCTGTGGGAAAGGAAGAGGGCGTCTGTAGGGCTTCTACAGTGTGCTGGGACCTGTGTCTGGAAAGCTGGAAACAGATTCCAGCAGTGGGAACTCCATTATGCAGAACCCTCTTCGCAGTGCTGACCACCGGCCAGGGTGCTCACAGGACCAGACGTATGTTACAGTATATCAGGAAAGGCATGTTCTGGAGCTGATCTGCTACAACTGGATCTTGGGCTGTTAGTTAGCAGCAACGGCTTGGGTACAACCCTTCCAGCCCTCTATAACTTTCTGCCTTAAACTTTCCAGCTGCTTTCCATGACAACGTAACATCACTAACCTCATTCCCTCTCCTCCAGTTCCCAACGTGCTTTGCTATTTCTTCCCACTCTGACCTGTAGCTGCCTCTGGGTCTGTGTGTTATCTCTGCCATTCCCTAGAATGGTCCCCTAGACCTCTGATGAGTTACTCTTTTGATTTTTTTTAGGTCTCAAGTCAGCTTCTCAGAGACCTTCCCTTTCAACTGTGTGGCTTTCTTCTAAGCCACACTAGCTGCTTCCTCTCTTTGTACTTACTGCTTTAATGTCATTTATTCTACCTAGTATTATAGTATATAGCTTACCTCGGCACAGATGCACACGTGTGTGTGTACCCAAGCCAGGTACATGCTCTCTATATATTAAGAAATATCATCATCCCTTGGTTTTTTTGAGACAGGTCTCACTATGTTGCTCAGGATGGTGTCACACTTGATTCTCCTGCCTCAGCCTCCCAGACACTGAGATTACAGGCATCAGCCATGCTGCACATTTGTCTACCATCTGCTCTTAGCATTCTAAAGCAAGATCTGTGAGAGGGTGTGGCTCTTAGTTTTGTTCACTACAGAATCTTCAGTGCTTAAAATATTGCCTGTCATAGAGCGGGTTCTTAAAAGCCATTTGATGCATCAGTGAAAATGCACATGGCTATTATTAGCACCAACTGCAGTCATTCATGTAAGGCACCTGAAGCAGCACTTAATACAAAAATAAGAAAGTATGGAGCCAGGTGTGGTACCACATGCATGATCTCAGCACACATCTGCTGGAACACGAGGGTGAGGTCAGCTTGTGTTTCACAGTGAATCTGAGCCAAACATGGCTATATAAAGATCTTGTTTAAATAATAAAAAGTGAAAGTAAATATGTCCCTCAAAAAAGCTACTCACGAGCTGGGCATGATGATACACACCTTTAATCCCAGCACTCAGGAGGCAGAAGCAGGAGGATCTCTGAGAGTTCATTCAAGGCCAGCCTGGTCTACAAACCAAGTTCCAGGCCAGGCAGGGCTACCTAGTAAGATTCTGTCTCAAACAAACAACCTAAAAACAAACAAACAAACAAAAAACCCAAAAAGCTAAACATAATATTACTGTACGAATTAGCCATTTTACTCCGAATCATGTGCTCTGAAGGCAGGGTTTGAGCATGCACTTGACTATCAGGGCTAATTGCAGGATTATTCACAGTAGCCAAAAGGTGAAAACAATCACATGTCTAGCAAGGAACAAGTGGATGATCAACTGCGGGGGACACATAAAACGGAGCAGTGTTCAGCGCTGTGCCACAGATGAACTTTGAGAACATTCTGCTAAGTACAACAAGAGGGATGAAAATGAAAAGTATATAGAATGACGAGTATATATAATGAGAAGTTTATAGAATGACGAGTATATATAATGAGAAGTATATAGAATCTGCTAACACTGCCTAGAATGGATCAGTTTACAGAGATAGTAGAACTGGGATTTGAGGAGAAATAATGTCTAATTAGGATGATGAAAAGTTCTAGAAATGCTGCTGAGGGTTAAAAAGGACTATGAATACAATTTGTGCTACTAAATTGTACACTTAAAATGATAAAAATATCAGTTTAATGGTATATGTTTATTTTTAGCAAAGTCAAAACAAATAATAACACAATAAATTGAAAATCATGTAAGGGGTGAAAGACCTGCTGGACAAACTTGAGGACGGGAGCTCAGATTCCCAGAACTCTCTTAGAAAGCCGGGTGAGCATGGCAGACCGTGAATCATCTCAGCACAGGAGAGGCAGAGATGGGGAATTCTGGAGCAAGCTGGCCAGCCAGACAAGTCAAACCAGCAAGCTCTGGTTCACTGAGAGTCCCTGCCTCTGCATATAAGCTATAGAGTGATCAAAAAACACACTCCCTATGTGCATGAACACCCATCTACATGCACCCACATACATATGAACATCCACATACCACATACACTTAGAGTGTACATGTTGAAGAGTAAACTACAGTAATAAATTTGTGCCAATAAGCTAGTCTTTTTTTAACGAGGGGGAAAAAGATGTCAAAATACATAATTGCTATTGTCTTGTTCCCAAACATTTTTCTCTAAAACATTGTATAAAATGAAATTTCATACTGAGTAGAATTTTCATTTGAACAACCCTTTGGATGTTCTCAGGTTAACTGAAAAATCCAACAAAGAAGCGCATGTATGTTCTAAGGACAGTTCAATCTCCCAGAGTGTTGATGCTGTGTCTGAGCTTTCAGAGAGCCTCATCTGCAACTTGTAAAATGTTAATTGCACCAACTTCTGCAAACTCTCAGAGGCTGGGTTTCTGGATGTAGGGAAAACAGTTCATCCTAAATACACCCGGGCAAACGCACAAGCTCATGGACTCTCCAAATCATGTCCGAGAGAATTTCTTCCTCAAAGATGCCTCTCATTTGAAATAAAAAAAAAAAAAAATTCACAATAACTGAAAAATGTAGATCTGCAATTGCAATGTTTACTTCTAACGGTGAAGTTTGCAAATACACTAGTGAGAAGAAAAGGTTGGAAAGAACTGGAGCATCATCACCAGCTCATGTAAGTGCACGTGCCATCACAATGGCCCCTCCTCAGGTCACCCCTCCCCCCACGGGAGAAGCCTGTTTGCTTTGCTGTCAGAACACTGCATTGAGAGCACTTCCTGACCATGCACACAAGAGCTGACCTTTTATTCCTGCTATGTCCTCCCCTCTTCTTCAACTGGTACTGTTACACACAAACACACAAACACACACACACACACACATACATCTACTTTGTGTTTAATTTTTATCTTTAATTTAATGTGTGTGTATGTCTGTGTGTACTTTGTATGCATGTATGTATAAATGTATATATGTATGGATCCATGTGTATGAGTACACGTGTGTGTGTATGTGTGTGTATGCGTGTGTCTGTGTGGTTTGTGTTTGTGTGATATGTGTGTGTGTCTGTATGTGTGTATATTTGTGTGGTGTGTTTGTGACAGGAAGACATCTGTATCCTGTTCTATCTACTCTCAGCTGTATTACCTTAAGACATTGCCTCTCACTAGCCCTGGAACTAGACTGGCAGGCTGGTAAGCCCAGGTAACCTTCCTGTTTCCATATCCTCTCCCATCACTGGGTGCACAGGTGGAAATGTGCAGTTTTCTACATGGACTCTGAAGACTTGAACTCAGATCCTCATTCTCGCACAGCAAGCACTGTCATCTCTCAGCCCATAGGTGAATTAAAATCTGAAAATTAGGCCCAAGAGGGTATGTGATAATTGTGTTCTTGATGAGAATATGCACAAGGTCTCTCACCCCTGATGACCTATGAAAGCCCCGAGCACCACGGAGGTGTCTGTGGGTTTGACTTTAATTCTCTGCAGGAGAGAAGAACCCTGAGATCCATTTCTTTCCTTGGTGAAGCAGGAAATAGCACTCAGAGTTTGGCATTTACCCAACAAAGTTAAAATGTACTTTCAAGTTTATGTAAAGGGAGAAAATAATCTGTAAGTGGCTGACAGACACCAGCATCAGATAACTGTTTTGCAACAGCTACTAACTTGGCTGGGAATGTGTTCTGGGAAAGTGGGCACATGCACAGATGTCGGAAATGAGAGAGGCTGGCTGACTCTGCTGACATGTAAAGCCGTCGTTGTTACATGCAGGTGTAACAAAGCCCACAAGACATTTCCAGTAGATCTGCTTGTGTCTGAAATAATTTGTTGGACTTGTTAATAGTGTTTGCCAGCAGTGGCCTGTTACCTATGTGCAGGATAATTTCTGCAATTGAAAACAACTGAAAAATTTGAGTGTAAGACAAAATGAAGACTATTCTATGCACTTGAGGAAAACAACTGTTTTCCTGTTATACCAGATATATTGTCTTGTGATATCAGTCACACACACGCACACACAAAAAAATAACTCACTGACTGGACTTCATAAAATACTGTCTATTATGTACAACTAATTTCATCTCATAACATTATTTCATTTGATTCTGCCCAAATTTTTTCTTTTTTAAGGTATTTATTTTTTTAATTTATTTTTTATTTCTTCAAGTTACATCTCAATCACAATCCCCTCCCTTCTCCCCCCTCCAGTCCCACCCTCCCACCCTCTTCCCCCTCAACCTCCGATCCTCTTCCCTTTTTTTATAGTTTAAGGTATATCTTTTCCCCCCAACAGCTCCCCCTTTCAGTCCAACAAATGGTTCTTTCTCTTATAACAATAAATACAATACAAGACAACAGAAATAAATAGGCCACAATTATGAGAGTTATATGGCTTAGCATACATTCCCAGTGTCCAGTCCATATGTATTTGGCACCGGACTTTAACATTCTACTATCTAACCATCTCCATGAGTTTAAAGTTCTCTATCTAACTCAGCTTTCATACTAACTTGCATCAAATTTTAAAAACATCTTCTTAGATCCAGAACACCCTCTTGATTCCTAAATAACTCAAAATTTAACTATGAGACTCTAGCTATCTATTCTTCAACTGCCTCAGAGACCCGAGAAAGATAAATATATCTGATTATACAGGAAGTGCAGGGACCGCAGCTTCCAAGACTAAGAGATGACAGAGAACTGGCTGCCTGGACAGTTCCTATTTTTCCAAGAAGAGTGCCTTGAGACCCTGATCAATTAGTCTAAAGTTACACAGACGGAAACTGGCTTTCTGCACTATGCCATGCTGATAATGTGAGCTGATTTTACTGCAGCATCCTCTCTGGTAGGTACTCCATGGAAGGTTCCATCCATTTTTTCTGACTAGTCTTGTTGATGTGCTATCCATTCTGCAGGGCTGAAATAAGGGAAGTATGACTGTTTGCATATTCTATCCACAGTGCTTGTATTTTCCAGACTGGGATAAATGTAGCCCATCTTGCCCACTGTAATAAGGATGCTCTTTACGGTCAGGAGCAGGGTGGATCACCTGCCTGATGGTTACCAGTGAAAGATTGGATACAAAATTATCACAAAAAACTATAAAAGTCTTTTCCATATTAAGATAATGTGATATTTCTCTTAAAAATCAGTATTAAATACTTGACTTAAAACTGTGGTACATCTACACAATGGAATACTACTCAGCCATCAGAAATAACAAAATCCTGCAATTTGGAGCCAAATGGATGGAACTAGAGAAGCTCATCCTGAGTGAGCTAACCCAGACTCAGAAGGATGCACATGGCATCTATTCACTTATAGTTGGATTTTTAACCATATAGTACAGGATAACTATACTACAGCCAATGCACCAAAGGGAACAGGAACATAGACTTTGTTTCCTGTCAATAAGACAATTTTCCCTAGTGGTGCTGCCTTGTAGGCCCCCAGTGTATGAGGAAGCTCTTGGCCCTCATATGACTGCTGAACTGAGGCAGGGGATTGATATGTAGGGATACTCCACTCCAGAGGAGTGGGATGGAAGGGATGGGGGTAGAGGGTGGGAGGGCGGGACGGGGAGGGGTGGAAAGAGGACATTATGGTGGAGATGTAACCTGAAGTAATAAATAAACATAAAAAAGAAAAAACCTATTTAACAGTATTATAAATTATAATAAATGAAGAACAGTAATTTCTCTTCTTCTTCTAGGCCTCAATGATACCGTCCCAGCAACACTCTTCCTCACGTGCATGGCAATATAGTTGCCGATAGGAGAGTACCTCATACTTTGCACTGCACGGTGAGGGTTCTGGACAGGATATCTTAGATACCTCTAGGCACTGCCTTGCTCTTCTTAATGGCTGCACTGTTGTTTGTAGGATAAATGCCCAACTGATACCCACGTGCACTGTGCCAATAGTACGAGAGCTTACATGGTGAGGTGACTCTTAGCAGTTCTGCCATGTGTGTTTGTGTAATACATTCCTAAAAGAAAAATGCATATGTCCCAGGTATCTTCCAAATAGTGAACCCTGAGTGTGCACACCGAGGACGAGTCAATGCTGGCTGTACTCCTCTGTTGTCCTCTACTTCACATGTGGCTCTGGGGTCACCCATCGACTCAGAGGACATCATTTTGCTCTGAAACAGGTATATATAGTGACTTCGGCAATAGGGTCATCTATATATGGAAATCTAGAAGACTTTTTAAAGCAACCATATTTATCTCTAAGGAGAGCCCTTTGTGACCTTATTCTGCTCTCTCCCCTCCTGGTTGGACTTGAAGGCTGTATATGCAGCTTGGTCAGTGCAGCCAAAATTTATCTCATACATTTTGATAAAGTTACAACCTTAGTTGAAAGAAACCTTAACCTATAAGTCACTATAAACCAGAGGACAGCAGAATGAGTGTGCCCAGGACCTGGGTCAATGAGTAGCTCTTTGAGTTTTATAATACCTATAAACATATAATCCTAAAAGATAAGCAGGAAAACATAATTAATTTTTTTTAGAACTCTTCCCAGAATTTTCTACTCTGAGTTTTACAAAGACATTGAGGTAAATTTGGATTACCTTTTTTGGGGTTGTTGAAACTGTCGCTAGAAGCTGAAGCTAGTTACATCATCCTTGCCTTCATGCTTTATATTTGCAAGCTTTAGACCTCTTCCAAAGACCGAAACTCATTCTCTGAGGGACAATGAGAGGAGGGAGTAGACAGCAAGGCAAAGACAGGCGGCACCTGTCTAGGAGGGGCTCTAGTGTGTGGTTCCCTGATGCCTGCAGATGAAGGTGCAGGGAGTCCCAGCTATGTCAGAATCTTCTGCCTCTAGGCTAACAGGTCCATATCAAGATTCATGGAGCCTCCAGAGCCTACAAACTGGGTCATAGGAGTTGTCAGAGGTCCTTTTTTTCAGATCTTGGGTAAGCTCCAATTTTGGGTTTCACTCTGCAGTGGGGACTTATAGGAAGGCAGAGACTAATTGTCTTGCTCTCTAGGCATGCTTGGAGTCTAGAGTCAGAATTGTTTGTTTGTTTGTTTGTTTTTACATTTATTTATTTCTTCAAGTTACATCTCCATCATAGTCCCCTCCCCCTTCCCCTTCCTGGTCCCACCCTCCTATCCACTTCCCCCTAACGTGCCTATCTACTTTTTTTTTTTCCAATTTAAGGCGTATCTTTTCCCCTCCGAACAGCTCCCCCTTTTGGTCTAATAAAAGGCTGTTTTTCTTATAACAATAGATACAATACAAAACAATAAGAACAATTAGGTAACAATTATGAAAATTATAAGGTATAACATACATTCCCAATGTCCACTCCATATGTATTTGGCAACTAATAATATTCTATTATCTATTTCCATGAGTTTAAAGTTCTATACCTAACTCAATTTCCAACTTTAAAACATTCTTAGACCTAGAAAATCCTTTTAATTACTAATCAACTTAAAATTTAACTGTGAGACTATAACTATCTAGTCTTTAACCACATCAGAGACCTGGAAAGAATAAATATATCTGAATAAACAGGAAGTGCAGAGCCAGCAGTTTCCAAAACTAAGAAATGACAGACTAAGAAATGGCTGCCTCAAGTTGCTAAGAGACAAGCAACATTTGCTTATCCAAATATACAGAGATACATAGGTGGCCTTCAAAAACCTCAAGAGATCTGCAGAATATGGCATTCAAAGATGTTTTCTTAACTTAAGCTTTTTTGATATTGAGGCATGTCAGCTCCTGACAGCACCCCCTGTTCTACTCCAAGTAGAGGATGAGCATCAAAGAATCTCCATTTGGAGATGGCTGCATTAGTGGCAAACTTGTCACTGGGCAACAAAAATCCCTTGCTTCAACTGTAGACAGAATGCTGTCCAAAAAGGACAAAACTTGAAAGCAGGTAAGTAGACAGCCTAGCTTTGCCAAGACAGGATAGGCAACTCTTTCATAATTCCTGCTTTACAATTAATGTCTGTCAGATATACTGGGCCAAGAGGCTGAAGATAGATGCTCTAATGTATCGAATTGTTCTAACTTAAAGAAGCAGACACTTTTTTAAACAGCTGAGATTTAGACTTTACTGCTTTATCTCATAAATTTTGATAAAGTATAAATACCCTATCACTAGAAGTCAGGTTTACACACAATCACAATGAGTCTCCAGCCTAACCAAAACGACTCATCTAAAAGAGAGCCATTCCCAAGTAGGTGTCTATGACCTCTTATCAATTTCTGGGAAAACCCCGAGATTCTTTTGGCCCTGGGGAGCCTCTTAACCCACATGGCACCTTGTTCTGTGGCACTTACAGCTCAGGTGACTATCTTAGAAAAGCCATTTGGCTGAGTATTTCCATGCTCCCTCACCACAGCACCATAAGCAATTTTGATTGAAAAGAAATTGATTCACTCCAAGCTAGAGAAGCTCATGCCAGTGACATAACTAGCAGTCTGAGGACAGGCAAGAGATGCTAAGTGACCGATGATTCAGATAGGAGAGCAGAGGCCAGGTGACAGGGTAAGGGAGAAAAAAGATTTGAATATTTTAATGTTTAAATGAATGAATAAAGATCTGGAGTGGTAAGCCGGGCGGTGGTGGCGCACGCCTTTAATCCCAGCACTTGGGAGGCAGAGGCAGGCGGATCTTTGTGAGTTCGAGGCCAGCCTGGTCTACAAAGTGAGTCCAGGACAGCCAGAGATATTCAGAGAAACCCTGTCTCGAAAAACCAAAAAAAAAAAAAAAAAAAAAAAAAAGATCTGGAGTGGAAAGAGAAGGCCAACTCAAAATAACAATGTATGGAAAAGCAATGACGAAATATGATACTTGGTAAGATAATTAAAAATTAAAAACAACAACAAAAATATATTTACACAGAGGTACTCTGTGTAGTGCAAAATGAAGCTCTAAGAAGCCATTGGTTATTAAATAAAAATCCCAGTGTAGAGGGTGGCTGTCTTGCTATGAATAATTGGCCAAAGATGTCTCAGAGGTTCCCCAAACAATACAAGTGATTATTACCACTGTTAATTGCTCATCAGAACTAGAGGGTAAGACTCTATCACTGAAACCATTCTACAAACTGGTCCCAGGACACATAAAAGTCAAGCCAGAGCCTGACTAGAAGCTTCTTTCCTGCTGAGTAGCACCATAGTGCTGAAGAGGTCTCTCTCATAGCTGGTGCTGTTCAGGTTGCTTGGGGAGAACTGAGACCAGCATCATTCTTAGATGTGGACCATGCAAGGCACATTACTGACCAATCAAGTAAGATGCACTACTACTGCAATAGAGGTAAGTCTCTGTGGGAGTAGCCAACTGCTTTCTGAGTGGATTTAAGGCCTGCTCCACCATAGGGAGAATTAATGTCTAACACTATAAATCCAATCAAACATATCTAACTGAAGAGGTCCACGGCCCTAGGGGGGAATCGATTGTGGTTTCACTAAATGGACACGATGCACCATCAGTTTGTCTTCTAAGAAACAATGTTTATGCCCACAGGTTAGAACTTGTCTTAGTCAGCCTTTTCAATATTGTGATGAAACACCCTAACCAGAAGCAACTTGAGGAGGAAAGGGTTTGTTTGGCTCACACATCTTGAGTCACAGTCCACCGAGGAAAGCCAAGACAGGGACTCAAGCCAGGCAGGAACTTGAGGCAGGAGCTGATGCAGAGGCCATGGAGGGTGCTGCTTACTGACTTGCTCAGCCTGCTTTTTTATAGAACCCAGGACCACCACCCCAGGGATGGCTTCACCCAAGATGAGCTAGGTCCTCTCCCATCAATCACTAATTTTAAAAATGCCCTACAAGCTTGCCTGCCTACAGACTGATCTTTTAGAGGCATTTTTTAAATTTGAGGTTCCCTCTTCTCAGATTACTCTAGTTCAGTGGTTCTTAACCCTCCTAATGCTATAATCCTTTAATATGGTTCCTTATTCTGAGGTGACCACCAACCATAAAATTATTCTTGTTGTTACTTCATGACTGTTTTTTTGCTACTATTATGAACAGTAATGTAAATATCTGATATGTGACCCTTGTGAAAGGGTCATTCAACCCCCAAAGGTTGTGACCCACAGGTTAAGAACTACTGGTCTAGCCGGGCAGTGGTGGCGCACACCTTTAATCCCAGCACTTGGGAGGCAGAGGCAGGCGGATCTTTGCGAGTTTGAGGCCAGCCTGGTCTACAAAGTGAGTCCAGGACAGCCAGGGCTACACAGAGAAACCCTGTCTCGAAAAAAAACCAAAAAAAAAAAAAAAAAAAAAGAACTACTGGTCTAGTTTGCATTAAGTTGACATAAAAGTAGCCAGGATGGTACCGCTGTCAGCTATGGTCACAGAAGCTTCATTCTACGGTGGCCAGTGCAGAGACTCCTAACTGCTGAGAATAGGTAACCCTTGAATGCTTAGCCATCAACAGAAAATCTATACCATTTCCTCCAAGGCTCAGGAGATACCAGGGAAGAAGGGATAAAAAGAACGTAAGAGATGAAAGAAGGGTATGAAACTCTGACTTTCAGGCATGGCATGTGTTCTAGCTGGGTTTTATCAATTTTACACAAACTTAAAGAGTTACTTTGAAAGAGGAACCTCAATTGAGAAAATGCTTCCATCAGGTGCCTGTAGGGAAGTCTATAGAGCATTTTCTTGATCGATGATTAATGTGGGAGTCACAGCCCACCATGGATGGTGCCACTTCTTGATGCACGGTCCTGGGTTATATGAGAAAGTAGGCTGTGAAACCAGGTGGAGCAAGCCAGGGAAGTAGTACTCTTCCATGATTTCTGCTATAGATTCCTGCCCCGACTTCCCTTCATGAAGGACTGTAAACTGTAAGGTGTAATAAACCTTTTCCTCATCAAGTTGCTTTCAGTCACATTTATCAAGACAGTAGAAACCTAAGACAACATGCCTATTGCAGTCTTGAACTCACATGAGCTGACTACTCATACAAATTGTGAACAAGATTGACCCTGACATATAACAATGTCCTGCCACAGAAAAGGGAGCTTCTTACTGGGTCTCACCCCTCCCTAGGGATTTACATGGTGGTTGGTGGCAGGGAGTAATCTTCAGTGGTCTAGTTACTGGTAAGATGCTCAAAGTCCTGTAAACAAATCCTCTGCCATTCTCCCATACTTAATCCTAAGGAAACTCATTGGGTTACTACCACCAGCCAGCCACTCATCCCCACCCTCAGGCCAACTCCTACTATCAAGAGAGAAACAAGGGAGAAAAGAAAGTAGAAGGGATCAGGGGTAAAGGAGATCAGTGGGAGGGGAACAAGAGAGGGTAAGAAGGATGGACATAATAAACAAACTAAATACATGAATAAAAATGCCATATCATAATGAAACCTATTGCTACATATAATTAATATATGATACTACACGCATTACAAAGCTATATATCTGACTCATGACTCAGGTTGTCTTTACTGACTGAGACATCTCTCTGACCCACTGCATAATTATAATTTCAAACAGAAGACTGAATATCTAACTTTGCCATTTTTCCAGACACTCAATCATTACCACAACCAGCAGTGCTGGGCTCTGAAATGCAGTTGTTCTAGACCTGATACCTGACAGACTATCTTCCTAGGCACCAAGGACAGCTGATCAGAGCAATCCAGGCTGTGGAGCTTGTCTCTGCATCATAAACTTATACCCATAAGTCTTCTAGTCCTTTACTCTCTTTAACAGGAGAAAACCTAGGGTTTACTAATGCGCTTTAAGTCAGTGGCTCTCAACCTTTGGGTTGCGACCCATTAGGGTGTTGAAGGACCTTTTCACAGGGGTCACATATCATATATCCTGCATCTCAGATATTTACATTACAATTTGTAACAGTAATAAAATTACAGTTATGAAGTAGCAACGAAGATAACTTTATGGTTGGAGGTCACCACAAAATGAGGAGCTGTATTAAAGGGTTGCAGTATTAGGAAAGTTGAGAACCCCTGCTCTAAGCAGTTCAAACCATAAGCAAGAAGATTACTGCCTACGAAGTCATAAAGCTCTAAACGTTCTTGTTACAAAAGACTGTCTACAAACCTGAGCAGAAAGTGGAGGCAAAGTTCTGAAGGGCACAGTCCACCTCTTCCACGCTGGACAAGGCCAGGAGCCGGGGAAGGAGGCCCTCGAGGGACTGTACAAACAGCCGTGCGCTGTGCTGGTCCGCCTCCTGGTTCTTTAGCAGTTTCAGGGACAGAGCAGCAGTTCGGAGGGACCGATGGCCCATGTAGTCCCGAGGGGTCTGTTCTTCATCGGCTAGTGAACAGTTATCTGACCCGATGTCTGACACATCAGACCTACCCGAGTCCTTTTCTGCTGCCATGGAATACTGGTCACAGGAATCAAATTCTGTCCTCGACAGGTCTTGGTCATCCACACTGAAGTTGCTCTCACTATACCTAGATCCAAAGGACCTTGTCCTACAGTCCACCGACAGGAAATTAGTGATGTCAGGGTAAGGGACCGTGTGGCTTCTCTGAACCACATCAGGCTGGTCTACGGCCTCAGGTTCTGACACTTTGCTCATGGTCCCCTTGCCTTCTGGAATGGCTGGTGACTTGAGCCCATTCTTGTGGTCCTCTGGTGTTGTCTGGCCCAGTTCTCCCTCCAGGGTAGTCTGGCCGGTGTCTGTGGTGACGCTGATGCTGATATCAGGGCTCCTCTCATTGCCTGTCTCCCATGGAGTGTGCTCAGAAGACAGCACCCTCCGCTGCCAGCGGAAGTCAGCCTCGTTAATCTCCATGGAGTCCCGGCTTGACTCAGCCCCATCCCTGAGCTCTTCAAGGCGCAGAAGCAGCAGCTGCACTTGACTGTCATTCAAGCCCTTCCCCTGGCTGAGTTCATCCAGGGCCCCAAGCAAGGTGCAGACACAGGACACGGCAGCATAACAGGCTTCAATGCCACCTTTGATGCATGCTTCTGTCATGCCATCCATGATGCTAAACAGTGTCCAAGACACAAAACAGCAGCCAGGCATGAAAGATCAAGAAATGTCTCCAAATATGCAAGAGTTATTAGCTTGGCCAACTGCACAGTATTCAAAAGAGACAGTCTAAATTGCATAACATCAAATGATCTAGACAATAAATGACACAAAGATACTTAGGCTGGGAAAAACTCTAGGAAAAAGGAAAGTTACCGTCCTAAAGCCACGTGCCCTCTTAGTTGGCTCACTTTTCAAGGTACAGGCTAAAAATTCCAGAAAAAAAAAATGTGCCATTTTATTCAGGAAAAGACACTGCAAATTTCAAATTTCATTATGATTATACCTTCAAGCAGAAACAGTCACTGTGGCTAAGGGAATAAAAACATTCCTGTGTAAACATATTCTTACCAGATGGATGCCATTACTATTATTACAAACTGCAAAATAATGAGTTTTCCATGGAGGCTACTGCAACAGAGCTCCACAGCTCATACTGTAAATCTAAAAGTTCTTCCCATTAATAATTCAATGGATAGTTTTTGGATGTTTCATGGTGTACATTCAGTTTTAAATTCAATATGGAAATTTGGCAAGTTATGAGTAAAATAAATTGAGATGCTTTATGTGGCTTGTGGGTAAATAATTACATATACACATTTTCTTTAATGTAGATTCATCAAAATTTTATGAATTTACAGTTAAGATAAAAAGTATTCAGAGAAGTAATATTGGCCAACCAGTATGTATTCAAAAGGAGAATGGAACATACAGTTTGAGAAGATCCAAGTGAGACTTTCTTTTGGAAATAGATCTTTTCCTAGGTTCTGATTCAGTAGAGCTTGGTCCTGCCAAGTCATACAGACGTTGTGGACTCCCAAGTATCTTCAGAAAAAGGAGAAAAATAACAGAAAAGTGAGTATCACAAAAAACAAAACAAAAAAAAAACCCAGAAAACAAAACAAAAAAACAACCCATCAAGTTTTAAAATCACAAAATCAACTAAAGAATGTGTTTTTCTTTAGTGAATGACATAACAGGAGAAATAATTACTAGGTTGAAAATCTTTCCTTGGAAATGCTTAGAATTAGAATGATCTAATATTTGGGGTTTTATTTTTCAGTTTTTTTATTTATTTGTGCTTATGCAATCAGGTGTTTTCAGGTGAGACCTGTGGCGGTCTGATGAGATATCATTCACAGTCTTGGGCATTTACATTCTTGGTTCCTACTGTTTGGGTAGGTTTAGAAGATGTTGCCTGCCAGAGGATGCATATCACTAGGGTGGGTGCTCAGATTACAAAGTGATGCCTTGTCCCTGGTCATCCCACCTTCCCTCCCTGCAGTGTGAGATGAAACCTCCCAGCTGTTCCGACACCAGGGTTTCTACCTGTTGGCACAATTCCTTGTCATAATGGAGTCTTCTCCTCTGAAACTGTAAAGTCAAATAACCCTTTTCTTCTGTAAGTTTCCTGCTCATAGTGTTTTAACACAGCAATAAAAAAGAACCAAAGTAAACAGCAAATTCATTCACATACAACTTGTATTCTTTTTTTTTTTTTTTTTTTAAAGATTTATTTTTTATTTTGTGCATATATGTGCTCTATCTGCATGTACACCTGCATTCCAGAAGAGGGCACCAGATCACATTGTGGATGGTTGTGAGCCACCATGTGGTTGCTGGGAATTGAACTCAGGACCTTTGGAAGAGCACTAGGCAGTGCTCTTAACCGCTGAGCCATCTCTCCAGCCCCACAACTTGTATTCTTAATGTTACACAAAATTTTAAAAATTTTGGTGCATGAGGGTTTTGTAGCATGCTATTTTCTACTTGTGGCATTATGGAAGTACTGAAGAAACTTCTGCACTTCAGATTTCAGGCTAATGTATTAAATGTACATGTTAATAAAATGAACAAAAGCTACAAAATACTAAGCTAAAAAATAGTCACCAGGTTGGACAATGGCTCTCTATAACTTCTTCACATTAACTAAATCACTCAACCAACGTCTCTCCAGCTTCCATCCCTGCATCCCTAGTGACTACTATTCTATTATCTGCTTCAGGACTTTGAGAACCACATATAAATGAGATCAAGTGGTATTTTCTGTTCCTAACTATTTCTCAGTATAATCCATCCATGTTGTTGCCAAAGACAAGATTTCCTTCTTTCTTAGGATAAGTTATTATTCCATCAACACTATTTTGACTAGATTTAATTTATGTCTTCTGTGGCAATCTCTGCATGCTGAGATGATTCTACACTAACTGATTATAAGCTTGTTAGACTAGGCCATCCATTTCCCAGTTGACATGTTCATCCAGTGATTTTCTTACAGTTCTTTAGTTCTTCAGTTTCTTCTGAGGATGGGAATAATATTGAGACTCTTACTCCTTTTTGGAGTCATGCTTTTTTTTTTCTTTTTTCAAATAAATGCAGAAAATACAATCACCAGTAATAAAATGTTCTCTTTTGTAGGGATGGGTTCAATGAGGTGAGATAACATGGATACTTCTATAGAAAGTTATTTGGGGATTATGGCATTCTTGAATCAATTCATGAAGTTTTTCTTGGGTATCTGGAAGACAGACATGATTAACTCCTAGGAGGGCAGGGTTTGTGTGATGCTTCTTGCTATACAACACCTTTGACACGTTCACATGGGTTCAAAGGCCCTGAGTGTGGGAAGAAAACTGAGGTCTAGAAACAACAAAAAGTGTTTTTCTAGTTCCTTTTCCATGCTTAAGGAATCTGTGACCTGTTCCCTGTTCATAAGTGCTGATATCTGTTTGAAACTTTCATATGTAATCTTTCTATGTCCAGAGGTTAAAGTTACAAAACACAATCTAAAATTGTTGTTTTACTTAAGAAACCTGGCTGAGAAAAGAGGATTTACAGCATTTGGGAATGTTATAAGGACCTATATTAGTTGTAGTGTGTGGGTGCCCGTGGTTGTGTGCGCATGTGAGTGCAAGTGCCCACTGGGTCTAGAACTAGGCATCAGATTCATACTGTACTAGACTCGGGAGTTATAAGCCAGTTGTGAGCTGTTTGACAGGAGTGCTGGGAACTGAATGAACTCTACCACAGCAGGGTGGACTCTCACCTATGGAGCCATCTCTGCAGCTATCAATTGTAGATCAAAGTGAATTACTCTATTCTGTCCTTTCCATGGCAGGAAAATTCATGTCCTTTTCTTGTGTCAACACGGCCACCATCAACTTACCAGTTTCTCTTCCTCTTTATTGAGGTCTCTATGCTCAACAGCTACTGAAAGACCCAGAAATGCAAAGCTATCATTCATAATCCTGGAGCCTTCCAGATTACTAATCCCATTGCCTGCCTGCTCTTCCATACAGGAGATCTTTCTGAACACGATTATTTGAAGGTTGTTTTAAAGTCTTTTGTTGCTGTTGTTAAAATCCAAGTTTCAGGACCTTCTCTATGGTCTTCTACAATATCTCTCCCTCTTCCACCTTGTTTTTGAAGGAGTGAGTGCATCTCCAAGGGACAGGAATTTTACTTTTCTTTGGTGTTGGGAATGGGGACCCATATGCTCAGCATGTTCTATAACACTAAGCTACACTATTAGCCCAAGAGTAGGGCTCTGAAACCTCAGTTTCTTTTGAAAGCTCACCTTATCCTCTAATTCAACTTAGATAATTTATTTCAGTGCCTAAATTTGGTACTAGTTAATTGCTTCAGAATCTGAAGGGAAGGGTACAGAGGGAGTAGGCTTCTGAAAAAACCCCAATAAATTCAAAGAAAGATAACACCTTTTTATCTTCTTGTGGTATTGGGGACCAGACCTCAGAGCCTTGTCCACACCAGCCAAAACTCTACTGCTAAGCTACAGTCCTAGATACCCCTTCATCTCTGTCACTCCCACTGCCCAGTGCGAGGGACTGAATATAGAGACTTGTGTTTGGTAATCAAGTACTGTTACCACTGAGCCACATCCCCAGCTTTTGAAATCTCATCTTAAGATTGGCATGAGAGGTAGAGCATTTGCGGTTTGGTTCTAGGTCTGACCACTATAAACTTCTAAAGTACACCCACAGGGTTGGCCAAAGGAAGGGACTTTACTTTTTCATATTTATTATTGGGCATAAAATCTGGATGTAAAATCAGAAAGAGAATGTATGGTAAGAAACACAATGTCCTGTATGTCTTTGACAAATAGGCATATGGTGTATATGGCACGGATACACAGGGAAATAACAAGCAGAAAGGCAAGCAAACATCCTGGGTACTGAGTGGTTTTCTTTGTGTGCAAAGCCCCTAAGCATTTGGGTATCTAGGTAAGCAATCACCTTTTCCAAATTGCTAGTTTTGCCCTATAAAGCAGAGGCACTAATTTCCAGAACAACATGGCTGGAATTCATCTGCTTGGCTTCCCAGAGGAGCACTGGCTGCACATCTCAAAAGAAGGTATCTAATTGAAATGTTGCCTCTGTACAATGCCCATACAAAATATACAGAGGGTACAAGGACTTCTTCCACATCCTACTGTCAAGCAATCAACAAGATGGTGCAGAGAATCACTTGCCAAAGAATGGGATGGAGTTAAGAGACCTGAGCCTGCTTGTCCAACCCTTTTCCTTCTCTTCATACTCTGAGGACCCACTGATACAGAGCAAAGCCATCCAACCTTCAGGCTTAACCGGATAGTGGCTGGTCTGAGGAGGAGGATGGTGGCAAGGCCCTGCTGCCTAGATGATAATCAAGCAGACTAGTCTTCCCTCCAAAGCTACACAGTTCTCACCAACCAAGCAGGGTCAGGGCTTTTGACCCTGACATGATGGAGGGGAAGAGAAGCCATATCCCTCATTTGTAACGGGGAAGTTGATGTACAACCTGTCAAAGCTAATGATGGAGATGGCATGCCTGGCACAGAGGAGGGAAGAGACAGATTGCTTTTGTGTGCCCACACATTTTCTTGACCAGCAATTATATCTGCATCACTCAGTTTCTAGAAATGTTGGCCTTCTTTATGGTCAGATCTCTTGAAAACATCACCAAAAAGCAATTAAAATGTAACACTTTGCTCCCTGGTCCTGACTGGAGAGATGAGATGACAAAAGGGCCATCATCATCTAGACAGTCTATCAGCGGAACACGTTAGGTGCAGCTGTGGTTCTCAGCTCACAGTCTTCAGTAGCTGATCTGTGGCCACGGGGCTATGCTGCCAAGCACCTAGCAGGTCATTCTGAAATTTTATTTTCCCAAGGCAATGAAACATGCATACGCTATAGAAAAGAACCCATTCTAACAGGATGAAATCTCAGGTGTACATCTGACAGAGTTTTAACAGGCAGATAGCTAATTACCAAAGAGTATGGGGCCAGTGAATGTATCTAACATTTTTCTAACCACAACTCCCAACATAAATGACCACCAAGTTCAGAATTGCTTGTTACTGGACTCACTGTGGTAGGAATGTTGCCCCAGCAAGTGATGACACTTTAGATGCTTCTGCATACGGGACACTGCAGAGAGTCCTGTGAGCAAACCCAAGGCATTCTTTCATACCTCCCTACCTCTTTCATGATCTTGATGGCTTCCACTCGATGCTGGGGTGGGGGATACAGGAGCACTCGGTGATAGAGGGACTGGAGCACTGGCTTCATGGAGTCCACTGACCCCACTAAGCGGACAAGCTCAGCTGCAAGGTAATAGATGGTGCGGGCCACAGGCCCACTGAGGGTAGGTGCAGTGCAGGAGCAGCCTGAGCCTCGGCCATGGTCGGACACGCCGGGAGAGGTGGAGTCAGACTCCGTGTTGGTGCTGGTGCTGTGAGCAGAGCTGATGGTTTTGTCATGAATTGGGTTCCCCAGGATCACAATAAGAGCTGGGCAGAGGCTTTTCCTAGGAAGAGGCAGGAAGGAAAAGCCACACTAGAAGTCAAGTGATAAACCGTGAGTGCCGCTGGAAAGGCAAATTGATGCCACAGAGATATCCAGGGAGAGCAGGGGTCCATGCTGTTCCTTCTCTTGCCTATGCTACACCCAGTATACCCAGTCCTCCTCATTTCTCATGTTGATGTTAACTAAATACAGCATCAAGAGAAGCATTCAAGGACCATTCCTGTGTGTGTGTGTGTGTGTGTGTGTGTGTGTGTGTGTGTGAACAAATAGAGCTCAAGATGCTAAAAGGTGTCCTTTTCATTTTACTATGAATAATAGAATTATTTCTCATTTATGGCATTAATTTCAAGTCCCATACCAACACCCATCATTCAGTTTTTTTCCATGTCAATAAAACAGGATCTATGGCCTACCTGCTGGGCCTGTTAGTTCCTGGAATCTCTGGACATGAGTAGGCAATTAGCACTCATTAACATTCATCCAAGTTAGAATTTCTTGCCCCATGTACATTCTTGATATGTTTATATGCTTTTGGAACAAAGTGAGAGCCCAGAAGGCACTTGTGATCCCATTGATGTAAATGGCATAAGAGGGCTGCTGGAAGCATATCTGTTATAGTAATGATTAGCTTCTTTATGGATTCACACTCACCAGATGAGGTCAGTGAAGCCTGTGTGCAGGGACATGGAGGAGGAGGAACTGCTGAGCATGGAGAGAACACACTCGAGGTACAGAAGCTGCAGCTGCTGGCTGTCACTGTGGAAGAACAGAAGTGACACACAAAGGCAAGCAAAACACAAGACAAATGAGGGAGGTGGTATTGGGGCAGAACCTGGAGAAACGTTAGGCATGACCCAAGGAAATCTGTGGTCAGTGTTGCAAGTAGAGCTTTGTGGGGCTGAGGAGCTGAGCAACTGCGGAGCCAGCCTGGAGTAAGAGTGAGGTTGAGGCATGTCCAAACCCCCAAAATCTTGTCTTGAGACAGGCTGGAGTAGGACCATCCCCTCCCTGTTTTGGGCCTGCATGGCCCGGCGCACGTAGCCTTCTGAATTCCACCTCTGCCATCCTTGAGGGAGTCACATAGATTGGAGGCCTGGTTACAGGATATACTTCCTCTCTCCTTCTAAGGTCATGTCCAGCAAGCACCTGGAATTCCTCTTCATGCAAATAAGGCATTCCCAGCATCTCAGCCCTGGCCAATGATGTGCACTTACCCCAAAGCCTCTACCCACACCCTAAAGGTTTAAATAGCCCTTGCTCCCATCCCCCCCCAATTAAGTGAGCTGCTCGGTGAAGCCTGCCTCTCAAGAGTCTGTTCTCAACACACTCACACTGCCTGAGGTCTTGTCACTCCTACCCATTCCTGCCTTGCTTTCCCTCTCAGGCCACCTGTCTGATAGATCACACCATTAAGGGAGGGGAACAGAGAGGGACCCACAGAGCTTTGTCCCTCAGACCAAAGTCTAAACCCCAGCACTTGAAAAGATGGTATTCTGGAGCAAAGTTAAAGTGGCTGCATTAGTGTGAGCCCCAATGCAGCATGACAGTGTCCTCAAAGAAAAACTATAGACACCAAAACATGCACAGAGGGAAGACTGTATCAGAGACATAGTTAGAAGGCTCTCCACTAGGTAAGTGGAAGGCTCTCCACTAGGTAGAGGTGTGGACCAGATCCTCTGGCAGTGCTCCAAAGGAATAACCACCCTGATCTTGACATATCAGCCTCCAGAACAGTCAGGAGATAACTCCCCTGTTCAAGGCACTCAGCTTTTTGTACCCTGCTATGGCATCCCTAACAAAGTAATAGAGCTTAACTGATTTGGGGAAACTAATAAACTTTACTTTGGAGAAATATTTCTGAGTATTTGTAAAACAACTGAGTGTGAAACAGAATGACCATTTTTTATGATCCTCACATACAGCCAATTGTATCCACATCTTATACCAGAATAGAACATTTTCTGCAGTTACTAGACCAATGGTGGCAAGTTAGTCAAATGTGGTGGAAGTTTTGACTTCTTTAGAAACACAGTTGTGTTGATGAATATGTTTTTTGTTTTGGTCTCAAGTGTAGGATGTAGGGGTTCTTTGTCCACCACTGAAAAACAGATTCATGAGAGGGGCATGCAAAACATCCTGATGGAAGAATGTGTGATGTTTTTCCAGCCAGAAACTGTCACGTGTGGGGAACATGTTTACATCCTTTGATGGACAGTCTCCTTGGAGAGCACATGATCTTGGTCAACAGGAAGTACCTGGTGTGGAAGCTGTGAGGTTGGCCAATTAGAAAACACCCTTGTTTGGATTTTGGTGGAGGTACAAACAGAAACCCCAGAAACACGGGGCCCAGGGGGTATTTGTCTGGCATTGCTTCTCACCGCTGCTTCCTTTGAGATGCTCCAGACAATGCTTTGACAAATCTTGCTGCTGCCGAGATTTGCTACCGATCTAGGCCCAGGTTGGACAGAGCCCAGGTCGGGGCCCACTTGGAGCCAAGAGAGCTGCTGCTTCTTCAGCTGTCCTTGCTAGTGCTCCCCAAAACTGCTGCTGGTTTGTTCTGTTCCTGTTGCTGTTTGTACCTGTCCCTGTACGTGCTGATTTAGCTGAACTTCTGACGAATTGCCCCAAGGACCTACGATTAAAGAGGTCTTCACTCTGTCTCTAAAAATATCTGCTTCCGTACCTAGGGATGGTGGGTTGGAAGGTATATAGAGAAATAAATAGTTCAAAAGTACGCCTTCATAAAACCCTATATATGCTAGAAATGCTAATATCACT
Organism: Lophiomys imhausi; assembly: GCA_907164525.1. NCBI lineage: Eukaryota > Metazoa > Chordata > Mammalia > Rodentia > Muridae > Lophiomys > Lophiomys imhausi. The sequence continues at coordinate 75,261 of CAJQZJ010028484.1, read as the reverse complement.
GGTGGCTTACCTTTCTAAGAAACCACTTATATCATCTTTTCTTTTCCTATCTCTCCCCACACCATTTCTTTCTTTCTTCTTTGTAGTGGGGCTTAAACCCAGGTTCTCACACATACCAAACAAGCACTTTGATAACACCTCCAGCCCATTGTAACATTATCGAATACTTTGCTGATTCACAATTCATGATTCTTCTTTATTTATTGAAGAAATATATTTTTAAAATTTTAATTAATATGTATGACTATTTTGTTTGCTTGTATGTTTGTGTACTGCATGTGTAGTCAGTGCCCTTAGAGTCTAGAGGACAGTATTGGATTCCCTGGAACTGAAGTTATAGTTATTAGCCACCATGTGTATGCTGGGAATTAAACCTAGGTCTGAATGAGCAGCCAGAGTTCTTAACTGCTGAGCTATCTCTCCGGCTTCAAATATATACATATATTTCAAACTATCCATATATATATATATATATATATATATATATATATATGAATATATCCAACTGTATGGGAAATACATTCTTTTGTTCCCAACTTATGTTCTCTCTCAGTATCACCAAAGGATGCTAAAATTATAGTCTGTGGTAAGACTCATGAATTTGGAGAAATCTTAATTTTCAGCGATGTGTTGATTTGAAGTACAAATATTCTAAAGAGAAATAATACAAGAATTTCTTAAGGTGATATCTAACAATATAAATAATATTCAGTTACTCCTGTTTTTTTCTAATTTAAAATAAATGCCATAAAAGATGCCTATTGTTCTCAACAGATAACTAACTCCCTAACACAGGAGGTAGGTGGGAAAGGCCAAGCTGTGAAATCAAATTCCTGGAAGGCAAGAAGCTAGGAAGAGGGAAAAGGAAGATGCCCATTTGTCTTAGAGACCAGAAGTCCATACTCTTCTCAAACTGAAAAGATTGTGTCACTGCAAGGCAAGGCAGGGTGAGATGGAAGTCAGGGATGAATAATTCCCCAGACCAACTTCAGATTCCAAGCTATAGCTCAGAGGCCAAACTCTGTGAATTTGATGTGTTTAAGTTTTAAAGAGATTATAAAGCCACATTTTCAAAAACCCATCAGGAGACATAGTATATGCCCTTTTACATAAAAAGTTCACCAACCCACAGACTGAAAGATCTTTGTCCCCCATGATTAATGTCAACACATGAGAAAAGAATGCTGCATACATTTGTGTACACACTCTGAGGACAGAGGGAAGGGTGAGCTGACACAGAAATTATTACCATGGGGCAGAAGGAAAGTCATGATTACTAGTTTCATAAAAAATGAGAACGGCAAGAAATATTAACCCTTTGCTTGGCAAGTAAAGACTTTACATTTCTAGTCTCCCCCTCCTACAAGCTTTCTCTGTCTTTGTAATGCTCTGAAAATTGCACTCTTTATGTTGAGAGGAGAAAGAGAATCACACAGATGAAGTACTGATGTCAAATGCAACAAATGGATCATTGAATGTAAGTTTCTATGACACTGCATAAGAGAAGCACCTCTTCAGAAAGGCCTGGGAGGAATGTGATAGGAAAGGCTGCCTTTGTAGAGTCCTGAAATCCCAGCAGGTATCTGGCATAGCAGAGCTATGGAGAGGGTGTGGACAGATGCAGGGCAGAGGAGGAAGCAGTTTGTACTGGGAGTTTCTTGGGTGAAGCACAGGATGTGAAGATCATGCCTGCAAGGGTGGAGCTGGAAGCCAGGCACAGTGGTGCATGTTTGTAATACCAGCACTTGAGGAACTGAGGCGAGAAGAGCGGGTGTTCAAGGTCATTTTTAGATAAGGCTGAGGGCCAGTTTTGGCTACATGAAATCCTTTTTCAAAATGTAAAGTAGTGCGAATTGGAGAGATGGGGATGCCAGATGAGGAAGGGTCTTAGAGACTATGCTATATACCCAGGAGATAATTTTGCTTGAATAGATTGGAGAGGGCTAGATAGCAGAGCCACACTGTCAATTACAAGCTTCACTGAAAAGCCAAGTCTGGAAGGGTCACCTTCATCATGTCTCAGGTTAATCTTTTTGACTCTGAACTGGGCTCATTTTTAAGAAGATTCAATGTCCCAAGCAAAAACATCTCTTTCTCAAACTGCTAGCTTAGCATCACAAAACTAAAGTAAACAGAAAGTAAAGATTCTCAATTTCTGAAGTCATCACAAATAGTCTAGGATGGGAAGGATGAGCAGTCAGGGTTCTTATGAATAATTGCAAAGCCTGCTAAGAAACACTGCAGGCATGACCCTCACTGACAGTAATGTACTGCTCGTCAGGTCCCGGGACCTTCCTTGGAGATAGTAGATAGTTTAAATGTGGGCTTCAGCGGTCAGGAAAATGGATACTTACTGTCTTGTATGAATTATGCTATTAAATGGAGCCATTGAAAATCTAAGGATCTTATACACATGCTCCTCATTTTAACACCTCTGGACATGTACAAATTACCTTTTAGGCTTGCATACTTGCAGACAGTATGCATGGAGTGGGGAGGATCCTAGAACCTAGCTAATATTTCCAAAATACATGGGGCATGGGGATGCTGGGAACTACTCTCCCTGGTCTTTTGTTAGGGTATCTCATAGTTGGCAGATTATCTGCTGGTTGTCTCATTGTTCATTGTTGAGTTCTTCCCAGGTACACAGTCCAAGGAGAACGGTTCTCGACAGTGGATAGTTGGACCATACAGGCTGAGTAGCCACCCAGACAGGGAGATTACCTCCAGGGAAGATAATCAGCAGCATTTTCAGGATCTCTGTAGTTTTCGGTGTTGGGTTTAAAAATGTATTTTCTTTTTCCTCCAAATGTTGGCTACCTTTTGGTTCAGATTTGAACTTAATTAGAAAAATAAGAGAAGGAAGGAAACAATCATACAAGAGATGGAGGAGAATTAGATCAATTCACATGGCCCCTTGGCAGACCTTATTGATTCCATGCCTTCTTTGGTATGACTCCTATCTGACATTCTTTGGAAAGGAGATTGGGACAGAATGACAGATGACAGACTGAGAATGAATCACATACCACTCGAAGCCCAATTATTCTCTGAAAAGCTCTTGAACTGAAGAGAGACCATGTAGTTCAGCTTATCTAATATAGAACTCTATTAATAGCATATCTCCAAGGTCTGTGGGTGAGTTGTACTGAAGACCTCACTCTATTTTCAGAATCCTTCAGAGAGACTGAGTATATATATATATATCACAAACATGTATTCCTAAGCTCTGGGAGGTACCTGCAATCCAATTTTGAAAATGACTGTAAGGAGAAATACTGCCCATTGGAATTTCAGAGAAAAAAGCTACTTAAAAGACAGAGGAAGTGTCTGGTTTAACTAGTAGAAAAGAAGGAATTAAGGAAGTCGAATCAGAAGAAACACACAAACATGAGCACTCCTTAAGAAGGAAGACAGGCAACTGAAGCACACAAGGCATCAGCTACTCGAAGCTTCCTTAGCAATTCCACCCTTTTCGCCTTCAGGTACTAAAGTTATTAGCAGAGACCACAAACAAACAAACTGCAGAGGTGGGACTATGACCAGGGGAATTACATAAAAAACATAAGATCATGCACATCCTATCAAAACCATGAGGGACAACAGCAGTCTGCCTAAAGTCATCTCTGATTGAACAGAAAAATGTGCTAATAGGTCCTAGGAATTGCTTTCCCGTTTAAAGCCTATTCTCAGACCACAGAGGTAAGAAATGTCTTCAGCAACTAATAACCACTTCAGCCCTTTGGTTTTGCCTTCATGCACATGTGTGAGTGTGTGTGTGTGTGTGTGTGTGTGTGTGTGTGTGTGTGTGCGCACACATGTATGTGAGTGTGTGCATGCATGTGTGTGCATTAGTGCATGTGTGTGTGTGTGTGTGTGTGTGTGTGTGTGTGTGTGTATACATTAGCTATGTAGGTTTGTGGTTAGCACTTTCATAAAAAATTACAGACAAATTTTTGTCATTGAAATTTTCAATGTTCCCAATAGCATCATAAAGTAGGAGTACCAACAATTCTGAAAGCATATAAACTAGTTTAGAACCAGAACACACCAAATATCTACTACACACCAATCATCATACAGTTTAAAAGACTCCATATATAATAGTACTTTCTTAAAGATACCAAAACAAGATGCCTGTAATACTTATATACTAGGAAAAACCCTGGATAATCTGGTAAATTGGGCTATATGGTCACCTTCCAGACCTTTATGGCTCATGTTAGAGCTACCAACATACAAAGAATCATAAACTTGGTGCCAGACATTTGTAGGACCCAATTGAAGATTTTTTTTTCTATCAATGAACCGGATATATTTTAAATCTACCATTTATAGACTTTCAGGTTAATTCTAACTTATCCTGATGGCAATATTTTAATTATAAATCACCATGATTACAAGCAAGAGACTTCCACTTCTATGCAATTTAATAACTCAAGGTTTTTTTTTCATTATAAAGTTGTTAAAAAGTTTCATTTATTTCTTTATAGTGATAAGCACAATATTTTTATTTTTTCAAAGTTTTGGTGTCCTTCATTGTATTTGCTATCAGCGCTAAGGCCTAGAGAGGGTAGGGGGGGAGACACATTTTTGATAGTGGTAGTTCCTTTGCTGCTACCAGCCGGATGAACCTTTCGATGAACATCAATATTGCCATCGCGTGTCAAGAACATAAAAGACCTCCGCATGATTGTGATCACACAAGCTGACAACCCATGTACAACCACACTTGAACTATGGTGTTGGGGAAGGTCTACCAGGGGCTGATTTCAATGCTGAGATCTGATCCCACCACCCCCCCCCCCAGGCATTCTCTGATTGGTTGAATAAATGCTGAGGCATTTATTGGGCAATGACAGAGGTAGGTGGGACTGAGGTGTGCAGCAGGCTTCTGAAGCAGAGAGGTTGATGGGTAGGAGAAGCCTCCACTATATGAAATAAAGATATTTGATATGTTCTGGTTTTAAACTAGTTTATATGCTTTGAGAATTGTTGGTACTCCTTCTATTTTATGATTTTAAGCCTCTAGTAGCCAGAAGCAGCCTCAAGAAGCCTCCAGTAGATGAAGTGGAAGCCTCTAGCAGAACAAAGAGAAGCCTCCAAGGGAAGCAGCAAAGAGCAGGAAGGAGGACATATGATGGGGTAGATTAACGAAGATTATTCCACGTGGCCTGGAACATCAACATAACGTGGAGAATAGCCATCCAAAGGGACATATGTATATATGGGGTCGTATTTAGGAACTAGAATTATGAGCTAGCTTAGATGGACTAAGATTGCTCAATTCAGGCCAAGGTTTGTTAAAATCCTTGTGGTGTCTGTGTGTATTCATTTATAATGGTAGGTTAGGGATTAACACTGCCAACCAATTAAATATAATCTAAGTAATGATAAATAATTTAATTAGCCATTTTTCTACGCCATGATTAAGGGAACTAGGCAGGGGAGCATACAGGAAAGTAACCAAATACCCCTCCTCTGTGAGAAGTGCCTACTTCTCTTCTGACAACTCAGCCACCAACTGTTTCCTTCACAGACTATATAGAAATTAAGATACCCGATGCTAGAACTGACCATACATCATAACAAGATTTGGTCCCTGAATATAGCTCTTATTTTAATGTGAAATCACTTAACTCAAACGAAAACTGTATTATGGTCTTTCCTGATTGAGTTTTACTTCTTAGTTTCACAGGAAGTGCATACTCTCTCCCTGTTAGTGACCTAGTAAATCTAATTTTGTTAGCCTGATGTGTTCCTGGTGATCTTAGAGGATGGGCATCTATTTTCTTTTAAGGAAAATTTCTTATTTCTTCCTACAGGAACAGTGAAATTTTATATGACACATAATGACATTTTATCTGATATATAATAAATAATAATGGAGAAGGCTGGAGAGAAGCCAGGAGTAAACAAGGAGGACACGCCATGGGGTAGATTAAAGAAGATCCTTCCACATGGCCTGGAACACCGGCTTAGTGGAGAATAATAGTCCAAAGGGACGTATGTATATATGGGGTCATATTTGGGTAATAGAATTATGAGCTAGCTTAGATGGGCTAGGATTGCACATCCCAGGACTAGGCTTGATAAAATCCACCCGGTGTCTGTGTGTATTCATTTATAATGGCTGGTTAAAGATTTATACTGCCAAACCAATTAAATATAATATAAATATGGGTTAAATAGTTTAATTAGTTTTTTTTTCTACATATGGCGCCAGCGTAAGGCAATTAGACTCCATGCTTACAGCCTGAGAAGGCCTGGGTGAAAAGTAATTTCCTAGCTGGAGAGTGGGGAAGGAGGCTCCTTTAACAAAAGCTACTACCTTACAGCAAAGGTGGAAGCTTAGCTCTCTTTATATGCTAAATAACCGGCAGCCTTCTAAACAGAGCTTGAGAAGGAAATTAACCACCTAAATTAAAAATGGAGAAATTCATAATGTCTTAACATGTTTGGATTCCAATTGAGTTTGTTTCTCTTAACAGATAATTTTTACACTGACAATTGTGGTTCTAAGTGTAATTTTTGAGAAAGATTTGACTAGGATAGACTTAAGGATATCTGCAAGGGAGTTTACAGATGGAATGCTAAGCTACTGAAGATAACAATGGGGGAAGGAAAGAGGCCCGACCTGATACAAAAGATGTCAGCGGGAGCTCACAAGTGCCTGAGAACTAAGTGCTTATCAAGAGTATCTGGGAAAGGCCAACCAAGGATATAGTCAAAGCTAGAGTTCAGGAATTATAAACAGAACTTTAGTTACAACACCGGATGGCACAATTAGACCAAGGCTTTTGTAATGTTGTTTCTTTGCTTAAATTTTGTTTGGATGTCTTTAATTTTCTTATTTGGGGAGATAAAAAGGATGTTTTTGTCATTTGACAATGCTGAGATATAAGAGATTTTAAAGATATAAAGAGAAAGGGGTCACATTAGACCCTAGGGGAGATATCTTAATGCTTGGAAGAGATTTTAAAGATATAAAGAAAAATGGGGTCACAAGCCAGTCTCCTTAGATGTGGGACACCCACTGGAAAACCAGTTTCAAGAGATATATTAGACCCTAGGGGAGATCTGTTGGGTGTGATGGTACATGCATTTAAAACCAACATTTGAAATACAAAGACAGAGGGATCTCTGAACTTTGCCAAGGTCAGCCTGATCTACAAAATAAATCCAAGACAAGGATATAAAAAAAAAAAAATCCTGTCTCAACAGAAAAAAATAGAGATATGTTAATTTTGAGAAATTATATATTTTCAGAGCAAAGGGACCAAACACCAAAGACAAGACAAGCCCAGATGGTCCAGCTCACAGAATATTCCAGCAAGGACTTCAATGAAGCCCTGAACTTTCCCATCCAAAGTTCAATGGACTACAAACTGCTCAGGACATTCAAATTACTGGACTGGACTATTAAATTGTTTAACCAATTTTTTCTATTTTATTTGGGGCCTCAAACAGGTTTTCTACATCTCAGTTCAGCAAAAAGCAATTTTAAGAGAGTGATGCCCCGTTCCTAAAAGGTGGGGAGATAATATTTTGGTCATTTGATATGTTATAGATGTTGTTTAGGGGGATTAGTTACAAATTGTTAATTGGTCTTATTAAACAAGGTATAGGAGGTTAGACTCAAGGACTTTTCTATTTCTTTTTCTTTATCCTTTCTCTCTTATATAGGGAAAAGGATTTAAAAAGAAAAGTAGGGAAATATATGTATATAGTATAGAAATGATAAGATGTAAAGATAGATTATTGAATCTGCTCTGAAACATAAAACTGTTATTCTTAAAATAAGGTTATCTTTTGATACATTGGTATAGAATTTTGTATACTGATAAAAAATAAGAGTAATTTTGATAGAATTTTACAATTTGCTTATTCAATGATAGATAGACTTATATATCAATAGATGTCTTCAAAACCCTCAGAGATGTACAGAAAATGGCATTTAAAGATATTATTTTAAGAGTTGTTTGACTTTAAGACAGTCAGCTCCTGACAGCTCTCATTTGACTTGGAAGAAAACAATGAGCATCAAAAAGAAATCTCCCATCAGGATATAATTCCTACTGGACAAAAATGTCCGTATTCTCTCAACAGACTATATACAGTCCAAAGGTGGACCAGAGCTTAAATGCAGGTAAGTTGATGTCCTGATTCTGCAGAGACAGAATGGGAAAATTCTTATTTCCTGCTGCACAATTTTGTCTGTGAGATGTGCTTGGCCAGAAGGCTGAAGATGATGCTCCAAAGACATGGAGAGATATTTGGGACTGTCTAGGCAGCAAACTGTCATTTTTTTCTTTTTGGAAGCTGCTCTTCTGTGCTTCCTATTCACTCAAATAATAACTTTATCCCTTCTTAAGTCTTTGATGGGGTTGAAGACGACATATATTGTAAACACTATTTAGATTCAGAACTTTAGACACACCAAGATAGATGATTTTTTTCTTCTTCAAGATTGCCTGATAGAAATAGGCTAAACATTATGTATGTGCCTTTTATCCTTTTTATTAGACAAAAGGAGGGAAATGATGGGGTAATGTTAAGCATTCTAAATGTTAATTGGTCCTGTTTGCTGTCTGTTACTTAATTGACTCTGATTGGTTAAATAAATGCTGAGGCCTGAAGATTGGGCAAAGACAGAGCTAGACAGGACTAAGGTTCATGGGTTTTTTAGAGAGATACAGAGCATCTTGGGAAGAGAAGGCTGGAGAGAAGCCAGGAGTAAACAAGGAGGACACACCATGGGGAGATTAAAGAAGATCCTTCCATGTGGCCTGGAACATTGGCTTAGTGGAGAATAATAGTCCAAAGGGACATATGTATATATGGGGTAATATTTGGGTAATAGAATTATGAACTAGCTTAGATGGGCTAGGATTGCACAACCCAGGCCTAGGCTTGATAAAATCCAAAATAATAATAATAATAATAATAATAATAGTATATTAATTGTTGTCTAGAAAGCATAAGCTCAAAAGCTAAGAACGATAATAGGTAATGTCAGAAGAAAAAAGCCTACAAATCCAGAGGACAAAAGTCCAGCCAGGTCCCATGAGAAAGGCCATTGGCTGTCACATAGCAGAGCCACACCCAAGTCAGCACCCACTCTTAGATCTACTAGCTCTGAGACGCATCTCCCACAGCCCCCTCCCAACACACACACACTATGGGCTCAAGGGTTGTGCTCCTCTTCGTAAGTATTGTTCCCCCATTTTTATTTCAGACAATGATACACTTTAGTAATGGCATTTGATAACTTGGGATCGCCAGAAGTGTCTGAATATATTTATCAGGAATGGCAGTGGGAGGGAACATTGTCCAGATAGATACGCTATAACTTCAATGACTCTGTAGGAAGAAGTTGTTTAAAAATGAACCACTGTTGGATACCAACCAGGATGGAAGAGGACTTACTCCCATCCAAGTATGAACTAGGCCCAACTCTGCTTAGTTTCTGAGATCAGAAGAGATTGGGCGTGTTCAGGGTGGTATGGCGGCAGACGGAAGGAGACTTACTTTATGGAGGCTTGTAGCTTCTCACACAGGACAGCGAGGACAGAGACAAGGTCATCACAAAGGGCCTCTACTGTTGAGCCTTCAAAACAAAGGAGGGGCTAAGGGTTAGATACTGCTGGGCACTGGAGTTTCCTTCTATGTCCTTCCCATCCTTGCTTTAGATGGGTTTTGATGATTTTTTAGATGTGGGACCTTTTTTAGGCCACCAGAACAGTCATAGGAAGGAGAAGAATGGAATGGACACACTCTTTTTTAATGTAAAATACACAAAATAGAGCCCAGGGAGAAAATAAGATCATTTCTCATTATAAGTAAAATTCTTCCACAGTTAATGTGAAGTTGTATGGTAAATTTAAAAAAAAAATGTAATTCTAGAACATCACATTACATACCACTCAGCTTTTTACACTCTTTGCTCAATTCTCATTTTAGCAATTAAACCTGAATCCATGAAGAATGAAGAACAGAAAGAAAGAAAAGGGAGAGGAGGGAGGGAGAACAAAAGTCCCCAAATGGGAGGCACATAAAGGGCTAATTTCCCTCACACAGTTGTCACAGAAGGATGTAGGAACAGAAGGAAGACAGCAGCTGCTTATATTACACTAAGCAAGGCAAAGCCAAGCAAAGCTTAGGCCATATTTACACCTTCAATGCCATGCACCAAGCAGGTAGGTATTCCTATTCCCCACACATTTTAAAAGATCTACTAAAAACTAAACCCAATACCTTGACTCCTGAATTCCTGTGGGGCATCTGGGTTTTCAATTATCTAGGGAGTAAGACACACAGAAACAATTAGGAGATTTAGGCAAGAAAAGGCCTGACTCTTAGACAATGTAAAGTTCTAGGAAACAAAATGGCATACTGAGTGCTCCTGGTTCAAATGTACCTACCCAAGCACACTGGAAGTATTTCACTGCTTATGATCTTAATGAGAAAGACTATGAGTGTGTCTGTCTCCAAAACAAACTATTCAAGGTTCAAACACTTCTTGGAATTATAAGCCCAGGTGTAGTTTCATTGCTGGGCTATAACTTGGGCCAGGGTCTACCTGAAGAAATTAGTTAATTTTCTTTGTACAGACAATAATTCATATTAAGGTAACAGGGTACACTATGCGAGGCCCTAACAGATCTAGACTCAGTTGTAAGAGGAATCATCCTTGTGGGATTTGGGAACGTAGGTTCAAAGATGAACATAGCTCAAGTTTAATGAGAAAGAATATTAACTTGAGACTGTCGAACAGTATCTCTTTGGCAGCTGCTAGGTAGATACAGAACTATTAGAACAAAGATATCACCTAGGAAAAAACAGGAAGAGGCTTATACATAAGATGACTCATGTTTTCACAACTCAATGACTACAGAGCTGAGAATGGGAGGGAGATGGCTGAGGTTCCCTACCTCTCTGAAGCAGAATTTGTTTGATAAGGGGGCATTTTCATGCTAATTAGTTACATCACCCCACAGTGCTGAGTTTTAAAGACTCATTTAGGTGTGCATTTCTACTGTTCTGTATTCAACATCTGCAAATTCAGCTACTCCCACAGTAAATTTTGTGAGATGTTACATCAGTGTCTCCAAACAACAACTTCTAATAGAAGGCATAGGAATTACACCAAATATTTATGTGTGGCAATTTCACTTTGAGAAACCAGCAGCTTACAAGTTAACAATGGATTTGTTTACCTAAATAATTCAATAATAAGGTGAAGGATAACTCAAGTGTTTCCAAGGTTATAAAACTAGAACTGTGATGTGTTCTGGGTGGAGGCTGCAGATTGTGTGGAAGGTGTTCTTTACAGTAATATCTTTGCATTCCCCATTATTTATTTTCTTTCTGCAGTATCTAGGCCTTCCTAATTCTGAGTTGGCCTAGGAAGTCTTTCCAGCAATGATTTATGTACAGAACATACACATTATTCCCAAGTAATCCTGAGTGTCCCCCAGGAAACCACACACCTTTCTTAGAGCAAATTTCATCATTCTGAAAGATACTCCTCTTTAATAGCATTTGAAAAAATATCTAATTTTTAGGTGGGAAAACTGACAGTGCCCTCTGCATGACATCAAAAATGCTTCAAACGTGACCATCCTGAGAATTTCATTTTTCTGAGATAGGTAATTCTTCTCTAAAGGACGACCTGAGTAATAAAAAGGAAGTCACAGGGATCAGCAATTTTCCACGTGATTTTGGATCTTGCCTTTGACTGGGGTGAGTCTAGATGGTCAGTGATGAGCAGGGCCATAAAACCCAGACTAGTGACAGACAGTCCTGCAGGACACAGCCAGACCTCTCCAGCTGTGCCTGCGGCCATTCCTAGGGAAGCATCAGCATGGAAGGCTGAGGCACCTGAGCTGATATTTTTATGGACCATTTAATGATAGGGATATACTCTGAGAATGTCACTGCTAAGTGATTTTTGTCATTGTGTGACATAAATTATATGCATAAAACCCATATGGGGTGTTCCATAACAGTTGCTTACAGTTGATCCTTGCTCAAAATGTAATTATGACTGTCCTCTAGTTACAATTCCAAAAATAAGATTAAATGAACATAATTGGGAGTACTTTGAAAATTTGCATTTAAATGTTTTATTTTAAAATATTAGGTATTATTAATAGTAGAATATTCAACTGTGTCAACAGTTAGCAAGGATGAAATACTATATTATTAGAATTTTTAACAACCTAAATTTATTTTTTCCTAATATGTTTTATTTATATTTACATATTTTTTGAGCCAACACTGCTATACCTACCATATCCAAAATCATATTATAAATGAGATCATTTTCAACAAGGGGTTAAGTAACAGTGATATTTCAGACTAACAATTTTTAGCAGAAATTTGGGCTTTGGGCATAGCAAATATAAAAGTAAAAAAAAAAATAATTTGTTTTTCCACATTATTGTTGCTTGCGGCACTGGCTTACAGGGCACGTGTAGATGGAATGTGTTCTGGGAAGTCAGAGCTCATGGCTTAACTTTGTTTCCTTCATGGACAGTTTATTAACTTTATAGTTCAATTTTATCATCTCATCTGTAAAATAAGAAATGTAGCCGGGCGGTGGTGGCGCACGCCTTTAATCCCAGCACTTGGGAGGCAGAGGCAGGCGGATCTTTGTGAGTTCGAGGCCAGCCTGGTCTACAAAGCGAGTCCAGGACAGCCAGAGATATTCAGAGAAACCCTGTCTCGAAAAACCAAAAAAAAAAAAAAAAAAAAAAAAAAGAAATGCAAAATTTTAATTTCACTATCTGTAAGGTCAAGTTCATGGTTTTCTCAAACATTAGAAAACTACTGAAGTAAAAAAATGAGAAATACTTAAAATTAAACTCCTGAAAACCCCATCTCTGTAAAATGAATGTCTGCAGTAATTCCAACTCCAACTGAGATTTCCTATCCTAAAAAATACTGGGTGTCATAACACAGAGCACACCGTGTTGGACTTTATGGGAATTTTAATGAGTTATTTTTACAGAGGCTGGTTTTAAAGTCAAAGCAAAGACTACTTTTAAAGACTCATCTTGTATTCACACTCTGGAAGAAAACAGATCCCCTGGAGGCTCAGGTTAGTCAATCTAACTTTGCAAGTTTAGGGCAGAAGGCTCTGGTGGGCTTTGAGGCCTTACCTTGCAGCCCCAGCAGGTGGGGGGTCCTGCTGTCACTCTAGTTAATTCAGGAAATTATATCCACAAACCCAAAGCATGCAGTGAACTGCTACTTGCTTTTCTTCATTTTACAACCATATTATGTTCTTAACTTTTAAAAATTATTTTATGTGCATGGGTATTTTGCCTGCATGTATATTTGTGCAGCAAATGTGTGCCTGGTAGTTGAGGAGGCCAGAAGAAGTCATTGGATACCCTGGTACTGGACTTACAGACATTGTGAGATGCCATTTTTTTGGTGCTGGGAATTGAACCCAGGTCCTCCAGAAGACCAGCCAGAGCTCCTACTGTTGAGCCATCTCTCTAGCCCCCCACATAGTATTTCAACAAAAATAGTCAGTGGAAAAAGTTTCAAAAACTGATTTTAAGAAAGAAAAGTAAAAATTTAAACAATGAACAACATTTTATTACAAAACCATAAGGGTAGTCCATACTTTGGGGCAGAATAGGCAAATTTCTACATATTTAAATTTATATAAATACACATTGTAATAAAAAGCCTTTCCTGGTGTTTGCAATGGGGAACAGCCATGGCAGGAGGGGCCCAGGGCCTGGGACATATGGCATGCAGCCACATACATGTGGTCACCAACCCAGCGCCCAACATGCAGCACGAGGAGCTCACCGTGTTCTCCTGCCTCTGCCGCAGCTGCAAAGCCAGGTCACTCAGCATCTGACTGAGCGTTGCACGCACAGCCGTGTTGATACTGCGCTGGTGGTAGCTGCACACGTATGTCTCGATGCACACCTGGTAAGGGAACAGGAGCAACGCACACACTGTAGACATTCATTTCCACAGACAATCCCTTGCTTTCTTATAACTGAGGCTGGCCCTGAACTCAGGGTCATCTTGCTCTGGCTTCCAAATCCTTCTGAAAGGAAAGTCAGCTTGACTTTGAACTATTTATTAGTAAAAATAACTAGCCATATTGAAAACCTCTGGAAATTTGTTTTGGAACATTAATGAAAATCTTTCCCTGATCATTACTACTCTCATAATCTCATGTGTCTGAGTTTCAGGGGGCAATATTCTTCTGTGGGAGTTGTGTGAAACAAATAATTCTAAGAGAAACTCAGGTGGCTGGAGAAAGCTCCATTTGTTTCATAACAGCACAGGATTGGGAAATCTCAGAGCTATGATGAGTTTGAAAGTGTATTAACTGCTGCTGTGTTCTCTGAATTATGACAAAGATAGGAAGACAGTGTGCTCCTACCTCAGGGACACTGTGAGTATCAGGTGGCAAGCCACAGACTTGGGCTCCCTTCCATGTAGAAAATCCTGTAATGGAGTGTGTCCTCTCAGGGAACGAGCCCCGAGGTCTTTCACAACACTGGCTTCTGCCATAATTATTGTGTGGCAAGCCACGCTATAAAAATTGCTTAATAAAACTAACCAAAAGCAAGTTTTCTTTTTATTAGTATTTCTTTAGTGTTGGGATGGAACCCAGGCTTCATATGTGCTGGGCAACTAGAGCGCTAACATTTACCGCAACTACTAGCTCTACAAAATAAATATTTTTAGAGTTTAATTCATATCGTACAGACTGTTTAATATTTCATAATTTAACATTTAAACTTTAATGCTGGATTTAGATGTTGGTCTAGATGGATTCATTCTAGATAGTGTATGAGGAGGCTCTTGGCCCTCATATGACTGCTGAACTGGGTTGGGGGACTGTTATGTAGGGACATTCCACTCCAGAGGAGTGGGATGGAAGGGATAAGGGGTGGAGGGTGGAGGGTGGGAGGGTGGGACTGGAAGGGGTGGAAAGAGGACACTATGATGGAAATGTAACCTGAAGCAATAAATAAATAAATTAAAAAAAAAGGATCCCTGTTTAAAAAATAGAAACAAGCTTGTTTTGTTTTTGTTTTTTTAGCACAGGGTTCATTCTTGAGTGGTCTAGAACTCACTATGTAGACCAAACTAGCCTTAAACTCAAAAAGCTCTGGTTTGCCTCCCAAGTGCAGGTATTAAAGGTGTGTGCTCATTCCCACAAATATTTATACATTGTAATGGATTTAAAGACACAATAGTTTATATGTACTTTTAGAATGGAGTTTTAATCTCCAGAGCTTATCCTTTGGGACGTAATGAAATAACTTTAAACTCTGACAGTATTTCTAATTGAGTGCAGTGTTGTGATTTGATGAAGCCAATTTCTCTATGGTCTAGGCATGCGAATACCATTTGTATCTCATAATTTAATGCTTTCTTCATCTTACATTTTTGGGTAATTTTTGATGTTTAAAGTAAGATTTCACATATATTCAAAGAGGACTCTTAATCCATAAAAGCATTTGGAAGAGAAGTCATTTTGAAAGTTCAACAATACACTTAACATAAATTCTCCTGAATTCTAAGCAATATACACTATCCAACCTCCATGAAGACATGTTATCAACCCCTTGAAACCTGTGAAAGAAAAGCATCCAAGGAAAATCAAACTTCATATAGCACAATGTTATAAACAGAGAAGAACTCTGCAAATGTATCTTTTGAATATCACACTGTTTTTAGTTGCTAATATTATAGAGATTACATTCGCTATAACTTATCACAAGAGACATTTTTTTTTTTTTTTGGTTTTTCGAGACAGGGTTTCTCTGTGTATCCTTGGCTGTCCTGGACGCACTTTGTAGACCAGGCTGGCCTCGAACTCACAAAGATCCGCCTGCCTCTGCCTCCCAAGTGCTGGGATTAAAGGCGTGCGCCACCACCGCCCAGCTATAAGAGACATTTTATTAAGGGAAGTGGTGAGCACATTTACTCAGTGGAAAAAAATTAACCTAAAAAGCTTATCCCGCCAAATTTGGGAATATAATACGTAATATAACAGATAGATATATTGCTAAATACAAACAGTATTACCTCTTTCTGGCATCTCTATTTTAGGCACTCAGAATGAAATACTTCATGAGCTATTCTGAGAGGGTAATGGGTGGATGATGGTGACTTTAACTACAATGAATTGTGTTTATGCATGACATAGCCAAAAATGTGAAAAAAAATAGTTTAAGTTTTCAATAGTGATAAGTTGTTAAACTAGTTAATGTTAATAAGCTTTATATTTTTAATCTTGAACACTGTATTCTACACCAGAGATTTTTTTAAATTGCACAAATCCTTAACTTCTTTTGCTATAAGGCAGTGCTAAAATGAGCACCTTGGGAAAAAAGAAATCAATAGAATGCTAAGTCCAAAGTCAGGCTGAGTTCCAAAGAAGCTGTGGTTTCTTCCTTTTTCCCATATCATTCTACTTCAGCATTCCCTTGCATCTGTCATTTAGAAGTTGAAAAGCCTTAAGCCTGTACCCTGGACAGAAGTGCAAAAAACCAAATGATGAATCATGGTAATGGATCAGTTGTGGGCCACTTCTTGCTGTTTTTGAAAGAAGCCTCCTTCCTTCCTAACAGATGGATACCTGTAGCAGGTGGGCATATAAAAAGAGGCACCTCATCAAATTGGATCAAACACACACACACACACACACACACACACACACACGGGGAGGGGGGGAAGGAAAGGAGGGAGGGAGGGAGGGGGAAGGGGAACATGCACAGACAAACATAATTTTAGCTGAAGTATTCCTAGAAAATAAGTGTATATTTTAATTTGGGCAACAATGCCAGATAGAGAAGTTTGCTATATTTTCTTTTAGATCTTAGCTTGAAAAGAAAAATCTTAATAAGCTTGACATATATGGCAAACTATATTTCTTCTTTGTTCCTCATATTTGTTTTGTTCTGTGTTTTGTTTTACTCTGGAACATTGAAATGGCTTAAAACACCCTACCTCATTAATTCCTGCACCATTCCAATTATAGTCTTCTGCCCAGTCTATAGTTTACTGAGACCTATTTCCCTATGAACCAGCCCAAAATTAATTGTTCTCATTATTCTCTGTATCTTCTAACCATAAATAATTCCACACTCAGAACCATCAAATCAGAGATACACAGAGATGTAAAAATCCCTTGTGATGAAAGACTAGCTCTTTTAAAGTCCATCTAGCAGTAAGTTAATACACAATCAGATAAGTCAAACCAGAGCCAATACAGAGATGGGTGCACAGGGAACAAAGGAAAGGGCTTCAGGGAATGTGCTGGAAGGAAGAGGTGACTACAGCACAAAGGGGAAAGAGGAGCCTCTTCAGGGTTAGTTACAACATGCACTTCTCAGGGCTGGTGAGACAGATTGAATCAATAAACATTTATAAATCTCAGACTTGGTTTCTTAAAAATGATTTTTAAGCAAAAAATTATTTGCAATTATTCTTAGAAAAAAATAGACTGAGAAAGAATATGCCTGGGTGCAGTGGAGTGGGAGCCTGGTACTGTTGTTTTCATATGCCTTACATGCAGAGCCCTGAGATCCACAACACTAGGAGTAAGGCCAGCTGGGGCCACTCAATGTTTCCCAGAAAACAAACCAGCAGAAACTGCCCACTGTCAGCAGAGAAGTGATCTGAGTACAAACAGAAGAGTCTTTCTGTTTGTACTCAGATCTAGTCAAGGGTTTCCCTCAGTCACAGGGAAACCAGCAGTGAGAAGAATGTCCAAACAGCTGACACTCACCTCTGCGATCTTCAGCACGGCACTCCCATTCATGTCAAATGTTGGGGTGTAGGTGATGCACAGTAAAACCTAGACCCAGCAAGGAGCAAAGGAAGAAGGGAGAGACAGCGTTAAAATATAGGAATGTGTTTAAATGGTAGTTTGTATGAGAATGACCCCCATAGGTTCATATATTTGCATACTTAGTCCCCAGTTGATGAACTGTTTTGAAGGATTAGAAAGTGTGTCCTTGTTGGAGTAGGTTATGTCCCCATTGGAAAAGGAGTGTTACTGGGGGTTGGCTTTGAGGTTTCAAAAGCCCACACCCAGGTCCTAGCTGGAAAGCTCCTTCTCTCTCTCTCCCTCTCTCTGTCTCTCTCTGAACGTCAGAATGATAAAAATTGGATGTTTAAGATGCCATGGATAACTGCACTGAGATTTGAATGAAAGTAGTTTGACCCCATATGCTCAATCATTGTGCAACATTGCCCATATCTTCTCCATCTTTTGTGCCTAGACTGTGACTGTCCCTTCTTACCCCTTCCCAAACCCATGTGAGATTAGACGTTCTTGTATGCTACTTTCCTCTCTCCTATAACTGCCCCAGGATGGTGCATGGGATTTTCTTACTTTCTGGTCCTAGGTTCCCTTTCTTTCATAAGGTATATAGATAAACGGTTGATGACATTCTCATGATCTTTAAGACTCATTAAGTATTCCTCTTATACTAACAGAGCTATTAGGGAACCAATCAATAAAAGCCCCTGGAATGTAAGAATCACTTCTATCTTTGTAGGTAGAAATCCAGACTCTCACCTCTACTTGGCTTCTGACTTTTCTTGCTGGAAAAAAAATAGATAGGAAGGTGCGAGAGCCTGTTGCTTGGCCCTACACCCAGCAGCTGTGCACTCCTGCAGTGTGCACTGCCAGAGACACCCTTCTGGACGTTCTCCATCTGGTTCCATTCATGAAAGAATAGAGAAGCACAAACATATCATAATGTAGGATATGTGCTTAACTACCACACCAAAAACCAATGGCACAAATGCCTAATATAGAAAGAGCTCCTCAATCTGTTAACCCACCCTGGGGTCGGGAGTCGGCCTCTTCTTCACAGAGCAAACTGTGGGCAACTAAAGAAAAAAATTTTTTTTTTTTTGCCAAATTGTATCACCAGATTAGCTAAATTACTTGTGGATTTTCTCTCCAGGTTTTTTTGTTTTTGTTTTTAATCCATATAGTTGACCAAAGTGGATCTGTGTCATTATGGCCAGAAAAAAAAAATATGTTCCTTGACCCCATGGGATATGGATGTCCTATAATGACCATCTTTGAGGCTCAGGTTGGGGGCAAGAAAGGATAAAGACAATAGGGTCATCTCAGTGCTTGGAGGGAGTTTCCATCTTCTGTGCCTCCACAATACACAAGCCTAGCGTGTTGCCTGAAGCCTCCGTCCTTGGTTTGTCCTATGTGGCTCCTGTACGGCTCCTTTCATGGACTTCCTTTGGGTCTCATCTTCCAGCCTTCAACTCAAGTGTCACCACCTTGGAGATCCCTCCCCATTAGCAACCTCCTCCACATGGCCTCTGCAACATCTTGAACACACACACATCTCATAAGTTACTGGTTTATTTTTGTATTTATACTCTTCCCTTAGGTTTTACTGATTATTGTGAACCTAGAACACATTCATCTGAGGCTATCTTGGCTTACTATTTTGCTGCACCACACAGCCTCCATTACTTTTCTTTTCATACCATGTGTCTGGCAGGGGAAGAAGACAATGGGTAGAGGGGGCAGTGACGTACTTCTGGTATGTACAAGAAGTAACTTCTCCATGAAAAATATATCTAGAAACCGGAGTTTAAAAATGATTACAATTAGAGTAGAAAAGAGAAACTTGGGCTGAGGAGACAGCTTAGTTGTAACGTGTTTGTCATATACGCAGATGGACGAGTTTGGGCCACAGAACCCATGTAAAAGCGCTGAGCATGTTAACATGTACACATGATCTCAGTGATGAGGAGGTGAAGACAGGCAGATCCCTGAGGTGTACTGACCAGCCAGACTACCCTACCTAGAAAGTTTCAGGCTAGTGAGAGGTTGTCCTCTGACCTCCACAGGTACACTTACATCTGCACCCATATATGAACAACACCTATGCACCCCTACACACACACACACACATATGCGCATGCATACACATACAAACATACATACACACATACATGGGAGTAGAGATCAAGCTGATTTATTATAATGGAGAACATGTGCTTACATTTTTTTTAAACAATATCAAACTGGGAGATCTAGGAGGAGCTGGAGAGAAGTAGGGGGTGGTATGATCATAGTTCATTGTATATATGCATGAAATTCTCAATAAATTCAAAAGGGAATCTAGAAACATGGGTTGGAGAGAGGTGGGTGTGGCTAGATAAGGAGGGGTGTATGAGATCACTGTGCTCTTCTGAGCTGGTAATTCCTTGGACCATTCCTCTTCAAGGGGCTCATCACAACTGGAGTTCTCCATCAGCTACACTCTGCCTAGTGACTGGTGTTCAGGGCCATAAGAGTCCTTGTGATATGACTATGCTCTTCAGTTCAGTATCAAAGTATTTTATGACTTTATTTATGCCCTTTGGACCCTTCTCTTTAAAATTCTCATTCCCACAAAGATATTCAAATGAATGAATACATTAAAATAATGTCTAATTTAAAAAATAGTGCAAGGGCTGGGATGTAGCTCAGTAGGAGAGCATATGGTTTGCATGAAAGAGGTACTGGAATCTATCCCTAACACCACAAAAAAGGGAAAGTAAAGAAAAGGAAAGGAGGAAGGAAGGAGGGAGGGAGAAAGGAAAAAAGGAAGAAAGAAAAAGAGAAGGAAGAAGAAATGAAGGAAGGGAGAGGGAGGGAGGGAGAAAGGAAAAAAGGAAGAAGGAAGTGAGGAAGGAAAGGGGATGGACTTACTTGTCCCCAGGTTCCTTTCTCACAAGGTTGAAAAGTTTCATTTGGTGGAGGTCACAACACAAACAATTTGTGTTAATTGAAATAAAAAGTGAGTCAGAAAAATAATATGATTTGCTTTGAGAGGCACAAATCTTTTGGAGTTGGCAATCGACTGATTTTTACTAATTCCCCATCATTCTGTTCAGCTCTAACTTCTCCCTTTCACACCCACACTCAGTTCAAGGTATTATTTACTAGGGTTATAATGGCCTTAGAGTCACAAATCTAAAGCAAGTATGATCTGTGACATTGATCCTCACCCTGAGAAATCAAGGCCTGCAGACAGTATGTAGTGCAACCAGAGGTGTATGAAGCCCATCGAGGCTAGAAGTCGGAGTGAATGCTGATTTGGAAGATGAGATGCCCTGAGAACAGAGAGAAAGGTAGGAAAAGACGAAACAAACAAAGCAGGTCACAAGCAAAGCCGTGGAAGTGGAGAAAAGGGCCGTGGAAGTGGAGAAAAGGAATCCACAAAAGATGCTGGAAAGGCGTGGACCTCACATGAACTCAAATACCATGCAAAGCATTTCCCTCATTATTACCTTTAGGCCAATAAATAAGGATTTAAACTAGATATGACAGAACAAAATGGAACTTGAAGCAATAAAGACGACATTTTAGTGGTGATGAACAGACTCAAATCCATTTGAGGAAGGGATTAGGAGACTCCTACTGGCTGCTCCTGTTTGGAAGCTGGGTATCATCCTACCAGTACCGTGCCTTCCACCCCACCTTTACTGTTCTACGTGGTCCAGCAGAAATTCCTGAGTTCCACACTCCCATACATTTTCTAAGCACTCTATTAGATACTGACAGTGCAACATACTTTGTAGAACATAGGTTCTTAAAATGTGTAGCATAAAACTTTACTGCTAAAGCTATAATGATCCCAGAAAGAAAGAGAATCCAAAGTCTGATGTATGCAGTCTTTCACCAGGGCAATTTACATATGCTGCTTTAATTGGTGCCCCTTTCAGTACCCCTCCCCATGACTAATAAGTTTCTTAGTAGTAAAATCTCCTTTTATGGTGTCTGTCTTAGATGCAGTACTTTCTGGGAATTGTTGTGGGTCCTGGTCCATGCTCAGTATCTTCTCTGTGTTATGAGGGATCAACCCCACAGAGTCTCAGTGGGACTTTGAGTCTATGCCCTTAAAATGTGGATGGACAGGATAGTTAGGAGGCCTAATGGCACACAAGAAAATTGTTCTAAAAATCTCACTGCGATTGGTTAGAGGCATTTTTTAAGCTCTATGCAATATATATATGTACATATGTATATATGTATTCCTATGTCATATATATATCCTATACCTATATATTAAGGATGTATATATCCTTAAATGAAAAGTCAGAAACTCTGAGTGCTGATCTCAAAACAGTTTCAGATTTTAGAGTATTTCAGAGTTTGGATTTTTGTACTAGAGATTCTCAACAGGTAAAATCTACACAAATATTCCTAAAACCTGAGAAATTCAGACAGTTAAACAATTTTGGTTCCAAGCATTCAGATTAAGTGGTCTTTACTGTGTAATGTTGCAATTCCAGGTGGCCTGGCTGGGCAATTAAGATTTGTTAAGACCTCACTAAGTATGCGAGTAATACCCCACTTTGTACAAAAAAAAAAAAAAAAATCACTATAGCTAGGAATATCCTCCACGAAATATCCCTCATCCAGCTCTTCCTGTATTGTTCTTCTGAGACTCTGTCCTTCACACTCGCTCACTCACTCACTCACATATATGGCGACTTCTTTCGATGTATGAGCTGAAGAAGCAGCCATCTCTAGTAGGATTCCAAATGAACCCTTCACCACTCCATTTCCAGAAGTGAAGAAATGACTCTTGAAGTCACAGGGCAGCAGCTGGGTTTCTACTTGCGGGCAGCTTCTTTTGGGCCTCCTCATTCATTCATACAACAAGCACTGAATTGGACAGGAGGTCAGATTCATGACTAGGTGCTGGGCACACAGTGAACAGAAAGACAACCCTCCATCCCCCGGCCATAACACTTGGCATGAAGATGCTCACAAAATAAATGCTCACAGTAAGCTGTGGAAACACACCGTATATAAAGGTATATTCAGGCTTCCTACAAAATACTCAAGTTTTGAAGCTCTGACTCTAAATTTAACTTTGGTAACATACATAAATGATTAACTAAATTTAGGGAAGACAGAAAGGGTAATACCTAAGACAGTACTAAGAAGTGAGCTGATTCGAGGGGTCAATATGATCCCAAGGGTTCTGAGGGACGTGGAGAAACACAGAAGATAGAGATACCTTTCTCTTTCTATAACTATTAAAAATAAAATTTTTCACAAGTGTTTCTTGAAGGAACTATGGTCTTGTTTTTTCAAAATATGAAGCCAAGAAACTAAATAAGGCACTGAGAAAGTGAATGCAGCCCAGGGAAGGCCACTCCCTGATCTCTCTCTTCTGTGGAGGAAGTCGGAATGCTCAGAGCACCACAGAACCCCACTTTGGCTGTACATTTCAGCATCTCATGTATACTTGCCTAAATTTTCACAATTGAAAAAAATTACTGCAAAATTCTTTCTCCAAGCTGAGGGACAGTTTGGTTTTTATGTGGGCCTCCTACAAATTGGAGTGGGGGCTATCCCTGACACCCACTCTGTTCCCTACAGTCAGATACCTTTCCCCTAGCTGGCTGCATTGACTGGCTTCAGTGGAAGAGGTTGCAGTCAGTTCTGATGTGACATGAAGTATTGGGGCGGGGGGTGGTCCCTTCTCTGAGAAGAAGGGGAAGGGGGAATGGGGGTATAGGGTGGGAGGAGAGGAGGGAGGGGGCTGTGAATGGGATGTTAAAATGAATAAATAAATAATTTTTTTAAAGACAATGGTAGTACACTCCATATCTTCTTTTACTTTAAGTTGGCAACAATAAGAACAGAAAATTCAGTGGTGTTCCTTAACCACATAGTCCATGCACAAACCACAAAGCAACCTACATTTTATGGAGACAATGAAATGGTAAAATTGTCTGCCTTTAGAAAGAAGGGAATCTCAAAAAAAGCATATAGAATTTCAGAAGACATTTCATTTTTTAGCTTTAAAATGTAGATGGCAAAGATAACTATCTCTGCCTGTCTATCATGTTTGCTCAGTCTCAGCACTGTGGACAAGGTGGGCTGAGCAATGCTTTGGGGGAAGGATCCTGTGCATTGTGGGTAATTCACGGCATCTTGAGTATCTATCCAATGGATGGCACAGTATGTCATGAGGGATGGTACCTCCTTCCTCACCAACTGTAATAGCCAAAATGTCTCCCAGACATGTACAATGTTTCCTTGGAGACAAAACTGCCCTGGATAAGAACCATTGTTTTTGGATTATTCACATCCACATCTTATGAATTCACTTTTAATAATTTAATAATTAAAAACTCTTCCAAAATATCCAAATCATGAATTCCTTCCAGGAGGACAATAAAATCCCAGTGATTTAGGTAAGGAGTGATCCTGCGTCCTGTGAAACTGGGCCTGACAGCGCAATTGGCTCATGATAATCTACAAAACCATCTTTAAAGAGAGTCAGCTGTAACTCAGGACACAAGTTTGTGCTTTAGGAATCAGAAATATATATGAGGATATATATTCTTTTACTATAGACAAAATTACCCTGATTTAAGTGTCTGGAGAGTGCTAAAGAGAAATCAGAAGAAATTCATGAACCACAATGATATTTCCAATGCTCTGATATGTACTTTGAGTTTATAGGTATACGTTTTCTTATAGTGCCTCATATAATCTCATCTAATAACTAGAAGATGAAAACTAAAAGATGAAAGCTAACAAATGTCCTGAGCCAAGCACCATCCCGAGCACTTCTTTAATTTTTTTTATGATTTTTTTGTGTGCTTGTATATATGTGTACACATTCTTCCCTACAGGAAGGGATTTCTATTTCTTCACCATGTTTCATCATTGAAACTACTGTTTGCTCTGCAGTTAGTTCGAATATTTGGAAGATGGGTTGACTTTTCTGCCTTTCAAACATGATGAATTTAAGACTAGGTTAACTCCAAACCCAGCTACAGAGCCTTTCCAGGAAATCTAAAAGGTTGAAAGAATCCTTCTGTTCCAGTGACTGCTTAAGCCAGCAGTAAATTGAATCATTCCAGTTTAATTACAGAAATGATCTGATAATATAAGCTACTTTGATTCTAAAATACAAATCTAAAATATTCTCATTTTTGAACCCATATTCTCACCTGTAACTACAATTTGATTTGGCCCATCTGTTGTTTATTTTCGTGGGACACTAAAAAAAATACCATGTGTTTCCTTGTCATCTGTATTAGTTAATAACCAAGTTAACAGGCAATTAGGAAGCATGTGCCAGCTGCTCTGCTAGGCACCAAAGGGATAAATACCCAGCTCCCTCTGGGGAAAACAAGTAAGACTAGATTCTCACATGACCTTCTTTGTCAAGAATAGAATTCTGGCACATGGCCATTCAAGGTGAAGACTACATTTCCCAGACTTCTCTACAACTGTCTATTGGCCTGTGACCAAGTTCCAGTCCATCTTATACAAGCACAACTGTTTCTTCTTCCTTCTCCCTCTTCTGTTTTCTTCACTACTGCACTAGAGGTACTGGCTAGAGCTGGGCAGCCACTGTGGAATATAAAACAGAGAAACAGCACCAAGAAATGGGGGTTTTTAAATAGATGTTGTTCAACCAATACTGGTCTAAATTTATGGGAGATAAAAGTAAATCCACCCTTGTTTTAACTGAAGAGAACTTAGTGCTTTGGTCTTCTTTTGCTTTCCTTCAGGTCAGGTGTTTTGCTTATCTGGTTCTGGCTCATGCCTTTTAAATCATTTCCACTAAAAGTCACTTCTTCAGATGAACCTCCCTTCATATCTTTTATACCTGCTTTCTACCAGGCCCTTTTATAACTATTCTTCTAATCTCTGGATTATATTGTCATTGTGTTTATTACGGTTTATGTGTTCTTTTATATTTTATTGACTTATGTCTTAATCTCTAACCTCCACACACTGTGTTTTTACATGGCTTTAGGATCATTTGTGTTCAGCATAATGCCTGGCACGCACACGCACACGCACATGCACACACACACACACACACACACACACACACACACACAACATTAAAATATTCATTGAATAAGAGAGGAAGATCATTGAAGGGTCTCTGCACTCTTCTAGAAACTCAGAGTTGTAGAACATCCACAGTAAACACTGAGAGCTTACATCTGTGCTCACTTAACTTCAGATCATAATGGGAACGTTTTAAAACATTAGGTCAGAGTGTTTATCAAATATGTTCAAAGACACAGCACCTAGACATGGTGACACTTATAAAAAGAAATTAATAGATAACATGGGAACTTCATCTCACGAAGAATGAATAAACCATTTAAGAAAAAAATTTATAGTTATAGACTTTTGCAGTTTTTTCTTCTTTATAACCATCTGCCCAAGACAATTATTCCAAAGAGTGAAAGAAAATGAAGGAAAATGTAATTATGCATTTACATCAATGTGTATCCCAGGTAGAAAAAAATTATCTCACTCAGCACTATCAGCAGGAAGGAAAGCTAGGAACAAATTACTTAGGAGAACTATATGCTAGTAACACCCTGCTGCACTTACTATACACAGTATGCTGTAAGATTATTAGTTTGATCCCCAACACCAGCAGTTAAAGAATTACACACAGCCTCCAGCAACAGTACATTTGAAGTCGTCCATTTTTCCTCAAGCATTGGATTTTTCCTCAATGTCAAAGACTTAGGCTTATCCTAAGAAGGGCTTTCTTCCCCTTCTCATCAAAGGTAAACGACTCAGGTATTTTATGCTCAAACACTGCTAAAGGTCACTCTTTCCATTGTGCACAGTGAAGACCAGTTGCCCCATGTTAAAATGTCAAGCCATAGCCCAGCAGTGGCAGTACCTGCCTTTACCTGCAGGTGGATCTCTGTGAGTTCAAGGCCACCCTGGACTACAGAGCGAGTTCCAGAACATCTGAGACTACACAGAGAAACCCCATTTAAAAAACAAAAAGCAAAACAACAACAACCACAAAAATGTCAAGTCATTGGATAAATGTACAATTGTCTGGATAAATTTCCCAGTGAGGGACTTTACAACATTGTTGGGAGCTGGGAGGGCAGCTCTGCACACAAAGTGTTTGGTGTGTAAGTGAGCATGAGTTGGTGTGTTCTCGTAATCCCAGTCCTGGGTGGTAGAGACAGTTAGGTACCTGGGGCTTGCTGACTAGCCAGAATCAATAAGCCCAAGGTGTCAGTGAGAAACCCTGTCTCAAAAAAAGAAAAGATAGATGGTTTCCTGAGGAATATACACAAGCACTTACACACACACACACACACACACACACACACACACACACACACTATTATTGAGAGGAAACTTAAACAGGATTCTTCTGAGCTCAGGGTATAGATCAGTGGTGGAATGTGTATGTACTTAGTATGCACAAACCTTTGTGTTTCATCTTCAGCTCTGTAAAAAGGAAAATTAAAATTAAAATGGTCCTTCTGTGTAGGCATAAGGTTATTGTATAATTCAAATACTGATTTCTGTATCCTTTGCCACCCCACATCTAGTTGTAATTCTTGTTCTGAGAATCTGTCTCAAAGTTGTGTTCCCCATTTGTCCCCTGATATACCAATAAAGCAGTTTACAGACAATCACTGAGCAGGGGAGAGAATAGGGCTGGACTTCCCGCCCTCCAGGGGAGGAGGAGTTAGAGGAAGAAGTGGTAGGTTTGAACAATAGGAGAGACAGAGGCAGGAGAGACCAGGAGAGAGCCAGCTGAAGCAAGAAAGCCACAAAGTACAAGTATCTCTGGGATTTAAGAAGCCAGATTAGCCTAGGGGGCTAAGAATAGAGTAATAACTGCTCAGTTCTTGTGTTGTGAAGCTTGTTTTAAAAATAATATAATAGAGTCTCAATTATTTGCATGAAAAACCAGGTTAAGGGAGCAAGTGTAAAACACAATCACATAAATTTACACTATCATTTCTGTGTAGTCTTTTTTCTTCCTTTCATTCCAAGGGCTGATTGTAGAACTGCTGCACATTCAGAAACACTTTACCTGCTTTCTAACAACAGAGTTCCAGATACACAACCCAAGGCTTAGACCTGCAAGCCAAACTGTGTGTAAGTTCCATGTCCAGGATTTTCCTAACCTTTGTATGTTCTGGATGAGTCAGCTAGGCTTCTGTCATATAAAAACCCTTGATAGCAGATGCTATTTCCTTCCCTTTTCACCATCTTTGTCAAATAAATATACCCAAGAGAATTAGTTGACTTTTCTTCAATGCCTCCAGGCCATTGAAAAAATCCAATGTTTATAAAAACTGTATGGCATTTTATTGTGCTATTGTCAAAGGTTGTACATGACACCTTACTGTGGTGTTGTTAGAATTTGCTTAACAGGTTTACAAAATCCAATTGACTGAGGGCAGATTATTACTCCAGGGGCATCTTGAAAACACATGACTCAGCCATCCCTAGCTTTCCCCCTTTGTAGTTTGTGCCTTAAAGTTTCTGTTCAACCATCTACACAGTGGGAATAGTAATGTCTACCGCCTGCGATCTGTCAGGGAGACTTAACAGACAAGGGAATCCACTGTTTAAAAGAACAGATTTCCCCTCAGGCTGAATTACAGTTCAAATATCAACTCTGTTATTTTACTAGCTTAGACCTTGGTATAAATCTAAAGCACTTGCCAAGTATCTGACACATAATGAATTTTAAATAATCAGCCCCTATCATTTCTCCTTTGAAAATTTTAATTACCCCACCAGCATTCATCTTTATTATCTAAAGATATATACAAAGTGATACATCTAATAATAGAACTCTCATCAAATGGCTTTTGAGGGTCACATATCCTATCATTTCTTATCAGCAAAGCCTGCCTTCCCTACATAGGATGCTCACATCTTTGTCTTTGGTTTATGGAGGCGGAGGGCCAGTCACAATTCCTCCCAGTCTTGAAGGCTAAGATAGCTGTATCAGTTAATGACATCACTAAAGGTTATCCATGACAAAAAAGAAAGTCCTAATTACTCCAGCCAGGGGCGGTGCTAGTTATCTTCCATGGCTCCTATAAAATCTATGTGGCATTTATGGAAATGGCAGATACCAGGGGAAAATGTTACCAAAGCAGACAGGCATTTAGCCTAAATGTTACGTGGCCGTCTGCCATCTAGGAATCCATTTCATAGGTAATCTATCTTTAGAGAAACCTTTCTAATTCTCTATTGTCCTGACACTTTATTTGTTCAAACTACAAAATTTTTATTTGGATTCCATGGCCATGTCAATAAATCAAAATTGCCTTCTCTCTCGCTATTGTTAAATAGTAAAACTGTGTGTAACAGCTCCCACACTAAGTGATTAAACATTCCTATTTAATTTGTTAGAACAACACATCATTTATTTTAACCCTGTGAATAAAAGTCTAGAACCTTCTTTCTAGATGGGATGAGCTGCTAACCCTGAAATCCTGTCTGATCTTTTGAAAATCTCTAAAACAGTAACTGTGTTATGTTTCTCTTCAGGGATTAAATACTCTACTTACACATTCTTAGGAGTGTGACTTGGTTCAATTTCTCAGGCTTATAAACACTAACAGCAAGTATGTACATCAAATCCATGATGGAAAATTTTAAAAAATGTATCATAGGAAGTTAGCAGGCTTACAGGCCATTGAAAACTCCCTTTTCATTTAACTGAAAAAAAAAAAAAAAGTGAATGTCATAATGGCCTCCCTAAGATTTAAAATGTCATGTAAAACAGTGGAGTTATCAAGGCTTTCTCAAGGCCCATTAAGGGAAAGCTACTTGTTCTGGAACAAAAGAATAGAATCTGAGTTCTACCTGTGGCCCTGGGTAGAGACATGACATTCTGGCTTCCCCCAAAGAAAAGAACACTACTATTCTTCCTTAAGAATTAATGTGCCATCTTCTGATGGCCTCTTCAATTTCTTTCTTCAAGGACTTGAAGTTCTTGTCATACAGATCTTTCACTTGCTTGGTTAGAGTTACCCCCAGGTATTTTATATTATTTGTGGCTATTGTGAAGGGTATTGATTCCCTAATTTTTTTCTCAGCCCATTTATTTGTTGTATCTATGTTCACAGCAGCCTTTTTGTAATAGCTAGAAACTAGAAACAACCCAGATGTCCCTTAACCGACGAATGGATAAAAAAACTGTGGCACATATACACAATGGAATACTACTCAGCTATCAGAAACAATGAAATCATGCAATTTACAGCCAAATGGATGGAACTAGAGAAGCTCATCCTGAGTGAGCTAACCCAGACTCAGAAGGATGCACATGGCATCTATTCACTTATAATCAGATTTTAGCCATATAGTACAGGATAACTATACTACAGCCAATGCACCAAAGGGAACATGAACATAGAGGGGGTTTTTTCCCTGTCAATGAGACACTTTGCCCTAGTGGTGCTGCCTTGTAGGTCCCCAGTTTATGAGGAGGCTCTTGTCCCTCATATGACTACTGAACTGGGGCGGGGGGACTGTTATGTAGGGACACTCTATTCTGGAGGAGTGGGATGGAAGGGATAGAGGGTAGAGGGTGGAAGGGAGGGACTGGGAGAGATGGAAAGAGGGTACTGTGATGGAGATGTAACTTGAAGTAATAAATATTAAAAAAAAAGAATTAACGTGCCTGGGCCTGTCAATCACTTGGCCAGGAGACTGCCCAAAGGAAGATATGCTGAAGGGACTGGAGGGATAATTATCTCCTTAATGAGATAGTGGACTTTTATCCCCTGGTGCAGCATACAGAGCCACCTTCACTGCTGAGCCTCTCCAAAAGCTTTTCCTTTTCCTTCTTTCTATCTCTTTTTCTTTTGGATACTGGCCAAATATCTAAGCTTGCTTTCCCTGAGACTCTTGGTTTTCTAATTCTTTCTCTGAAGCTTCCTCCCTTTGGCCACACACCAGCTGTTCAACCTCCATCACTGAACATGTTGGCTTTCTTGGATTGTAACTCTGAAAGGCACCTGCCTTTTCCACTACACCTCCCTCCTCCCGACAGATACTGAGATTCACAGCTCACCTGCCTTGTTGTTTTCATCTCAAACTCTAATGAATTGTACTGGGGCTTCATTCTGAGCCCACTTCTAAATTCTTTTATTAATGAATGCCAGAACTTAGAGGGAAACCAAAGTTTTGTGGGTATCACTAGGGTGTTTTGTACAAATGCACTGTAGACAGACATAATAATAAAAAAATAAGTATCTCTCCTGAGTAGTAAATCTAGACCAACATTTGAAAATGTCTGCCATGTCTCATTTTAAAGGACTTTCTGGACCAGGCACAGTGTCACCTGCAATCCTGCATTTGGGAAGGTGAAGGAGGAAAAAAGTCACCTGAATTTGAGGCAAGACTGGGCTACACAGTAAGTTCCACATCAACCAATACTACAGTGGGACCCTGACTCAGAACAACCCAAATCTGTGCCTATAAGGATTCATACAAATATCTTGTTTAAATAATTTCTTGTGAGAATGAGTTACATAGAAAAACAAACACATTTTTCTGATGTAATGGGAATTTTTTTCCTCCTAGAGTCCAACTAACTAAATCTCTCCATTTTTTTTTTCTCAGTGTAATTTTTGGGAGAAATGGTAAGTAAAGGTATTTTCATGCAGTAGCATCAAAACCAGGACTTATTTACAAGTTGTTTGCTTGGGTAATTATAAGATAAAGAGAATAAGTTTTTGGAAATTACTATAATATTATTTTGAAATCTCCTGTGCACAGAGGAAATAAAAATTATTATTCTAATCTAGCATAAGATCTCAGAGGCAGAAGACCCTCAGACTACACACATAAGGTGGTCAGCCTTGTCTCTACTTCAAGAGTGGTACAGAGGTGGGCTGGGAAGACTACTGAGTATGTAAAGCACCTGACCTGAGTTCAGATCCCATGCACCCATGTTCAAAGCCTGCTGTGGGTAGCATTTGTATTGCCAGTGCTGGCAGGGATAGGAAGTTCCCTGGAACTTGCCTGATAGTCTAGACAAATTGACAAGCTCTAAGTTCAGAGGGAGGCCTTGTCTCAAAACACAAGGTGGAAAACAAGGAAGACATCTGATTTCAGCCTCTAGCTTCCACATGTATGTGCACAAACAGACATATACATACACACAAAGAATGGCACAGAGGGAATGGAACAGTAAAGCACATCTAGGGTTGGTTATAACCTGGTTTATATGATTATACAGCACATAGCTGCCAAAATATATCAAAGGATAAGGCAAAACTTCATGTTGCAGAAGCAAAGAGAGTTAAAATGAGACCTTAAAAATCAGCCAGGAGGTTCTTACTATGTGCTGTTCCTAAGACTAACTTGGGACGCTAGAGAAAAGTGCATATTCCTAGACCCACCACAGAGGTGCCCATTCAGAAGCAGCAGGAAGCAGTAGCAGCATCAGAAACAGAACTTTTCAACTTGTGTTGTGGTAGATAGTGTGTCAAGTTCTTATAAACACTGCCTTGCTTCATACTTACAGTAATTTTATTGGGTCAATGCTAGTACAGAGAAAAACTCTGTAGTCCACAAACAAACAAAATCAAAAGAGAGAACGTCAAGAGAAAGAACAGCAAAAAGCTCTGACCCAGGATGCTCTGCTACAAATGGAAGAAGGTGGGTCAAGCCAGGCATACGTACCCCAGAGTCTGAGTTTTTGATCAGTACCTAAACTACCCGCCAACACTGTTAGGTCAGGCTGGGACAGTACTGAAGTCAGTCTCTTCTAGTAGAGACCCAAAAACTGAAAAGCTTTGTCTAAGACAAATCTTTACAGTGCATGTTTAGGAAAAAAGTTAACCGTATGTGTGTGTGTGTGTGTGTGTGTGTGTGTGTGTGTGTGTGTGTGTGT
>CAJQZJ010028484.1:21279-42540 GCA_907164525.1 Lophiomys imhausi | reverse complement strand
TGTGTGTGTGTGTGTGTGTGTGTGTGTGTGTGTGTGTGTGTGTGTGTATTTATGTGCCTGTCTGTGCACATGTATGAGTGCATGTGTCGTGCATGGGAGGCAGGGGCATGAGTGTACTATGCTCTACATATGCGTGTGGAAGTCAGAAGTTGACCTCTATTTCTTTCCACCTTATTTTTGGAGCAGGTCTCTCACTGACTAGGACTGATCATCCAGGAGGCCCAGGGGACTCACTTGCTCTCTGCCCTACCACTGGTTACAGGTGAATGTTATCTTACCTGTCTTTCATGTGAGTGTTAGGGATCTGAACTTGGGTCCTAATGCTGTCCAGAAAGCACTTTCCCTATTGACCTCCCTCCTTGTGTCTGGCTGATATAATTTGAAGAATAAAATAAATCATAATTATGATATGCTTCTAAAGAGAGGCCTTCCTTCCTCCTACCAAGCTGGCCATGTTAAACCTCAGTCTCTAGCAACATGCTTAGGTTTTTGCTCTGGTGTAGTATATACAGGCAGGCACAATACCCAGCATGATCAGGTTTAACCAAAGCTGAAACTGCATACACTTGAAATACCAGGTCAGGGCAGAGGCCTTATTTATTGAAACTGTACCTTGTCACTCCTAAACAATCAAGGTCATTTTGGAAGACCACAGCAAAAATAATAAATATCTACTCCAGATGAGATGACTGTACCACAATGGTATAATCACAACAGAAAGGCAGCTTTGAGATTGTAAGTACTGGGGTCACAATGTGCTCCTTTCCTAATGATGTATAATTGTTTCTACACCGAACCAACCTTCATCACTTCCACCTGCAGGTCTTCATTGAGCAAAGGTGTCACTTTCACGGCACTCAGGATCTGATTGAGCAGCTGCTTCTCATCAGCGTCTGTCTCCATGGATACAAACCTCTCTTCTGACAGGAGTTTCTGTAAAGAGGTACAAAGCAGTGATTGCAGCCTTTTCCTGTTGTATCTTATTATGCATGATGCTCATTTTTCTTATTCGAATTATCTAGCTGGAAGTCATCAGGCAAGAACTCACACTATGTACCATTAAAAGGAAAATGCATACAAGTTCAGAAAACGGGTTTTGCAAAAAGTATCTTTCTAATACTAGGTAATTCACTCTCTATTTCAGCCAATAAAGTGCTATGTGCTGGCCATCTAGGTTATTCAGGCATAAGAAATAAAGGATGAATATGCTCTTAGGAACCCAACCCCACAAAATAATCACTCACAGACACACTCTTTCTGAATGTAAGTTTTGTTACATGAAAGAAAAATGTCTTGAGAACATAAGTTCATTTTTCA
The DNA here is from genome assembly GCA_907164525.1 of Lophiomys imhausi. Lineage (NCBI taxonomy): Eukaryota > Metazoa > Chordata > Mammalia > Rodentia > Muridae > Lophiomys > Lophiomys imhausi. The sequence continues at coordinate 41,223 of CAJQZJ010028484.1, read as the reverse complement.
GATATGTATGTTTATTACCTAATATGAGCCATAATTTATCCAGAAATTATCCCTGAGTTAAAAAACCTTGATATAATGAAGGCATTCACTTGCATGAGGACATCAGGGAAGAGACTGCATTAGCCACTGGCCACTCAGGACCATGCTTATGTGTCCAAAAATTCTTCTATGCTTATGAGCCTACAGTTCTATGCTCTTATGTAGAATTGCTTCTCTAGAGTCACATAGATGGAGCATCCAAAGCACAACAAGATGTGCTCTTGGATGAGCAGAGGGCTTCTGGTATGGTCGGACTCTAGAGAGTGACACACAGCTTGAGACACAGTCTGAAGTCAGGGTTAGATGGCAGTCAGGGTACATTCTATGTTTTCTCACCCTGGAACCCCCAATTTTCACTCACAGGAGTTGCAATTAAGTTGTTCCTAATTCTAAAATGGTGCAATGGGTATTTTTTCCCACTGAGACTCAGTATTGGTCTTTATATTTATTCTCAGTCTAATTTGTTCTTTCCCACTGTAACTTAGCTGTAACAGGAATCTGTTTAAAACCCTATAGTAACCCCCAGAGCAGTCCAGAGTTGAAGTTTATATAGAAGCTGTCTTACAGTAAGAAAGGCTGAGAAGCTCTGATTTGTGTCTAAAGTTACCAGGCCATGGGGAACAAGGGACAGACTTGTTCCATAGACTAGGCCACTCATCACTAACATGAATACAATTAAGCAAGTCCTTGAAAACATGGAATTGCAACTTTGAATTTTGCAGAGTTACAAAAGAAAAACACAATGGTAAATCTATATGATACTAGAGAAAATGGAAAAATGCAGCAGTTCAAAACAAACCCTTATTTATTTATACAGATGGCCCATTTCCAGAAATCAAAAACTTTGGAATGTTAAAATATATTTTATCTACTTCCAATCCACTGAGGCTAATTGGAGCTGATTTCTGATTCTTAAATATGGTTTCACTCTTAGAAGGCAGTAGGGTCTCTCTGAACCTAAAAATCTGGGAAATTGCCCATGCTAACATGAAGGCACAAAGACAAATGCCACTGTAGACTTAAACTTCACTGTGTGTCTTAGACACCAAATGTTTTATAGAATCAATGTGTTCATGCATCCATCAACTTTTCAAAGTAGGAATTAGAGTCATTCTGTTTGGCATAAAACACACTGTGGTAGAGATTGGATTTCTATTGAATCAGCCTGGCACCTGGCAGTGCATGCAGTCCTGGGCAACAGGTGTACCTTCGGGAGGAGGGCGTGAAGCTGACCAATGAGAAGACACTCTGTGCATAATTAGTGACGGAGTAGAAGAAGGAAAGCCTGGGAAACTGGAAAAGGCTTTTTTTTTTTTTGGTTTTTCGAGACAGGGTTTCTCTGTGTATCCTTGGCTGTCCTGGACTCACTTTGTAGACCAGGCTGGCCTCGAACTCACAAAGATCCGCCTGCCTCTGCCTCCCAAGTGCTGGGATTAAAGGCGTGCGCCACCACCGCCCGGCTTGGAAAAGGCTTTTGCTGGGCATTATTTCTCAGCACTGCTCAGCTGCTGGACACTACCACACTTTGAAAGATGCTAGAAAGACAGCGGCCGAAGTTGGGCAGGGCTGAAGTGGGGCAGAGCCCAGTTGGAAAGCCTCAGCTCTGTGGAAGGGTGTGGCTTGGGACCTTGAGAAACCACAGACCCACCAGGGACTGCAAAAGCAATGCCCTATTTAAGGGTTTGGTGGCAGAACCCAAAAAGGGTGAGAGGGGCACCAACTGCTTTTCTGCTGGCAGAACAGGCCAAGGAAAGGGGCTCCTGCTGAGCTAACACAAGAAAGTCGAGAAAAGGCCGAGGAAGGCTGCACCTGCCACAAGTAAGCTCGGGCTGGCACAAGAGGCGTGGCATAGGACCTGCTCAGAGAAAGTTCGTGAGAACTAGATGCTGAGGAGAGCCATGGCGGCTGGTGCCACACAGTAGGAGCAGAGCTGCCCGAGGCTATGTCCATCATGGGCGAGTGAGCAAAGTGTGAGATGCAAGTGCTCTGAAGTCATGGGGAATGGACTGTGAAGAGACCTTGAAAACAGGCGGGAGTGTGGCCCCTGTCCCGTGAGGGTGTGGCCAGGCCCAGACCAACAGAGGAGGCCCTGGCAAGGCCTCAGCACCAAGGACTAGGCCACGTGGCACAGCGTCTGCCCCAGAGGGGTCAGCTGACTGATGAAGCACGAGGGGGCGCTGCACCTGCACTATGTAGCTTGGACATCCTCGACTGGCTTAGGAGCTCTCGAGCCCAAGCTGAAGTGAGGGGGCCACCGCTGCCATAGCCAAGTGACCGCTGAACGATGGCTATGGTGGTGTTCCTGCAGACAGACTGCTGACCAGCTGCCCTCCAGGACCTGTGCTTCAGGACTGGTATCCTTCTAAAGTTCTTAGGATTGGTGGAGTGGTAGGTGTTTATACATATTAATAAATATAGCTTAAAAGTTATGCCTATAACACACTCTCAAAGTAGTCTAACTTTTAGGATTAAACCAAAGGATTATTTTCTTCCCAGTTTTGTTCTAGAAACAAAATATATTAATCCAATCACTAGCCTAATTGTAGAATAAAAATAAAAACAAGCCAGGTTCAGAAAGATAAATGTGATGTTTTTCTCTTATTTCTGGAGCTTGTCTTTTACAGAGATACATAAAATCATATATATGTCAGTAGAAGAACAATGTCTCACAGAAAGAATCTAAACAGAGGGACTGGGGAGGAGAAACAGATGGGGAGAGTAGGGTGAATAATGTCAAAGTACATGATATATTTGCATGAAATATCTTTATAAAACTTCACTACCAAGCATGGTATTCATCAATCAAAATGTCATATCATTTGCAGGAAAATGGATATAACGGAGATCATCATATTCATCCAGTCTCAGAAAAACTAGTATGTTTTCTCACATTTGTGGTTAGCAGGTGTTGTGTAGATAAAAGAAATCACGTATTGAAACATGGCATGAAAATAGAAGGGTGCTGTCTAGGAAAACAATGGGGCCTGATGGGAGGGGTTGAGGGGGAGATCAAGGGATATGGGAGAGTCTGCCCAATGTATAATATGTAACTGAATGAGAAATTGATAGAAAAATCATATAAAGTCATTTCAGTTTACTGTCAATCCTGATCATACCAAACCACAGTTGTGAAATATAGATGTGATCTGAATTGATATGAACTTTGTGAGATCTCTTTTTCTTTGGACCCCTAACTTTCAAACATTTTGAACTCTACAAAAAAAAGTCCATCCCTATGTGGGCTTAGTCGGGTGCCTAATGCTTGACTACATTGGCTCAACCAAGTAACACTGTGTCCAGAGAAATTCTGGAGGCTATAAGAAGAACTTCCCCCTTCTGTGCCTATTAATTCAATCAAATTTTTAGAAAGCCAGCATTTAAAATGCTAATGATTTGCTTTTTCATTGCCAAAGTGGTCTCTCAACTTCTGCCACATGACTACATCCAGACAAAGTCATACCTGCATCCCTGCCAAAGCATGTTGGGCCAACTTCATGTTCTTTGATTCCAAAGCCAACTGGAGAGGCAGCAGGCATTTCTCCCTGGAAGACAAAGAAACAAGGACAACATGTAAGTTCAGCAAACCTGGCAGTCATGCACTGCAAGCTTTACGAACACCCCACCATCAGCCACCAATCCCCACCACAGCCACCAATCCCCACCACCACTCTAACCTCTACTACCCCAAACCAACACCCACCACCATCATAAAAAACTAGAACCCATCATGAAATTACACATGGCTTAAAGAACAGCAAATCTGTGCAGAAATGACAACTCATTGGGAGCTTGCCTTCTTAATGTGGCTGCAGGAAAGACAAATAAAGTTACTTCCTCTAATGGGTATATGACATGCTAATTACCATACAGCAGGTCTATGACCCTTTTCCCAGATTAATGCATTGCTTATACCCAGTACACCAGGTATGAACAGCTCCAGGGAACAGCATCTACATAAACTTCTATGTCACACTCAGAACCTTTTTCCTACCCAGGAAATCACTGCATCACCACGTGCATTCCTTATCCATATAAATTAAAATTCTATTAATTTGCCAATTGCTACCCAACTCAAGCAATACAATAGTCATTCATAATTTAAATTTTTCTATCAAGTCCAGAATACTCATATGCTCATGGGAGAAATATAGCCATATATCCAAAACTTTGGTCAATGAGAGACACAAACAAACAACACCAAAGATGGAGAACTATTTAGAGTGCCTAAAACTTAAAAACAAACAAAAAACTAAACAGAATTAAAGTATATTAGGAATAAGACAAAAGAGCCAGAAAAACAAAAAAATATTTTGTATTAGAGTAATTCATTTTCCCCTGTGCAAAACTCAAGTCCAAGTGGATCAAAGGCCTCACCATAAAACCAGCTACACTAAATCTATTAGAAGAGAAAGTAGGGAACAACTTTGAACTCAATGGGAAAGAAGACAATATTCCTGACCAGAACACCAATAGCTCAGGCTCTAAGACCAACAATCAATAAATGGGACCTCATGAAACTTAAAAGCTTCTGTCAGGCAAAAGACACTGTCAAGATAACAAAACAGCAGCCTATAGACTGGAAAAAGATCTCCACCAACCTCATATGTGATAGAGGGCTATTATCCCAAATATATAAGAGAACTCAAAAAAGTAAACATGAACAAACCAAATAATGTAATTAAAAAATGGGGTACAGAACTAAACCTAAAATTCTCTACAGAGGAATCTCAAATGGCTGAGAAGCACTTAAAGAAATGCTCAAAGTTCTTTGTCATCAGGGAAATGCAAATCAAACCAATGCTGAGATTCCATCTTATACCCATTAGAATGGCTAAGATCAAAAACTCAAGGGACAGCACATGATAGTGAGGATATGGAGAAAGGGGACTACTTGTCCACTGCTAGTGGGAGTGCAAACTTGTACGAGCACTTTGTAAATTAATCTGGTGGTTTCTCAGAAAATTGGGAATAGTCTTTCCTCAAAACCTAGCTATGCCACTCCTGGGCACATACCCAAAAGATGCCCCACCATACCACAAGGACATTTGCTCAACTATGTTCATAGCAGTTTTATTCATAATAGCCAGAAACTAGAAAAAACCTAGATGTCTCTCAACTGAAGAATAGATAAAGAAAATGTGGTACATTTACACAATGGAACACTAAACAACTATTAAAAACAAGGAAATCATGAATTTTGCAGGCAAATGGATGGAACTAGAAAAGATCATCCTGAGTGAGGTAAACCAGACCCAGAAAGACACACATAGTATGTGCTCACTCATAAATGGATTCTACCCATACAATATAGGATAACCATACTGCAATCCAAAGACCCAAAGAAGCTAAGTAACTAAGAGGGCCCAAGGGAGGAAGCTTGAATCTCAATCAGAAGGGGAAATAGAAGAGACAGCAGAAGTGGATGAAGAGAGGGAACTGGGTAGAAGAGGGAGAGAGGAGGGAAAGGAAGTGGGGAATCAGTTGTAGGGAGAGCTGGGGCAGGAGGTGAGAGAGCTGGGAGAAATATAGGAAATTGTGGGGGGCCATCTCTGAGACAAGCTGGAAACCAGCAACAGGATTAGGCCCCTGGGAAGACATGAGGGTGACTCTATCTGAGACTCCTAGCAGCAGGGGATACAGAGACTGAAGAAGCCACCTTCTAGCGAGGTAGGACTTCTGGGGAAGGGAGAGGATCACCAATCTACCCACAAAAACTTCAACTCAAATTTACCCTGTATACAAGAAGTGCAGGGATAAAGATATACCAGAAATTGAGGGAATGTCCAATCAATGATGGGCCAACCTGAGACCTACCCCAAGTCAACCCCTATCACTATTAATGATACTCTGCCATGCTTACAGAAAGGAGCCTAGTATAACTGTCCTCTGAGAACCTCCATGCAGCAGAGGATCCAAACAGAAGCTGAGACTCACTGCCAAACGTTAGGCTGAATGTGGGGTGTCTGGTGGAAGAATGGGAGAAGGATACAAAGACCAAGAGGGGACAAGAATCTACAAGAAGACCAACAGAGACAACTTAACTAGGTACATGGGGGTTCACAGAGACCAAAGCACCAATCAAAGAGCATGCATGAACCTAGGCCCTCTATCTCTACATAACCTATGGGCAGCTTGGTCATCATGTGGGCCCCCTAGCAAGTGGAGTGGGGGCTATCTCTAACCTGGACTCTGATGTCTGCTTTTTGGCCACTGCACCCTAACAAGGTTACAGTGCAGAGCCTCAATGGAAGAGGATGTGCCCAGTCCTGATGTGACTCCATGTGCTGGGGAGGGATGGCACAGGGGGCCTCCCCCTTTCTGAGGAGAAAGAGAGAGGGGATAAAGGGAAGGGAGTGGGAGGGCAGGACCCAGAGGGGGTGAGGAGCTATGACTGGATGTAAAATGAATAGGTAAATAAGCTAAAAAAAAAAAAAGAATCATTCACTTTAAATAATTAAACAGTAGGCCAAGAATTTCAATCAACCATCATTCCCAGATGGGTCCCAGTGGTACAGCAGAACAAATACGACTTAATTTTTCATGCCTATGTACAAAACACCAAAGCAGACCCATTCTTTTAAAAATCTATTTATATTTTCAGCAGAATCCAGAAAGACAAGAGAGCGAGCCACAGGGCTAGACTAGGATTTCATTTGTGAAGGAATAAGGGTCGCTGCTATCGATGAAACAGAAAGTTAACTACAGCCTTGATTCCTTCCTGTACACCCCAAGCTCTGCAGCCTTCCTATGGAATCTTCCACCAGCAGCTACCAAATGACTGAGAGTATCTGACACTCTCTGATAGCAGCCAGAAGAACACTTGATGCCTAACCCTTTTCACCTCTCTCCTTGTGAATCCAATGATCCAGTGTTCATTTTTTACATGACAGTTGATGAACAGGGCTGCCAGTTTACAGTAGGTACATCCTTTGGCAGGTAGATGAATTGCCCAAATGTGTTATTTCCAGATGGGAGGTTGTAACTTGTTACTGTTATCAATATTTTCTGCCCTTCTCAGTGACAAGGCAAAAGCATTGTTGAGCTGTTGGTGATAGAAGAAAGAGATGAGGCTTCGAATTTTGTTTCTTTTGTTCAGTCATAACCAGTTCATAAGCTTGGAAAAATAACTAGAAGGGTGAAAACGGGGAAGAGGAGGCATCAGGGGCTGATACGGTCGCAGCAGAAGCAGCCCTGGACTTTACCTGCAATCCCTGAAACAATCAAGTCTCCTTCAGGGTTAATTTACTATGAAAGAACTTTCATCTCCAACTTGTTGTCTGATCTGACAGTGAGGGCACAACATCAAGACGCAACCTAGGAAATCCAAGCCTCTCCCAGCTAAATGGCCTGGAGCAGGGTAATCTATGTGGTACTTGTAGGCTGACATTGCACAACCCTTACATATCATAGATCAAGGCAAGTGTGAGTGCCACATCCAGCAACAGTGGGTATTCCTCTGTAAATGCCTCTTGGGAAGCAATACTGGTTCATATACAACTGAAAAATCACCACCGCCCTGCCATCTGCATAAGTGGCCCCTATAGTCCTTACCCCGCCCCTTGACTGACTTGAACTAGGTTGCTAACAAATCCCAGGAGAGCCAGGCTGCGTTACAACTGAGAGCACTTCACCGGTATGCTCTTCATCCTTCATGAAGGCAAGCCAGGCAGGGTGAGATTGTCTCAACTAAGCTGGTGCTGAGCCGAAAGGTATCAGTTGGTGTAAAGGCTGTGGACTATGGTATCATTCAGACCTGAACCAAATTGTAATTTTCTTAGGTCTTAGCCTCCCATCCACTAAAAAGGCTAATCTTAAAGCCAATACTGAGCTGGCACAATGGTTTATACCAGAACTCCCAGAACTTGGGAGGCTGAGGCAAGAGTTTTACTGCAAGTTTGAGACAAACCTGGCTTACATAGTAAGTTCCAGGCCAAGTCAGATTTTGTAGTAAGTGAGACTCTCATCTAAAATAAAATAGAATAAAAACCAGTCCTCAACTGTTGAAGTAAGGTGTGTATGGACTATACAGCAGGCAGTGGCAGAACTTTTCAATACACTGCCAGGTAATGTGAGTTTTTCATTTCACGTGGTCTCCAATAGAACTGGTCAGCTCTGCTAGATATAAAAGCAGCCACAGACAATAAATAAACTGTAAGGAGCCTGTAAGCAGCCATAAAGAAGGGCTGCAGGAAGTTTAGTAAAGTAATTTAAGTATTGGATTATAAGTAATAGCTTCTCGTTTAGCTGCAATGAGCTGTCAGCCACAGCCCAAGCTGAGACCAGCTGTAGGAGCCAGATAAGTAGATAAGGAGTGCCACCATATGTGGATGACGTAGTAATTAGAATAATTAGCCCGCCTTATGCAGATATTATAATGAAGCTAAAATGAAAGTATAAAAACCAAAGGAGACAAGCAGTAAGCGGCGATCAGTCTTGTCACTGACGTCCTGCCTCTGTCTCTATCTTAGGTCTATGCCCCTTCCTCAGACCTTGTGCTGAGACCTCTCTCTCTATCCCTTGCCCATTCACTCAGGCCTTGAACTGAGACTAGAAATGGGGCTTTGCTCCGAACATCGACGCAGGGAAGCAGGAGAGCCAAGGTCTTCGGACAGGTCGTATGATGTGTGATGTGGGAATATTAATAAAATTATAGGATGTGGTGGTTATATGTTGTTCTAGCTTTAATGACCATTAAGTGTTTCTGTTTGATTCATGCAGCTTATCCTGATCCTATAGAAGTTGAAATATTCCATCTAGTATAAGTTGTTAATAATAAATATCATAAAGACCAGCCTGCCTAATTGTATTCCATTTGACCTTATTGGGTGGCGAGTGCCGTCACCTGGTCACACGACTCCCTTCCACAGAGAAGGAGGTGTCGGGATTTGGATGACCAAACCGCGCTCCCCACATAAACCAATGAACATGGCCATGATCCAATAAACCTGCATTTACAAAACCAGGCAAGGGACCAAATCTGACCACCATACTAGACTGCCCAGCCCTGACACAGATCATGCCTAGAACATGGGCTAACCATATTTAGCCTTCTCATGTTCCCAGAAGGTCTTCACAGAAGATGGAGCTAACGGTCTTGGAAGAGCATTAACAAAACCAAAGACAGCACCAAAATCTCTCTTCAAAAAAATGGGAACTGTCCAGGCAGTTATTGGTATGTTCTTTCTTAGTTTTGGAAGCTGCAGGCCCTGCACTTCCTTTATAAGCAAATATATTTATCCCTCTCAGGTCTCTGAGGTGGTTGAAGAATAGACAGCTAGAGTCTCATAGTTAAATTTTGAACTGTTTAGGAATCAAGAGGGTGTTATAGACCTAAGAAGATACTCTTAAAAGTGTGTTGCAAGATAGTATGAATGTTGAGTCACATATAGACCTTTAAACTCATGGAGTTGGTTAGATAGTAGAATGTTAAGGTCAGTGGCCAAATATGTATAAACTGGACATTGGGAAGGTATACTGGGCCATTTAACTCTCAAAAATGTGGCGTATTTATATCTATTGTTTTGTATAATACTTACTGTTATAAGAGAATGAACCATCTGTTGGATTGAAAGGGGAAACTTCTGGGGGGAAGAGGGTGGAAGGGCGGGATAGGAAGGGGGAATAGGGAGGGGTTTGTTACTGAGATGTAACTTGAAGAAAAAAAAATAAAGTATTAAAAAAAAAAATAAGTGCTTTGAAGAAATGTCAGTGTAGGCAAAGACTTTACCGGGCACTAAACCAAAGTATCCTGTTCATCCATTGAATTGACATTTGGTGCCTACAATGTGCCAGGCACCACATACAGATCTGGACATGAGCCAATGAGGAACAGGACAGAGTGGGTGCCTTTTTTAATTCATATTCAGAATGAAATAGAAGAAGATAATTGTTCTCAGCATGTACTGTTTCCATATGTGTCTTCTTCGTAGCTACAACTTTAAGCCTACCTATCCTCAGGTCACATTAGAGAAAGCTTGGGTTCAGGGAAGTCTTTTGGCCTGACCAAGTCTACTCAATTCAAATGTAATGGAGACAGTTCAAATGTAAATCTGACACTCTAAACCAAATTCCTCCTAACCTCTTTTGGTATTAAAAGTTTGAGGCAAATCTATCACAGCTGTTTCTTAACCTTTTGTAAGTCACAGATATGGAAGAAAAAAAAAAAAAAACCAGGACAAAAGGAGAGGGCAGAGGAGAGTTGTATGTTCAATGTACTTTAAACACACGAATGAAAATGTCCTTGTGAAATCTAGCACCATGTACAATGAAAACAGGCCAATTAAAAACATTACTTAGGAGCTGGGGAGATTCATGACTTAGTAGAGAAATTGTCTGTCACACAAACATGAGGACAGAGTTCAGAAGTCACAAAAAAGCTGGGCAGCTGTGACTGCCATCCATGACCCAAGCACTTGGAATACAGGCAGACGATCCCAGGAAAATCAGACTATTAAAAGTAACTAGGTGTTCTACTTTCCTTCTACTTCTGTGGTAAAGCACCCTGACCAGAAGAAAGTTAGGGGAAGAAAAAATTTATTTCATCTTACAAATTACAGCTCATCACTGAGAGAAATCAGGGCAGGAGTTCAAGCAAGAACTTGAAGCAGAATCATGGAGGAGTGCCAGTGTTCATGTGCTCTCCTCATTTCCTCCCTCCAAAGACTTATATTCTATGTGTATATGTATGTGCTTGAGCTTGCAGAGGCCAGACGAGAGTGTTCAATATCATGGAACTGGAGTCACAGGTAACTGTGAGTTGCCTGCTGTGGGTGCTCTTAAACTCTGAACCATCTCTCTAGCCCCTTAGCTAGCCTTTTTTTTTTTTTTTTTATGGCCTAGGACCTCTGGCCCAGGGAATGATACTGCCCACAGTGGGCTAAGGCCTTGTACTAGCTAGTTTTATTCCAACATGACACAAGCCAGCTCTCATTTAGGAAGAGGCAAATTGAGAAAATACCTTCACCAGATTGGCCCTGGGCACACATGTGGTACATTTTCTTGATGTGGGAGGGCCCAGCTCACTGGGCAGTGTTACCCCAGGGTTGGTGAACTTGGATCTATAAGAAAGCAGACTGAGCAAACCATGAGGAGAAAAGCCCTGAAGCAAAAAAATATGAACCGTCTTCCATTAGCCCATCAGAAGGTAACAAGCAGGCAGGAAAAACAAAATTAACTGTTGCCAATCTTTTGCATGCTACTGAAAGAAGTGCGGCTTTAGATCTGACCACAGATGAGTCTATTACATTATCCTCAGCATCTGGGACAGTAGGATTAATCTTGGGAAGAAGTGGGTTAACTTCTAAGGATTTATTGTGCATCCAGGTATTATACATGGAGATTGCAAGGAAGACATTAAAATTATGGTATCTGTATGGAAGGAGATGAAAATTAATGCAGGGGATAGAATTGTTCAGCTGCTGTTGTAACCTTATATCAAGGGCAAGGCTTCTTCAATAGAAAGAACAGGAGCATTTGGGAGTACTGGAAAACGTGTATATTGGCAAACAATGGTGAATGATAAGACACTAAAATTAAAAATAAAAATGAATGATACTGAAATAGAAGGATTGCTTGATATAGAAGTAATGTCAGTACCCTCTCACAGGGGTCTCGGGATCCAAAATGGCCAATTCAAAATACACAGTTTATAGAAATTGGTAAATTATCACAAATAAAGCAAAGTGTATGGTGGATTAATTGTGTTGGACCAGAAGAGCAAATAGGGGAGTTGAGACCTTATGTGGCTGAGGTACCCATAAACATATGGGGGAGAGATCTTTTACAACAATGAGGTACTCAAATTAATATTCCTGCAATCCCAGAAACAACAAATGATGAAATGATGGATGTTCCTGGGGAAGGCACTGATATGGGTACTCAACAGCAGTCACAAGCTGTGTCCAATGTCCAAATAAAGGAACTGAGTTTCCAAATTTATACTAGGGGCCACTGCTGAAATTCCAACAGCCCTACCCTTGAAATGGCTATCCAATAAACCTGTGTGGCAAGAGCAGTGGACCATAACAAAAGAAAAATTACAGGCATTAGAACAATTGGTATAAGAACAGCTGGAGGCTCATCATACAGAAGAGTCTAACAGCCCATGGAATTCTCTGGTATTTGTGGTTAAAAAGAAATCAGGAAAATGGAGAATAATAACAGATTTAAGAGCTGTGAATAGAGTAATTCAACCAATGGGTTCCTTGCAGTCTGGTATACCTTTACCTTCTTTACTACCAAAGTCATGGTTTTTAATAGTAATTGATTTAAAAGATTGCTTTTTCACAATTCTGTTGCATAAAAATGATAGGGAAAGATTTGCTTTCTCTGTACCTACTTTTAATATCAGTGGGACAATCAAGAGATATCACTGGAATGTGCTTATTCAGGGAATGTTGAATAGTCCAATCTATGTCAATATTTTGTACAAAATTATTAGAAATAATTCATAAGCAATTTCCTCAATCTATTATTTATCATTATATGCATAATATTTTGTTGGCTGATTCTGATGCAGGTACTTTAGAGAACTTATTTAAGGAAACAGAGAATTTTGCCACTTTGGGGGTTACAAATTGCTCCTGAAAAAATACAAAGAGGAGATTCAATTGGCAATTTGGGTTATAAGTCAACAAAGAATAAAACCACAAAAGGTACAGATCTATATAGACCAATTGAAAACTCTTAATGATTTTTAAAAATTAATGGGAGATATTAATTGGCTGAGACCTACACTTGGATTAAGTACTTATGAGTTAAGTAATTTTTTTCAAACATTACAAGGGGATTCAAACCTGAACAGCCCAAGGTGTTTAACTGCTGAAGCAGAAAAAGAGTTAATTCTGGTAGAGCAAAGATTGCAAGATGCATACATAGATTGAATTGATCCTCAACTTGATTGTATTTTGGTCATTTTACCATCAACTCATTCTTCTACAGGACTCATTATGCAATGGAAGATAATATTATGGAATGGATTTTCTTACCACCTAAACAAAGTAAAAATTTAAAGACATACATAGAAAAGATATCTGAATTAATTGTAAAAAGTAGAATAAGACTACGTCAGTTATCAAGAATGGACTTGATTGAAATTGTATTGACTCTTACTAATGCTGAGATTATGTCATTATGGACAATCAATGAAGATTAGCAAAGAGCTTGAAATAACTATTTGGGAGAAATTAACAATAAATTTCTAAAAAGCAAACATATACAATTTATAAAAAGAACTAACTGGATTCTTCCATGCATTGTAAAAGGAACACCAATTTCTGATGCACCAACCTTCTATACAGATGCAAACAAACTAGGAATGGCAGGTTATAAGACAGACAAAAATCAGCAAGTAACCAAAAGTCCATATACCTCAGTTCAAAAAGCAGAATTGTATGCAATCCTTACAGTGTTATTAGATTTTCCTCACTCTCTTAATGTACTTGCTGATTCTCTATATGCACAGAGTTGTATTAAATATAGAACGTGAATTATGTCCTAATAACTCAAAATTAACCTCATTATTTATACAGTTGCAACAGGTCATCAGAAGCAGAAATAACCCATTATATATTATTACTCATATTCAGTCTCATACAGAATGGGGGAGAATTAACAACTTACTAGCAATTACCTGATAACATGAGCAGAAATAAGACTTTGTAATGAAACCACATATTTATTTTTCAGAGTTTGAGGTGATTTTTCTTTGATGCCGTGGGAAAGGAGTATCAAGAAGGCCCTTTACATTTATAAGGTATGCTCACACTCCACAATGCTAGGACTCTGATTTGAGCCTTATATTAAGTCTATCTGATCATATAGTATTTCTTGTTGAAACTGGAGGCTTTTATATACAATATGCCATGCTATACAACTTTATATTTCCCTTGATTACAACACATAAAAATTAATAACAAAAACAAAATTCATATTTTATTGAATTATAACTTTTGAAAGTACAGATTTGCTATGCTTTGAATATGGCTTGCTGTGGTAAGAATTTTGTTAAAAAAAAAAAAAACACTTATGAGAATGTTTTTGTTTAATCCCAGGCATGAGGTTGCTTCAAGTTAAGACCACAGGCTGCATTAACTATGCAGCCTTGTGAATTAGCAGGGGCGTGGCTTATCCAGCTCAGCAAGTTTTAACTCTGAGGATTTGAGGGTGAAAAAGAGCCAGAGCCCCGAGGAGAAGGGGGCGCTACAAAGAAGAAAGAGGTTGCTGCTGGTGCTCACCCAAACTGCGGCCAGTTCTTCCTAATACTGTTTCCTGGTTTGCTGGACTTCTGGATATTGTGACTACTGAGACTGGTATTGCCTCCAAAGAACCCGATAACCCTAACCAGCAGGAAGAAGCTCAAAGAGACCTACGTCCATTTTCCCTCTAACCTTCCTTCCTTCTCTCCCACCTAGTGTTGCTAGTGTGAGGGGTTGGAAGGAACAAGGGTTGAAAGGGAGGTAGAAGTATTAAAGACAGTAAAACAATTAGGGAGAATATTAAAATAAACATAATAAAAGCCACCGTGTACAACAGCTTGTTGCCACGAAAACACATGCTACAGTTTGGTCCCCAGAGTAGCAATGCTCTGAGGCAAGGCTGGGTACAAAGTATCTGGTCACAGGGGTAGAGCCCTTTCTCTTTCAGGACTAAGTTCTCCCTCTCTTAGAACTAAATGAGTTGTAGTTAAGAGCAGGCAGAGACAAAGCAAATTCAACTTTGTGTTCTGTCTGTGGGTACCAATTTGTCCTTGTCATGTGTCCCCGAGATGGAAGAAGCATATCATCATCACTGGAGGCCAAGAAGATGCCAGAACCATGATTTTGAACCACCTAGCTTCCAGATCCATAAGACCAAACAAACATCTTTTTAAATAAATTGGCTCCTCACAAATAGTCTATCATATCAAGAAAAAAAAAACATACTAAGACAATATTGAATTGTGAATTAAAAAAAAAAGAAAGAAACTAACTGGACCAAGGACCCATGGCCCCCAGGGGAGAACTTCCTGTTTTTCTTAAGCTAACCACACACAACATTAAACTGCCTCCTAAGATCTTACCTTTATGCCTACAGACTGGCTTTCCTCTCAGCCCTCATCAGGGATGCTTCCTTCTCAGTGAATGGTGATTAACCCGGAGACTCTTGACTGCACAACACAAAACGAACAAGAGACTGTGGAGTGCTCAGTTCTAAATGGGGCTCCAGGATCATCAAAAAATAGAAGGTGGGAAGGCTGCATGAGCCAGAGATTGGAAGGGAAAAGCAGTGGTGGAAATAGGGGAGGAATTAAAAGGGAAGAGAATTGGGGTAGATTTGATCATAGTAAAATATACCCATGTCTGAAATTCTCAAACAACCGTTAAAAAAGAAATGCAAATGACCACCATGCTGGAAATAGAGACCAGCAAAGCCCAGTAATGTGTCTGTATCGTTTTGAGTGGCTGTTCATGAAACGTGTTCTACTTTATGGCATTATGAGAAGTTGCAAGCTGTTTGTAAGTGTAAAACAATTCATTCCTTGGATGTTCCTACTAAGTTTAAGATACAGTCACCACCATTCCCAGGAGCCATGGCTTTTCACAATCTGAGTACAGGTTTTTCCAGCTTCCTATTGTGAGTCTCATGGTGCTGTCTGCATGCTTAGGAATACAGATGCTTTAAGCAGTTTGTAGCAACACTGATGGATTTCCACTGATAAAGCATCCACAGAGCCAGTTGGAACTAAATTGGTTCCTTAATTTACTTTCTCTAGAGTACAGTTCAAACATTTCTATTTTATTCTATTCTTATTTATATTTTATTGAAATTGTTCATGTCAGAGCCAACCCTTTCCTTTTATATTTAAAACGAAGATTAGATTCACCTCCCAGAAGCTGTTAGGCCTTGGTGACACAGCTTGAACCAACATGAAATCCATTTTCTTCCACGAGCCTGCAAGATTTCTTAGCAAGCCTATTGCAATTATTAAGTTGACCATATGAAATTGTCATTTCTCTTAAGTCAGAAAAGTTGAACATTGGCAACTTTAGATGATTCAGTCTAGTACAGAAATCCTAAATAACATGGCTATGCTCATATTTTACGTTAGGATTTAAAGATGTATTATCTATCATTTTGTAATAAATTGCTTACATGTACATAAAAAGATCCAAGAGCAAAAAGAATACATAGCACTGGATATATACTCAGCTTCTGCCTAAGAAAGACCTTACTTAGTTCAGGTGACAATGGGCATTTCCACAGAGATGGTTTCTTTTCTTTCTTCTTTTCATAAATACTTTCTACACCAATCCCTACAGAGAAACTATAGCAAATACTTTCATTTTTTTTTTTATATAACTACTTTATTTTTTTTCTTCAAGTTACATCTCAGTCACAAACCCTTCCCTATTCCCCCTTCCTGTCCCACCCTTCCACCCTCTTTCCCCCCAACAGCTTCCCTTTTCAATCCAACAAATGGTTCTTTCTCTTATAACAGTAAATTCTATACAAAACAGCAGAATTAAATATGCCACATTTATGAGAGTTAAATGGCCCAGTATACCTTCTCAATGTCCAGTTCATACATATTTGGCCCCTGACTTTAACCTTCTACCTTCTAACCATCTCCATGAGTTTAAAGTTCTATAACTGACTTAGTTTTCATACTAACTTGCATCACTCTTATAACCATCTTCGTAGATCTAGAACGCCCTCTTGATTCCTAAACAACTCAAAATTTAGCTATGAGACTCAAGCTGTCTATTCTTCAACCACCTCAGAGAGCTGAGAAGGATAAATATATCTGATTATATAGGAAGTGCAGGGCCTGCAGCTTCCAATACTAAGAAATGACATACCAGTGACTACCTGGACAGTTCCCATTTTCTCTCCACACATTCCAGCATCAGTCTTCAGCCTTTTGGTCCTGTTTCTCTGATAGACATTGATTGTAGAGCAGGGATTATGAAGGACTTACCTACCCTGTCTTGGCAGAGCTAGGCTGTCGACTTCCCTGCTACCAAGTTTTGTCCTTTTTGGACAGCAGTCTGTCTGCAGTTGAAGCAAGGAGTTTTTACATGCCAAGAGATAGGCTTGCCACTAATTCAACCATCTCACACTGGAGATTCTTCGATGCTTATCTTCTACTTGGAGTAGAATAGGGGGTGCTGTCAGGAGCTGATATGTCTCGATATCAAAAAAAAAATCTTAATTTAACTCTTGGGGTTTTTGAAGATGCCCTATCTATCTCTTGTATTTAGATAAGCAAATGTTGCTTGTCCCTTAACAACTTGATTACTGAGTAGCTTAGAGAATATCTGTGATAGACTGTCATAGTAGCTAACAAGGTGACATGCATGCATGACTAGGAGTTTGTTTTTCTTAACTATCCTAAACAGTTTAAGACGGTTGGTATCAAGAGGCCAGAGCTTCACATTTCATTTTTAAGTATCTCTAGGTACGATACCATTAGGAAGCTTTACCTTTAATTTTGTATCAATATGCAAAGATCAATGCCTATGTGGCCCAATACAATCTTAATATTGTGTCCATATACAAGGGTCAATACCATTGTGGCCAACTGTAATCTTAATTTTGTATCAATATACAAATATCAATACCGACGTAGTCCAATACAATCTTATTTTTGCACAATAAACAATGGTCAATACCACATTAGCCAAATATACTACTAATTTTGTATCAATATTCAAAGGTATAAGGGCATATTCAATAATCTGACCCTTCTTCTTGGTCCTTCCTGTGCTATGTCTATGTCTCAATTTTTCTCAAGTCCGTTCATTCCTACATAGGAGATAAAGAAGGATACAGAAAAGGGAAAGAAGGAATACCCTGGGTCTAACCTCCAAAACCCATTAAACAGGACCATTTAACAACTTGTAATCTCTTCCCCTAAATAACAGAGATTTCAGTTGTCCTTCAAATAACCAAAAGGGGGGGGGGGGCGGAGAAACACCCTCCCTACCCTCTGGGTATGGGACTTCGCTCTCTTAAAATGACTTCCTGCTGATTTGGGTACTAGTAAACCTGTTTGGGGCCCGAATCAAAATGGAAAAATGGTTAAGAATGTTAGTACAATCCTTTTATGTTCAGTCCTTCTGTTCTCAGCTGTTTAGATGTCCTAAGGAGTTTGTAGGCAGAAGCTGAACTTCCAGGCTTTACTGAGGTTCTGGCTGGGGCATTGTGTAGAGCTGAACGGTCTTAGCGATATTGAGTTGTTGTGGTTGTAGGCTTTTGATAGAGACAGCTATTGAGGGAGTCTGTCAGGCTGAATCATCTGGGTCACTCGTCTTCTTTTGGTGTCTGATTCTATTTTCTGCTGAGGTTTCCGTTGTCCAGTTGTCCCTGGGTTCCTTAAATGGATGCTTTGATTCTCCTGGAAAGATAAGAACAGAGCCCTGCCCTAATCCTCACTCAGGGACAATCACCCTCTTTTTTTTTGGGGGGGGGTAGGTAATATTTCTCCTGAAGCAAATTTGGTTTTTTGACAATATATAAAGTGTTATCTTTCAATCCGGTTTAAAGAAGAAATTATTTTATTATTTTGGAGCTAAACCAGCTTTAGTGTATATATTTTGAGATCTCAAAGGACAATTTGTTTGTATTGAGTGGGCCTTTTGTAAGTAGCTTTTAAACTTAGGTCCTTCCAAATCCTATGTGTGTGTCTCTGCATTCTAATTATTGGGATCAGAGACTTGTGGTTCCCATCTGAAGGGATTAAAGATGTGTTCCACCACTCCTGGATCGAAGTTTTTCTCTATTTAGAGTTTGTTTTGTATCAGGCTGACCTTGAGCTCTGAGATCTGCCTGTTTCTGTCTCTAGTGTGTTGGGGTTAAGGGTGTACTCTTCTTGAATGATGGGATTAAGGGTGTGTACCCTCACCACCCTGTTCCGTGTAACTCTAGAATTTATAAGTCCACTAACTCTATGGTGCTCCTCCCGTCTCTGCTGAAGTTAAAGGCATGGGTTAACACTACATTTCTCCTGTATTTTACCTTAGCTCTACATTTTTTCGACACTTGGAGGTTTATAGAACCAGGTTGAATGGCTGTATCCTTTATTTTATTTACAGTGTTTTAACGATGTTACCTGCTTTTCTTTAACTAATAAATTTATTTGTTTGCTGCTACAGGTTACATCCTTAACATATTGTCCTCTTTTCCCGCTTCCCAGCCCCACCCTCCCATGCTCTACCCCCCTGACCCTTTCATCTTGATCCTCTGGGGTGGAGTGTCCCTGCATAACAGTCTCTCACCACAGATCAGGAGTCATATGACGGCCAATGGGGGCCTACGAGGCAGTACTGCCAGTGAAAGGTGTCTCCTTGCTACAGGGGGAAACTAAAAAAAAGACCAACAGACACACAAACCCACAAAAACAAAGAACAACAACAAAAAAAGAAAGGAAAAAGAAAAAGAAAAAAAAAGGAAAAGGAAAAAGAAAAAGAAATGAAAAAAAAAGTTTATGTCCATGTTCTTTTTGCTGTGTTGGTTGTAGTACAGATATCCTGTACGATATAGCTAAAATCCTACTATAAGTGAATAGATGCCATGTGCATCCTTCTGAGTCTGGGTTAGCTCACTCAGGATGAGCTTCTCTAGATCCATCCATTTGGTTGCAAATTGCATGATTTCATTGTTTCTGATAGCTGAGTAATATTCCATTGTATAGATGTACCACAGGTTTTTAATCCATTCTTCAGTTGAGGGACATCTGGGTTGTTTCCAGTTTCTAGCTATTACAAATAAGGCTACTATGAACATAGATGAGGAGACTTCCCTATGTCTCCGTGAGGTGTCCTTTGGGTGTATACCCAGAAGTGGTATGGCTGGGTCCTGAGGCAAAGTTATTCCAAGGTTTCTAAGATATCTCCAGACAGACCTCCATAGTGGTTGCACAAGCCT
>CAJQZJ010028484.1:0-13284 GCA_907164525.1 Lophiomys imhausi | reverse complement strand
CACACACACACACACACACACACACACACACACACACACACACACACCAAAAATAAAAGCCATAAAAAAAAACCTCAGGAGACAGTTCTAGTTATAATATCTAAGTGCCTCATAAAACCAGTCTATTATTCAATCAACATAATTGAATTAAAATTGGTTTTCCTAAATGACTAATAATCTACATGTGAGAAATAAGATTTTTAGTAACAAAGACAACTTCCTTAGTAAACACTGATTTAGTCTACTATATATCCAGGTTGCACATGAAATATCAGGCATGTAACATAAAACCCACAGACTGGGGAGGTGACCGACTACTGATAACATGCAGATCCATGGTCAAGGCAGTGAGAACCTGTACTTTACAGTCACTAAAGTGAAACAGATTCTGGAAAAAATGGAAGCATCTTTACAGACGTGGTGACATTTATTTGGCCTTGGAATGGAGGGGACAGAATAAGCCTTGGTTAGCCAAGGGAAGAAGGGAGGAAAGACAAAGGTACAGAATAAGTTCATGTATGAGTTAGTGTCTCACTGGGACCAGATGTGGAGGTTGGAGAGAACAAGGGAAACGTGAGCCAGGGCTTACAGGGTCTCACATGCCATGCCAGGAGACTGCCTATCAGCCAGCTGAAAATGAGGAGCTAATGGGAGATCTTCAATCAAGGGGATGATAGCATCTCAGTCTACAATGTAGATAATAAGACACAAACAGAACAAGATGGGAAAATCAGAATAAAACCAGTCAGGGTTACATTCAAGCTCTCCCCTATTCAAGTCCTTACTTTCCTCACCTAAGATATGGAACTAAAGGCTACAGATATGACTTAGTAGAATGCTGTAGTAACATGAGGACCTCAGTTCAGGTCCCCAATATATTAATGCAACTTTAGATAATTGCATTTGTGTCTCAATTTCTCTCTTAACCTGGCTATCACCCAAATAATTGAGACTCTATTATATCATTTGTTAAACAAGCTTCGCAACACAAAAACTAAGCAGCTATTACTCTATTCTTAACCCACTAAGCTAATCTGCCCCCCCTCCGCCCCCGCTTAAGTCCCAGAGACACTTTGTGGCTTTCCTGCTTCACCTGGCTCCTCTGCCTGTGCCTGCTTCCTCCTCCAACTCCTCCTCCCTGGAGGGCAGAAAGTCCATACCTGTTCTCTCCCCTGCTCAGTAATTGGCTGTAAGCTGCTCTATTGGCACATCATGGGGAAAATGGGGAGCAGTGTTTATACAACATTCAGACAGGAGATTCTCAGAACAAGAATTACAACCAGATATGCGGGATACAGAGATGAACATTTGAATTATGCAATAACCTTATGCCTACACCAATATCCATACAGTGGTTTGCATCTGTAACTCCAGTGCTAGATCGAGGAAGGCACAGACAGGATTCCGCAGATCATTGGCCAGTTAGCCAAGCCTAGTCAGCAAGCTCTAGGTTCCATTAGATAACTCCTCTCAAGAAATAAGATGGAGAGTCATCAAGAAAGACATCACCATGTTAACCTGTGGCCTCCATATATGCACTCTCTCACTCTTTTTCTTCCTCTCTATCTGTTTATCTCTACCACATACATGTACCCACACCCACACCCACACACATGCCCACACCCACACACTTAGCATACAAAAATAAAAAAATATGCAAATAATATTACTTGCCTAGGGAAGTATTGTAACAATTAAACAGTTGTATAAGTCAGATTCTTAACTGACCATCCTAATGTTCACAGTACTCTTTAAATCCCCTAGCCCACCCTTTTATAGTCCTCCCATGTAATCTGCCCTGTCCCTCATGAGGTCTCGAGGATATCAATACAAACACTTCAGTTCTGATACCTTACAAACAGCTGCTCATGCACAGCCCTCATGCCTAGGAACACAAACACCGATTGTACTACATGTCCTCTGAAAGACATATACATGGTATGAGCAGGGAATTCTGAAGTCTCAGGTATTGAGAATATAAAGGTAAGTTTTGGGGACATTTGATTGGCTCTGAAGAAAGCAAGAATGGAGCCACTGCCATGTGACCTCATGGCAGACCCCACGTCACTGAGATCTTAAGGTAGTAATGACAACACTAACACAATGGACAAATGGTTATCATGTGCTTGTTCTTAATTGTTTCAGTTGTTTTATTATTAGGGTCTCGTGATCATTAGAAAGCATAAGGAAGGACCCTACTGTGTCATATAGGCCCATATTGAACATATGTTATGCTCAGTGCTTGCCTAAAGAAATGGAGGGAGGAGATGGTACCCACAGGTGGCACAATGGGACAGGGTGGCTCTCCTGTAGGAACAATTTGGAGGAGTACATGGGAAGTAGAGGGGCTGCATCACTGCAAACTGAGTTCGAGGGTTTTTTTTTTTTTTTTTTGGGTGGGGAGTATCCAACTGTTGATAGTGTGGAACTCAGGAAAATCTCAGAATTATCTATCTAGAAGTGAAAGCTGAAGCTGCAGATGAAATTTCTAAGGAGAAGAACACGGTACAGAAAAACAGAAATGGATGGGCTCTGAGAAAAGTCTCCAGAAAGTGAGTGAACAAAAAGAGAATATCAATAAAGATGCCAAGAGGAATCTGTGATAATCAGGAAGATAACAGGGAAGCCATCATTCAACATAAAGAGTAAAAGGGCCTTTCACTCATTTTCTATCCTAAATTCAATGCAAGCAATTCCCAAGCAGACACAGACTCCACCACCTAGTCCTCGTACCCCAGCTGGCTGTGGGTACCTGATACCAGGGCAACCCAACACACAGTTTACATCAAGCAAAGCAGAGCTGATCCACCGTGTGTTTCCCACTGTTGTAGGTAGGCACCAAAAGCACTGTCTGTTCTGGCCTCTCTCAGAAGGCAAAGGCAGGGCCAGTAGAGTTCAAATGACCAGAAACCCTGCTGGTGATGAACATGAACATGGTCAAAATGACCTGAGAAAACAATCATGTTCAAATGCCTGAATCATCACTGAATGCCACTCTTCTTAACCACACTGGGGAGTGTTTACTTCCGCAGGCACACAGAAGGATCCAATGTCCTGATGCAGGCTAGAAATACCAGGTTGTCCCTGGAAAGCCAGAGACTGTCCTGTTGGGTTGCTAAGCAGCGAGGCCACCCACCCAGAAGCCAGGAGTTTTGAGCAGGGAGTCTTCTGATTGTGTTTAAAGTGGAATGTAGTGACAATTTTGGTGTCTTTAAAAACCCAGTTATGTTGCCAAATGCATATGGACTAGACATTGAGAATGTATGTTATACCTTATAATTTTCAGAATTGTTGCCTAATTGCTCTTATTGTTGCGTATTGTATTTATTGTTATAAGAAAAATAGACTTTTATTGGGCTAAGAGGAGGAGCTGGTGGTGGGGAAAAGATAAATCTTAAATTAAAAAAAAAAGTGGATGGGCCGGACGGTGGTGGCGCACGCCTTTAATCCCAGCACTTGGGAGGCAGAGGCAGGCGGATCTTTGCGAGTTCGAGGCCAGCCTGGTCTACAAAGCGAGTCCAGGACAGCCAGAGCTGTTAAACAGAGAAACCCTGTCTCGAAAAACCAAAAAAAAAAAAAAAAGTGGATGGGAGGGTGAGACAGGGAGGGGGGAGGAAGGAAGGGAATGTGATTGAGATGTAACTTGAAAAAATAAATAAATGTTGGAAATTTAAAAAAAAACCCCGGTTATGTTATGTAAATATGATAAACCAAGGAATGAGAATGCCACCAGTGTTGACAGCCTATCTACAGACTGCCTATGACGTGAGGAAAGTAAGTCCCATTTCATTGGAACCACGGTTGGTTGGGCTTTCTATTATACAGTAGAATGGATTTGTAACAGATACTTCAACCAGGCCCTATTTATAAAGAAAATTCAATCTTTTTATGGCCACATAGATGTGTTCTGCCCTAATAGATTTCCCAAGGATGAAAGATGGAGAGATAGATAGGAACAGTGATCCTATTATAACATAGCTAAGTGGCAGGGAATGAACAAATAAATACACGTTGAAGACAAAATGCAAAAACAGTCACACTTGTATTTGAAGTCACACTGTATTTTAGTTGCAAGATCTACAGCCAAGAATTTTTCCTACTCAAGCTTCAGAGTTCTCATTAAAGCACAGATTTTGGCACTGATTGCATCCATTGTGAAGTTGAACAAAACAACACATGTGAAGTTACTGGTATAACTCCCACTAAAGAGTAACACGTTGTAATTGACAGCCTTCGGTATTAGGGCCAGTCATATGATGCTAGAGGCTGTGACCATACGTAGGTGAATACTGGACATAAATGGGAGAGAACACCAGTCAACTGGTTATTCATGTAGGTGGGACGAGTCTGTGTCACGTGTCTGTGTGTCTGTGTGTGTGTGTGTGTGTGTGTGTGTGTGTGTGTGTGTTCATCTACATGTCTGGGGTGTAGGAGAGAATATCAAGATGCCACATCTGAGACCCATACCTCCTGAATGCCAGAGATGGCTTGGTGAGAAGACGTGTGGCTACCACATTCATCCAGGGTGTCCAACTTTTTAGTTCCTGGACACCCTGGGTGAGTAATGTCTTGGGTCACACATTAGAGCAAGGAGTATCCAACCTGCTGCTGCAGGTTTCTAGAGCACACATACATATTTTTTTTAATTGTGACATGGATACGCTCTTTGTTGTTCTCTACAAAACTCATGCTTAATAATCAAGTGATTGAGTTGGAAAAAATAAAAAATATCTCACAATACTTTAGGTTTATGGTATCATATTGGACCATATGCATAGCTTTCCTGGGGTGCATTTAGACTGCAACAGTGGTTTGGATACCCCTGATTCTGGACTGCCTCCACTTCCCATGAGCCCTGACAGTCATGTGGGTTAACTTATACTGACCCTGGTGAGAGAGAGTGAGCCTGGTGCTTTCAGCTGGAGCCATAGATAAGGCAAACCTGAAGCTACTTAAAGCAGGTAGGGTGGCTCTAGATTTAGGTAAATTTAATGTTCCTAAGATATGACTAGAAACTGCTAATCTACCCTGGAATTCTGGCTTT
The DNA here is from genome assembly GCA_907164525.1 of Lophiomys imhausi. Classification (NCBI taxonomy): domain Eukaryota; kingdom Metazoa; phylum Chordata; class Mammalia; order Rodentia; family Muridae; genus Lophiomys; species Lophiomys imhausi. The sequence continues at coordinate 8,240 of CAJQZJ010028484.1, read as the reverse complement.
ATCTCTTTGTTGGCTCACAGCTGTACTGGAGTTATGATTACTCCAAGGACCAAGTGACTGTGGAAAATTTCAGAGAAAGAATAAACATCTTCAGGGATGAAAGAGCATTCCTCTGGCATTTGGAGCAGGGTAGGCTGTGGCAGGCCAGATGGTGGGGTAGCATCTTAGGATGCATAGGGTTAATTAAAATAAAGCTGCTCCTACCACCAGTGAGATTGGGGTGAGGGGTGGCTAGATGTTGGGTAGGTGCTGAGGAAGGTCTAATAAGGCCTGATTTCAGTCTCTCTGATCTGGTCACCACCCCTTCCGAGGCATTCTCTGATTGGCTGAATTAATGCTGAAGCCTGAGATTAGGCAAAGACAGGGGTAGGTGGGACTGAGGTGTGCAGGTTTCTGAAGCAGAGAGGTTGATGGGTAGGAGAAGCCTCCAGTAGCCAGAGCAGCCTCAAGAAGAAGCCTCCAGTAGTTGAAGCAGAAGAAGCCTCTAGCAGAACAAAGAAGAGAAGAAACAAAGAGCAGAAAGGAAGACACATGCCATGGGTTAGAGAAAAGAATGTCATTCCACGTGGCCTGGAACATCCTCATAGCATCGAAAAAAACACTTCAGGGCAGGTATGTATATTATACGGGGCTTTATTCAGAAATAGAATTAAGAGTTAGCTTAGATGGGCCAAGATTCTTCAATTTAGGCCAAGGTTTGTTAAAAATCCATGTGGTGTCTGTGTGCTCATTTATAATGGCTGGTTAAGGATTAACAGCCACCAATTAATTAACAATAATATAAATACTGTTAAACAATTGAATTAATGATTTCTACAGGTAGGTATCTTAGTTAGGGTTTTATTAGTGTGAAGAAAAACCAGGACCAAGACAACTCTTATAAAGGTAACCATTTAATTGGGGCTGGATTATAGTTTCAGAGGTTTAGTCCTTTATCATCATGGTAGGAAACATGGCAGCATGCAGGCAGACTGGAGGAGTTGAAAGTTCTACGTATTGATCTGAAGGCAGCCAGAGAATAGTGGATTTCCACACTGGGCCAAGCTTGACCATAAGAGACCTCAAATCCCACCCCCATAGTGACACACTTCCTCCAACAAGGACACATCTAATGGTGCCAGTCCCCATGAGCCAAGCATTCAAACACATGAATCTATGAGGCCATACCTATTCACACCGCCACAGAAGGCAAGCAATATTTTCTATTCTGGAAAAAATGAACAGCCCAGAGAATGTATAAATGCGCACAATTACCATTGTTATCATTTACTTTCCATTGCTATGATAAAAACACTGGCCAAAAGCAAGTTTATTTGGCTTAAGATTACAGCCATCGTTGAAGGAAGGCAAGACATGCACCAAAGTAGGCTGTATGGAAGAAAGCTGGGTGCTGATATATTTCTTCTTGCTTGCTCAGCTCAGGCCTACCTTCCTGGGGGTAACACTGCCCACACAGGTTTGGCCTTCTTTCATCAATTAGCAATCAAGAAAATGCCTCACAGACATGATCATAGGCCATTTGATTGAGGCAATTATTTAATTGGGGTTTCCTCTTCCCAGGTGACTATAGGTTTGCGTGGTGTTGACAGCTGAAGCTAACTATGACACACACCTTTTGTTGGTAAAAAGTGAACTCAGCCATTGTCAGGTATGTGCTGGAGTACTATGGGATGGGGAGATGTGCTGCCCTCCTAGGTGCCCATCATCAGAACTCCTGTCTCCATTTCAGTTTATCCCAAGATCACTTAAGACAGTCATTGTCAAGTATGGCAGGTCCTGTCAGCTTAGCCCCATTGGTTCAAAATTCCAAGGGGCTAACTAGGCCCATTTGTCCTTTAGGAAAAGGAAATGATAGTTAAACTCACATTTGTAATGGGAGTTAGATTAATATAAATTAGATTAGGTGAATGTCTATGGGCTTCTGACACAGTCTCTTAAAAGGGGGAACGAATATCAGCCTAACCCTGTGGGTATTTTGCATGGCAGCATAAGGACTAAAAAGAAGGTTTATGGCTTGGCATTGTCTTTAGCTGCTAATAGCCTTATGAAGTGGGTGGAGCCCAGATTAGGCTGAAGGCAGGTGAAACCAGGAGAGAACTTATTTAAGGATGAAGTGGGTGGAGCCTGAGAGTTCCCACACCAGAGACAAGGAGATGCCAATCCGTTTGTATTATCTGATGGAGCAAATGCAGGCAGACTGAAAAGTGGATCTCAAAGGGAATTGCAAAAAGATGTCAGCTCTGATTCTTCAAGAGAACAGCTTTTACTGAGAAGCAGAAAGAAGCTGGAAAGTAGAGAAGGCCTCAGCAAGGTAGGACTCCCTGAGGGGTTCAGCCAGTTCAAACAGAGGCCTGAATAGAACTGCAGACAGTCTCAACAACTGAGGCAGAGTGGCTGAGATAAACAGAACAAGTTGGCCTATGGACAGATGAGGCTCCCAGAGAGAAGAAAGCCTCAAGCCTCATTTAAAGTGAAGCTGCAATAGACAATTTACCCTAAAGGACCTACATCTGAGGTGTTTCTGAAGACTGAGGACCTGACCCAGAGACTGTATCCTTCTGAAAGGTTTTAAGTAATAGGCATTTATAGTTATTATAGGGTCAGTCGTTAGGTAATAGGGGTTTATAGTAATTCTTAGGGCTTCTTGTTAGGTAATAAGTGTTTATATTTGTTGTAAGTGCCGATAGTTATTAATAAATATATTTGCTAGTAAAGCTTCCACTTCACAATTATCTGACACTTTCTAGTATGCTTGTTTTCTAATGTAAAATCATGCATTGGAACTCAACCTGAAAAAATGTTTGATTCCTTTGCAAACTTCCAGGGTACCACAGGCTTTTTTGCCAGGGTGATAGTCATTTATACACACTATGCATTCTGTAGAGTGCAGTCTTCCTTCATACTGAACACAAGGAATGCGTTTTTTGTGGGGACATTAAAGGACAATTTTCATAGCTATGGAGACGACACATCCAGAATAAAAATGATTATTTTTTGTAAAATAAAAAATATTTCTACTAACAAGCATGTTTGCTATTGTCATTTTTAATAAATCAATATTTTAAATGCCTGTTTCAGTGTCCAGTATGAAAACTAGATGTAATCCAATATTACAAAAAGCAGCTTGTTACCTCAGCTGTTTCAAGAGTACAAGGTCTTGAGCACAAAAGTTTGAAGCTGCTGCTCAATTGGTGCAGGGCAGTGATGTGAACCCTTCAGGGAGCCCTGTGGGTGGAAGCTTCTACCCTGTGTGTGGGGGAGACAGAGGCCATTGGGGTCCAAAAAGAGAGCCTTCCTCCTAAGCAGACCAGTGTTTCTCTGTGGCCTGTCATAGCACGTTCCCATCCTGGCCACAGCGTCACTTGGTGCCTTTCGGTTTTATAAACATCGGTGGGCAAAGATACTTGCTCAGGGTCACACGTGGGGGAGCCACCCCAACCCTGCAGCAAAAGGTCTATTTCTCAGGGGACAGTTTGTGTTCCATCCCTCACTGTGCTCTCATATGGAGAACCCTGCTGGTTGGACACTGACTCTAAGTGCAGGACACCCGTCCCACCTGCCCATTCCCTCTCCCACCAGAGCCCAGAGCCCGTCTTCCTTGTCCAAGAAACACATAAACAGCTATCAAGCCATCATTAGAGTAAACATTGACAAATTATCCTTTATATTGCTGCCTGGGCATGTGCACTAAAAACTAACCCTGATTGCTTTGCTTTGTTTTGTTTTGTTTTTAAAATCAAAAACCTGTTGACTTCAAATTACATCTATACCTCACTGTCTGAAACCCACCACACCTTCCCTCTACATTCCCAGCAAATACCATGTTACTAGTCTTGTTTTCCACAGCTAGCTTTTTTCTAGGGTTTAACTAAAAATGTTTGGTGGTAAATCTGACAGCTTTCTCCAGTGCTTAGTGATGGGAGCCCTATGCTCAGACTCTCCCTCTGCCCTTCTCACCCTGAGTGCACCTCTGTGACAACAGTGCACTGCACACAGCTTCCGGGCTTATTCCCCAACAGCTGCCTCTGAGATTTGCATACAAAGCTCCTTCTGTATTTGAAGTGTTTTCTGCCAGCTGGTAAATACAGAAAAAAACAATATGAGGTTTACAACAGAAAGCAACCAGTGGAGAGTTATAATTTCAGAGGGGAAAATATTTTAAACAAAACAACTTCCTCTGATTGAGAAACTAAGTTTGCTCCAGCTCAAAATATAATGTAGATGTACTTCTTCAGCTATGGCCTAAAATTGAGCCTACCTTACATCTTCTCTTAGTAAGTCTGCAGTTCCCCTCATCTTGACCCACTGAAGGAGCCCTTGGATTTGCTGCCCCAGCCTCTTCCCAGGGTCAAGGCATCAGAAGACTAGAGAAGTCAGAATTTCTTATTTAATTACATAAATGCACAGGCTTTCCTGGTGGGTGTTCACATCAATTCCACACCAGTCTCTTTTATCTTGGGGTTTGCTCTTCCTTCCAAAGAAGAAAAGTCAATTCTGGTCATTTCCTGGCAAAGCCATACATATATACTAATCTTGATCATTCTCATAATTCATAACTTGCCTCTTGGTCTGAATCCAGGACACTCTTTCAAAGCTCTGGCTCCTTAAAAACTGCACTGACATTTGTCTTGATGCAAGGTATGCAAATGAAGATTTTCACATCAGAAGATTATATTGTGCCCATTAGTGGTGGCAAATAGCACATTTTCCAAGAAAAAATTTCAGAGATTGTGCTTCGTCACATAATTTTCCATATGAAATTAAGTTCTCTAAATCTTAGTTTTTCCCATAATGGGAGGGAAAGAGGAGGGAGAGGGAGAGGGTAGACAGACAGACAGTCAGTCAGACAAACCTGTATGCTAAACAGGTTTGGAAGAGGTATTTCTTGTAGTGGCTTAACAAGGGGGCTTTTGGAGTTAGCTGTCCTGTGTCTGCTCTGGACTGTCCCAGGAGCCTCCTTCCCCACCTCAGCTCGATGCCTCACCAAGCTTCAGAGTTTGGATTGCCTCACGGGGCCACGTGAGACCGTTCATAGCACCTAAAAGGGTCCTCAAAACCATAACTAAGTCTGAAAATTGGGAGCTTGTGTTCTAAGATGCCCAAAACTTAGATGGGAAAATGTGACTCACTGAGCATATTGCAAAGTGCCATATTTTGCAAGTCTCAGACTCCAAAATAGGCAAAATGAAGTTGGTGTCAAATGCCTTGAACTCACCTTAAAAAATATATCAAGGCTTTGTGTAGCTAAGACACTGAGATTCACACAGACACATGCACAAACACACACATTTCACCACATCTAAATATACAGCAAAATAAAAATATAAGACAAACATAAAATATTTAATAAAAATTTCCCAGGAAACAAAGCATAATTCTAGTCTTTGTAACAGGTGTCTACAAAAGACTGTGCCTAAAAAAGTGACAAAGGCTCCCTGAGCCACTGACAACATGGAACTGATGGGCTCATTGTCACACACATCACTTAGAACCCATTTCTACAGATAAAAACAATTTCTTGGGGGCACATTTTGAAATCAAACCAAAGGTGTTCTAAATTACCTATTCAACTAATTATGAAAATGCACATAGAAGAACTGACACAGTAAGCCGGGCGGTGGTGGCGCACGCCTTTAATCCCAGCACTTGGGAGGCAGAGGCAGGCGGATCTTTGTGAGTTCGAGGCCAGCCTGGTCTACAAAGCGAGTCCAGGACAGCCAGAGATATTCAGAGAAACCCTGTCTCGAAAAACCAAAAAAAAAAAAAAAAAAAAAAAAAAAGAACTGACACAGCATAAATCTTACCCTATTCAAGTGACCTGAAAAGGGCTGAGAAATAAAATTCATGATTTTCTTTTTGAGGGGAGGTTATATTTCCTTCTAAGGCATCCCTTTACAACAAAATGTTTAAAAAACATCAAATATTTGCTATAAACAAAGGATGAGTAGCCATGGCTTCCCAATCAATACCTTGCTGATCTCCTAAAATACGTGCCAAGGTTGAAAACTCCTCCAGCTTAGCTTTGGCAGCTGTTCTTCGTCACTACTTTATGGATTCTGCAAGTGAAGACTGCATCACTTTAAAAAAGGCTTTTAGATTGGGCTATGAGCCAAAAGCTTATAATTGAGGCTAATTGCAGTTTCGCTTATCGAAGGGAACAGAATGTGAAAACCATTAGGACTGGCTGGCACTGACAGACATGCATGGGGGAAGCTGCCTATACATTAGAAAGTGTCTAGTGCTGTCACATATGTCATATCAAAGGTGGCAGGAACACCCCATCTTCCAAAGGCATGGGAAAGCAAGAGCAGCAGCCACATGTACTGTATGAGGCAGGGTTCGGCATCAGCATGGCTAAAAACCACTTTGCATGCCCTGGGCTTTCTCCAGCATGACATCTTCTGTGCTCAACCCTGAGATGTCATTTTGCTCACCTATCTAGGACAAATTACTTTGGGGGTGCTAGACTTTTTTCATAAGAAGACTTATTGAAAAGTTTCCCACTGTGCTCCAGCAAGGCTGACAATGTCTCCTGTGTTCCCTTCATGTTAATATCAATAATTCTTCCCAAACAGAAAATCAGCCAGACTTAGAAGAACCAACAGATCTTAAAGTTCCTAATATGTAATTTTTTCCTCCTAGCAAAGAGCCAGCAAAATTCAACAGAGCTTGGCTCAATGAAGCCCAAACACATTTCCCTTTGTGTGACTCTTAACAGAGAAATCAGCTGTGGCCAAAAGGAAAGGAAGTGGGTAGCAAGTATTATAGCAGTGAACTTTACCCAGGAGAAGCACAGCTGTCTGTAATCCACCTGGAACAATGCAGGAATCTTGTAAAAGCACCTGCCCTGCACATATGCTAATATTTACTCTTCAGTGTACTGAGCTGGTGGGCTGGCCTGGGATCCTACACAGTATCTGCTGCTTCCTCTGCTCTACAGTGGGAGGTGACAAGAGCCAATCAGCACATGCTTACTACATGAGAAAGGCAGAGACAAGGGGCTTGGAAGACGGCTCAGTGGGTAAAACACTGCTATAGTGATCCACACAGCCTACAGAGCCAGAAGTGTTTTCACTTGGCCCTGACCTCAGCCACTCCTACAGCAAGGCAAGGCAGAGAATCCCCAGAACCGTGTGGGCCAGCTACTCTGCCACACTAAGCAGCAAAACAAGGTGGACGATGGGAACCAACACCTGAGGTTGCCCTCTGATTGTCACACATACGGATATAAGAAGGAAAGGGAGGTAGGAATTGCAGTGGGTGGTGAGACCAAAAGTGCCTCTCCATAGAAGCTGCAGAGAGTCAGGGTACTTACCAGTTGATCCAGATAGGCGTTTTCAATCAAAAATAAAAACAAAATAAAATTTTAAAAATTCCAGCCATACCACTCCTGGGCATACATCCAAAGGATTCCTCACCAAACCACAAGGACATCTCCTCAACTATGTTCATAGCAGCCTTATTTGTAATAGCTAGAAACTGGAAACAACCCAGATGTCCCTCAACCGAAGAATGGATTAAAAAACTGTGGCACATATACACAATGGAATACTACTCAGCCATCAGAAACAATGAAATCATGCAATTTACAGCCAAATGGATGGAACTAGAGAAGCTCATCCTGAGTGAGCTAACCCAGACTCAGAAGAATGCACATGGCATCTATACCCTTATAATTAGATTTTAGCCATATAGTACAGGATAACTATACTACAACCAACACACCAAAAGGAACAGGAACATGGACTTTGTTACCTGTTAGTGGGACATTTTGCCCTAGTGAAGCTGCCATGTAGGCCCCCAGTGCAAGAGGAAGCTCTTAGCCACATATGACTGCTGAACTGAGGGGGGCTTATATGTGGGGACAACCCACTCAGGAGGAGTAGGATAGGAGGGAAAGGGGGGAGAAGGTGGGAGGGTGGGACTGGGAGGGGTGGAAAGAGAGCACTGTGATGGAAATGTAACTTGAAGAAATAAATAATTAAAAAACTCTCATACATCATGCAGCAGTTACTCCAGGGCTCAAGGTTACAGAACTATAAATTTTAATAGGTCAATACAGCAAAGAAGCAACTAAAGGAAAAACAATACAAAGGATGGAGATCTGTTATGTATGATTCCTTCCAAGCACAAATGCGACAAATACACTTTCTTTCACCTGCATGAAAGACCAATAGATTCCTAAGTCAAGACAGGGAGGAATGTATGTGTGAGCATATTAGGTGTACGATGAGTCTGAA
>CAJQZJ010028483.1:0-14604 GCA_907164525.1 Lophiomys imhausi | reverse complement strand
TATGTTTAGAGCAGCTTTATTTGTAATAGCTAGAAACTGGAAACAACTCAGATGTCCTTCAATCGAAGAATGGATAAAAAAAAAAAACCTGTGGTACATTTACACAATGAAATACTACTCAGCTATCAGAATCAAGGAAATCATGCAATTTGCAACCAAATGGATGGAATTGGAAAAGCTCATCATGAGTTAGCTAACCCAGACCCAGAAAGATACACATGGCATGTATTCACTTATAACTGGATTTTAGCCATATAGTACAGTATAACCATCCTACAACTAGTAGACCCAAAAGAACAGTAACATGGACTTTGTTACCTTTTAGTGGGACACTCCACCTTGGTGGAACTGCCATGTATGCCCCTGTGCATGAGGAAGCTCTTAGCCCTCATGTGACCGATGAACTGAGGGAGGCTGATACATGGAGTCACCCCACATCAGAGGAGTAGGATAGGTGGGAGAGTGGGTAGAGGGTGGGAGCATGGAAACTGGGAGGGGGTGCAGGGAGGTGTCTGTAATCGAGAAAACTTGAATTAATAAATGAATTTTAAAAAAATAATACAAAAGTAATTTTGTATGTTCCTAGATATTTACTATCTTTGTTATTTTGTCTGATGTTTGTTTTTAGGCAGGGTCTTATTCTATAATCTAGACTAGTTTTGAAGTTACAGAAATGCTCTGACTTGATGTCTCGAGAGCAATGATGACAGTCAAGAATCATCATATGTGGCTTATGTAGTTAATATCCTTTGAATTTAGTAATACTTTATGTATATAATTAATTTATTCTTGGATAAAATTATTTTTCTAAAAGCAAACAAAAAACAAAAGAAAGAAATATTTATTTACATGTATTGTGTGTCCATAGAAGTTTCAGTCTACCGATTTCTGATGCACACCATAACTTTAGGGACTTAAGATTTTTGATTATGTATGTGGACACCTTACTAGAATTCCTAAATAGTTTTGTACTGGCATGGTTTGATCTCTTAGATTTATATTATCCATAAATTGTCATAGTTTTTCTCTTCCTCTCCAATGTTGTTAGTACTTTTTGTAGTTGAATGTTCTATTATGCTTGTTAGGTTTTCCAAAACAATGTTATAGAGATGATGAGCATTCATATCTTGTGACTACTTATATTGATAATGTTAATCAATTTTCCATGTTAAATATGATGTTTATAACTTTATGGTAGGCATCCTTTCTCAAATCAGGAAATTCATAGTATTTACACTAATAATTTTTATTAGGAAAAGAGTTTTAAGAATGGTTAAAATAATTTAAAATTCAATATTCACATTCATTAAGGTGATAAATTATTGTTACATAATTGTTGATGTGAATTATACTTGCATTCCTAAAATTAGCTCTTAGGTCTATCTAATTGTTATACTCAAGTGTTTTATGGGGTTTTAAAATTTTATTTTACATGTTTACATTTGGGGGCTGGAAAGATGGTTCAGCAATTAAGAACACTCACTGACTGATCTCGCAGAAGTGGGATTGAGTCCCAGCACCTACATGGCAGCTCACAACCAACATAGGTTATGGCCCCTGCAGGTACTAGAAAAATCATGTAGTACATTTGTTATGCACTTATAACAAATGATCAATCAATAAATACATTTTGATGATGTTCACATTTATCCTCATAAATGTTATTAACTCATAATGCCATACAACAGTTGAATCAGTGTTTTAAGTACCTGGTAAGACATATTGTAATTTTCCATATTTTTTTCCTTCTAAGACAAATTAAGTAGACAACATATTTCTGTTCTTGAGATTAATAGAACTAACTTAGGAAAGTAACTTGAATTATTAGTTTTGAAGGTATATATATTCCAATTGTGTTCTTAATATTTTATACTCATGAACTCATTCAGATTATCTTTGCAATAATATTTGGAAATATATATATATATATATACATATATTAAAATCACAAAAAAATTATGCAGCTAGGTTAACATAGCTACATAATTTCTAGAATATGGAAGAATTTCCTTGGGATGCTTACATGAAAATCTTTTTTTCCTTGATGAAACTCGCTTTGAATTCTTTCTTCATTTCTTTCATGGTTTCCCTTGGTCTGTTTTTAAATCCAAAAGGATGCTGAATATAAAAACTAAAAATTTTGCTTTAGATACCCCTTTCTCTAAGTACAACTCACTCTATAACATTCTTAGTTCTTCTGAACTACAATATACTCTCCTTGTTCTGATCAGTCATAGCCATGTAATCTGCATGTTCCCAACTTTCTCCATAATTATGTACAAATTTTATCATTACAGTTTAATCCCCTCTTTTTTTCTAGAATGAGAAGCTACTGCTTCTCAAATTATTATGTGGAGATATTAAAATGCAGGTTCTGCTTCAGTGGAAATGGAACCTACTCAAGATGGTACATATGTAAATATTCCCAGATGTTGTCATTGGTCTTTAGGTTACACTCTGTGTAGCTTAGGCTGTAAATTATTTTGACAAACAATTGAAAGGAGCCTAAGGGATCATTTTATACAATTTTCTCTAATAAGATTTTAACAAACCAATATATTGGTGTTAAAAGTCAGATTATTTAGTGATGATTATACAAGGTTGCATTTAATATATCAGATTTTTTTTTCTCCAAGGCTTTTATTTAGGTATTTGTAGATAGAGTTAGTGAAATTGCAACTAATTTAAATAGTAGTAGTTTTTTTTTACTTCAACCATACAGTATGTATCTCAACAAAGAGAATACTTTTGTTGATGTAAACATTTACAAAAAACAACAAGCATTATTCATGTTGTTGTAAATGATGTGCTTTCATTCTTTTAAAAGGATAAATAATATTCCAATTCCATGATGGATAGAATATTCTCCTTGATTCTTCAGTCCTTGTAATTCAGATGATACCAGTGGAGATTGTTCAATACGTATAGTGCTTGATGAGCAAGCATGAGGACATGATTACTCATAAAAACTTTCAGGTACAACACTGTGAGTCGGTACCCAATGCTTTTGGGGGTTGGAGCATAGAGTCAGGCAGATACCAAATGCACATTGACCAGCCAGTCTAGAAAAAGCAACCAAGACTATCTACTAAAATATTTTGTCTCAAAAATAAATTGAAGAAGGATAGTAATTTTGACCACCTGTCATGTATACCTGCCCTTGCATATGTAAGCATATTCAGATACTACACAGAGAGACACAGACTATGAAGACACAAAGGACGTAGTATAGAAGATAGGTAGAGTTTATTCCAGAGTAAAGTAGAGCACTCTCAAAAGGTAAGAATAGATAATGGCAAAAGACATCATTGCCTCAATCTATATATTAAGCAGTTTTTATATTAATTCTAAAATATCTAGATCAGGCAGCTTTCCCTGAAGGATGATTTTTTTATCCAAGTGATTGACAGACCAACTTAGATTGATTTCTTATGGAATGTGATAATGGCATGTTCTTTTCCCTGATTTAAGTATAAATGGTGTAGCATTAACAAATAAAATGTGCTACATAATATGCACTAAATAAGTAAGGGTAATTCTAGAAAATTTTTTTCTTGTTAATAAGCGGGGGAGAGTTTTTCTTTCTTTCATAATTACAGCAATTTCAGGAGAAACTTCATATTTTGTGAAACCTTTCTATAAACTTTGATCTGTATGTAACTTTTTAAGAAAATGCCAATCCTAAAAGTCAGGGATGTTTTTCTTAAAGGTTTTAAAATCATCTCTCTAAAATGTAAACATTAAATGAAGCACTGCTTCTGTAATTCTGTCATTCTATGGGTATAACCTGAGTATATTTCTCTGATCTATAAACCACTTATTTCTCTTTGAGCAGGAAAAACTTAATTATTTCTTTGCATAAAGGTAGTAAATTAAAAATGGATACCTCGGGGGCAAGATGGCAGTGATCAAGTCAGACACATTTTGATCGTCAGAAAGACCGATTGGACAACAGCAGAGATACACTCCTGCTGAATGGCAGTTTGTGAGATACAAGCTTATTTGGGCTTGCCCAGCAAAGCCAGAGCCAATAAAGAACTCAGTACTAGAAAAGTAAACACTGGAGGATCGGGGTCTCCAGACACAGACATGGTGCTTCCTGCCAGGAGACTGCACTCCATCCCTGCCACAGTGGAAGAGACAGCCTATTGGATCCTTTCTGGTCTCCAGCTGGAAGTTTCACCCTCCAAATATAGAACCTCCTGAGTCCACAGTGTCTGAACAGGAGATTGGCTTGGACGCCCAGGAATATACAAACAGAGCCACTATGGTAAGACTGAGTGCAATTCTTCCTGGGATATTTAGTATGGTGGTGTCTGGCTGACGGGTAACTTCACGATCCAGCTGGCAGGTGCTGAGCTTCCCTGAGTTCAAGCTCACTGTGGGCAGGATATAGAATACAAATTGGAACTCCCTTCCCCACCCCTCTCACCTGACCACAAGGATTTCTGGCAAAGACCCTGCCAACCCAGGCAGGCTGCTTTGGAACACTGTAATTCAGGCAGGGAAAAGGTGGCTGAGACTCACTGAATGAACTCCATATTGGATCTCCTTGCTCTACTCCCTCTGCCTGGCCACTAGGATGGGCTCTCTGCTGTGCAGCATGGCACAGAATCTACATCTCAGCCCAGAGTAGTGACTGCACCAGTTCACAGAGTTTCAAACTTAGAGGTACAGACAGGCTCTAAGACTCATCTGAGAGAGTTGATTGGGAGGACCATAGCCTCAGCCCTGAAACAGTAGCTACAGGGGGGCTGATGGAAGCCCCTGCCAACCCAGGCAGGCTGTTGTGGAGCACGGCAATTCAGGCAGGGAAAAGGAAGCTGAGATTTGCTGAGTGAATTCGATATTGGAATTCTTTGCCCATGCTGACTTCAACAGGGCACTCAGTCTACAGCCTCAGTCTAGTACATTTAGATTTCTGCCCAGATCAGTGAAACAGTCCTGGACTGGGGCATGCTACCCAAGGGGGCAGGCAGCACCCAACCACAGAACTTGTGACAGAGAGGGATGGCTCATCTTGGGACTACTGAAAGTGTACCTTGGGAGGACCATACTCACAGTCATGACACCCTAGCTATAAGGAATCTGTTAGAAGCACCACCGACCCAGACAGGCTACACTAGAACACAGTGTCTCTGACAGGGAAAAGACCGCTGAGATCCCCTCCCAGTCCAAGTGCTAGAGATGCTTTGTGAACTCACTGACCACACTCACTTTGGGAGGGTTCTTAGTCTTACTACTGCCTTAGTTTACAGCATCCAGATCTCTGTCGGGAGCAGGAAAGCAGTTCTGAACTATGGCATGCAGCCAGAGCAGGTAGGCTGCACCAACCCAAAGAACTTCTGCCTGAGAGGCACAGGTTGATCCTGAATCCCCCTGGAGAAGAGTATGGAAGGACCACAACCACAGTCCTGTTACTCTTGCTACAGGGAAATTGCCAGAAGCCATATCAGCGCAGGCAAGATACACTGAAGCACAGTGATTCTGACTGGGAAAAGGCAATTGAGCATCCCCGAATCCAAACACTGTGGACAGGGTGTGAATTCTACATCAGATCTCCATGACTTCACCTTCCTTACCCCTCAGCTGAATACCCAGGCAACAACACAGAAAGCTCTGACTTGGGAGCATTGAAACAACCCCAGACCATTGCTCACTGCCTGAGTGATGTGGGCTGTACCAGATCACATTGCTTCTGGCTATAAGATGCATGTTGAACCTGAGAAGCCCCTGAGAGCAGCTTGGAAGGACCATGATTGTGGTCCTGGCAAATAAGCTGCAGGGGAGCTGTAGCTCCAGCCTACAGTCTGTTTCCTGCCAACCTGTACCATCATCTCTACAAAGAATAGTTGGATCTCAGGAACCTGCAGGTAGGAATAACACTTCCCATCACAACCTCTGATCTGAGTTCCCAATTGGGTCACAACAGAAAGGAGCTCTGTCAGAAACACTGAGAACCAACCCCCACACAAGGCCACATCCAGCCTGTGGAGAGCTACAGATCACCATGTTATATGACCTCAACAACAAAGCACCCTTCTTGGCACCAAGACCAGAAGGAACCAGGAACAATAAGCTAAGAACAACCAGATGGCTAAAGGTCAGCAAAAGAACAGAAGTCAGGGAAATATGACTCCAACCAAATGCAGCTATGCTAGTACAGCAAGCTTTGACCATCCCACCACAGCTAAAACACTTGAAAATGATGACAAATCTATACTTTGGAAAGTGACAGAGTCCTTACAAAAAGAAATTAAATCTCTTAAATAATTTAAAGAATCCTCAATTTTACAAACACAAGTAATGGAGAAAACCTTTAGAGACTTCCAAGCCAAAGTGGCCCAACATAAATGGGAAAAGGACAAGGCAATGAAAGATTTAAAAGATTTGAAAGATTTGTGGACAAACACAAACAAAATGGAGCAGGAAAGGTCTAAAATGAATAAAATTGTTCAAGAGTTGAAATTGGAAGTGGAAGCAATAAAGAAAACACAAGAAGAGATAATCCTGGAGGTGGAAAATCAAGGGAAGAGAACAGGAACTACAGACATGAGTATCAAAAACAGGATACAAGAGATGGAAGACAGAATCTCAGGCGTGGACAATTCGATTGAAGAAATCAGTACAACAATCAAATAAAACAAGAAATTTAAAAAAGTTCTCACCCACTTCATCCAAGAAATCAAGGACACAATGAAAAGACAGAACCTAAGACTTATTGGCATAGAGGAAAGAGAAGACTCCCAACTTCAAGGTCCAGGAAACATTTTCAACAAAATCATAGAAGAAAACTTCCTAAACCTAAAAATGATATGCTGATAAAATTCCAAGAGGCATACAGAACACCAAACGGATTAGACCAGAAGAGAAATTCTTCTTGCCACATAATAATTGAAACCCCAAATGTACAGAACAAGCTGTAAAAGAAAAAAGGTCAAGTAACATATAATGGCAGACCTATCCAAATTACACCTGATTTCGCCTCAGAAACTTTAAAAGCCAGAAGGGCCTGAGCAGGCATCCTAGAAGCCCTAAAAAAATGTAAGTGCCAGGCCAGATTACGATACCCAGCAAAACTCTATCAACACAGAAGAAGAAAACAAGATATTCCATGACAAAACCAAATTTAAACAGTATCTACCCACAAATCCAGCCCTACAGAAGATCCAAGAAGGAGAATTCTAACCCAGAGAAGATAACTACACTCAAGAAAACAGAGGAAGCAAAATAAATAAATAAATAAATAAACCACGGCACGTAAACCAAAAGAAACACACAACTACCACCTACACCAAAATAACAGGAAATAACCACCTTTGGTCATTAATATCCCTCAACATCAATGGACTCAACTCCCCAATAAAAAGACACAGGCTTACAGAATGGATCCCTAAACAATACCCATCATTTTACTGCATATAAGAAATGCATCTCACTAACAAAGATAGACGCTACCTCAGGGTAAAGGGCTGGGAAAGGTGTTCTAAGAAAATGGGCCCAGGAAGCAAGCTGGGATAGCCATCCTGATATCAATAAAATAGATTTTTAACTTAAGTTAATCACAAAAGATAAGGAAGAGTACTAGATACTTGTTAAGGGAAAAATTCACGAAGATGACATCTCAATATTGAATAACTGTGCCCCAAATACAAGGGCATCCACATTTGTAAAAGAAACTCTTCTAAAGCTTAAACCTCACATTGATCCTCACATATTAGTAGTTGGAGACTCCAACACCACACTCACAACAATGGACATGTCATTGAGAAAGAAACCAAACAGAGAAATAATAAGCCTAACAGAAGTCATGAACCAAATGGACCTAACAGATATTTACAGAATGTTTCACCCAAAGCCAAAAGGATACACCTTCTTTTCAGCACCACATGGAACCTTCTCCAAAATTGACCATATAGTCTGACAGAAAGCAAGCCTCTACAGATACAAGAAAATTGAAATAACCACGTGTATTTTATCAGACCATCATGGAATAAAGCTGAAATTCAAAAGCAATAGAAATAACAGAAAGCCTACACATTCACAGAAACTGAACAACTCTACTGAATCACTACTGGGTCAGGGAAGAAGCCAAGAAGGAAATGAAAGACTTCTTATAATCCAACATCAATGAAGGCACAACATACTCAAACCTCTGGGACATAATGAAAGCAGTGCTAGGAGAAAAGTCCATAGCACTAAGTGCCTTAAAAAAGAAAATTGTGACAGCTCATATTAGTGAATTAACAGCAGAACTGGAAGAACTGGAAAAAAAGAAGCAAACATTCCTAAGAGGAGCAGAAGACAGGAAATAATCAAACTTAGGGCTGAATTTAAAAACTTAGAGACAAAAAGAACAATACAAAGAATCAACCCCCAAACCAAGAGTTGCTTCTTTGAGAAAATCAACAAAACAGACAAAACCTTAGCCAAATTAAATAAAAGGCAGATGGAAAATACACAAGTCAACAAAATAAGAAATGATATGGGAGAAATAACAACAGACATTGAGGAAATCCAGAGAATCTTTAGGTCCTACTTTAGAAATCTGTACTCCACCAAATTTGAAAACCTATCACAAATGGACTATTTTCTTGATAGATTTCATCTGCAAAAGTTAAATCAAGATCAGGTTAAAAGACTAAACAGCCCTATCACCCCTAAGGAAATAAAAACAGTAATTAAAAGTCTCCAAACCAAAAAAAAAAAAAAAGCCCAGGGCTTTGATGGTTTCACCACAAAATACTACCAGACCTTCAAAGAAGAGCTAATACCAATACTCTTCAAAATGTTCCACAAAATAGAAATGGAAAGAACACTGACAAATTCATTCTATGAGGCCACAGTCACCCTGATTCCTAAACCACACTAAGACCCAGCAAAGAAAGAAAACGTCAGACCAATTTCCCTCATGAACATAGACCCAAAAAATACTCAATAAAGTACTGGGAAATCAAATCCAAGAACACATCAAACATACACCATGATCAAGTAGGCTTCATCTCAGGAATGCAGGGATAGTTCAACATATGAAAATGCATCAATGTAATTCACCATATAAACTACCTGAAAGAAAAAAAAAACACAGGATAATCTCATTAGATGCTGAGAAGGCATTTGAAAAAATCCAACACCAATTCATGCTAAAAGTCCTGGAGAGAACTGGCATAAAAGGGTCATACCTGGAAATAATACAGGTGATATACAGCAAGCCAGTATCCAGCATCAAATTAAATGGAGAGATACTTAAACATTTTCTCTAAAATCAGGGACAAGTCAGGGGTGCCCACTCTCCCCATATCTCTTCAACATAGTACTTGAAGTTCTTGCTAGAGCAATAAGACAATTAAAGGAGATCAAGGGGATACAAATTGTAAAGGAGGAATTCAAATTATCCCTATTTGCAGACGATATGATAGTATACATAAGCGACCCCAAAAATTCCACCAAAGAACTCTTTTATTTATTTATTTATTCATTTATTTATTTATTTATTCATTCATTCATTCATTCATTCATTTATTTTAATAATTTACTTTTTAATTTCTTCATGTTGAGAAATGGGATGGAAGGGTTAGGGTGTAAAGAAAAAAAAGGAATTTGAAGTTTTGGCCTTTTGCTACTAATTGTCATAAACTGTTTAGGATAATTAAGAAATGCAAAATAATAGTCATGCAAGCTGGTCATTGTGTTAGGTACTATGACAGTCTATTATAGTTATTTTCTAAGCTAAACAGAAATAAAGCTGCTAAGAGACAAGCAACATCTGCTTATCCTAATATAAAAGATAGATAGGGCTTCTTCAAAAACCTCAAGAGATCGGCAGAATATGGCATTCAAAGATGTTTTCTTAACTTTAGATTTTTTTTTTTATATCGAGACATATCAACTCCTGACACCACCCCCTATTCTACTCCAAATAGAAAATGAGCATCGAAGAATCTCCAGTGGGAGATGATTGAAGTAGTCGCAAGCCTATCTCTTGGCAGGAAAAACCCCTTGCTCCAACTGTAGACAGAATGCTGTCCAAACAGGACAAAACTTGGAAGCAGGTAAGTCAACAGCCTGGCTCTGCCAAGACCGGGTAGGCAAGTCCTTCATAAGCCCTGCTCTACAATAAATGTCTATCAGAGAAATGGGTCCAAACAACTGAAGATCGTTGCTGTAATATATGGAGAGAAAATGGGAACTGCCCTGGCAGTCACTGGTATGTTATTTCTTAGTTCTGGAAGCTGCAGGCCCTGTACCTCCTATAAAATCAGATATATTTATCCCTGTCCGGTCTCTGACGTTGTTGAAGAATAGATAGCTAGAGTCTCATAATTAAATTTTGAGTTGTTTAGGAGATAAGAGAGTGTTATAGATCTAGGATGATGCTTTTAAAATTGTGTTGCAAGTTAGTATGAATGTTGAGTTAGATATAGAGCTTTAAACTCATGGAGATGGTTAGATAGTAGAAAGTTAAAGTCAGGTACCAAATACATATGGAATGGACATTGGGAATGTACGCTAAGCCATATAACCCTCATAACTGTGGCCTAATTACCTCTGTTGTTTTGTATTGTATCTATTATTATAAGAGAAAGAACCATTTGTTGGAATGAAAAGGGGAACTGTTGGGGGAAATAATATATACCTTAAACTTAAAAAAAGGGAAGAGAATGGGGGGTTGAGGGTGGGAGGGTAGGACTGGAGGGGAGAGTAGGGAAGGGAATGTGATCTCTTACAGTTCATAAACACCTTCAGCAAAGTGCCTGGATAAAAATTAATTCAACAAAAGCAGAAGCCCTTCTATATACAAAAAAAATGGGCTGAGAAAGAAATTAGGGAAACAACACCCTTCACAATAGCCTCAAACAATACAAAAAAACTGTGGGTAATTCTAACCAAGCGAGTGAAAGACCTATATGACAAAAACTTCATGTCCTTGAAGAAATAAATTGACGAGGACATCATAAGATGCAAAGATCTCCCATGCTCATGGATAGGTAGGATTAACATAATAGAAATGGCCATCTTGCCAAAAGCAATATATATTTTCAACGCAATTCCAATCAAACTACCACCACAATTCTTTATAGACCTGGAATAAGCAATTCTCAACTTCATACGGAATAAAAAAAACCCAGAAGAGCTCAATCAATCCTGTAAAATTAAAAAAAAAAAATCTGGAAGTATCACCATCCAAGATTTCTAGCTATACTACAGAGCAATAGTAATAAGAACAGCATGGTACTGGTACAGAAACAGACCAGTGGATCAATGGAATCAAATTGAAGACCCAGAAATGAGCTCCACACCTATGTTCACTTAATTTTTGACAAAAAAGCAAAAATCTTACAATGGAAAAAGGATAGCATCTTCAACAAATGGTGCTGGTCTAAATGGACGTCGACATGTAAAAGATTGAAATTATACTCATACTTATCACCTTGCACAAAATTTAATCCAAGTGGATCAAAGACCTTACCATAAGGCCTGACACTCTAAATCTACTAGAAGAGAAAGTAGAGAAAAATACTTGAACTCATTGGAACAGGAGACAACTTCCTGAATAGAACACCAATACCTCAGGCTCTAACACCAACAAATAATAAATGGGACCTAAAAAATTGACAAGCTTCTGTAAGGCAAAGGACACTGTCATTTGAACAAAATGGCAATCTACAGATTGGGAAAAGATCTTTACCAACCCCACTTCCAACAAAAAGAGAGAAAGGAAGCAGAGAAAAATGTAAGAAGTCAGCAAAAGAAAAAAAGGCAGGGTGAATACACAAATACATTTCTTTGTTACAATATTATTAGCAATTGGTAGTAGACTCTAGGGAATGTATGGGAGGCTTGCATATTCACACTAGTGAATATTTTCCCCTGTGAAACAAGGTATTGTCACTTAAAAAATCAAAATCAGTTTTTAAATGGCATAGTCAGCCTCAAGCACTCTTATTTGGAGTGTGCCTTGAGGAGAGTCACATAAACCTCCATTGTACTATGTTTTAAAGCATATAGGGTGCTTTTTCTCATCAGTTTATAACACAATTCAGTGTTAACAGTGAAATATATTGTAAAGTAAGCAATTATCATTTGGATACAATACACATGCCAGGTAAGTAGCATTGTCATATACACACTGCAGCTTCTGGGCTTTTTGTTTTTGTTTTTTTGAAGTGAGGGTTATTAACTGTTGGAGGAAAAAGAAATTTATTTGGCTGAGTTGAATATACCCAAAAGTTGAATACAAGTACTTAATATTTTCCTTTAATTTTCATCTATGGGACAACTATTGGATCATAAAAAAAAGAGGTAATAATGATAGCCTTCAGGCCTGGAGCTATTTTTCTTTTTTTAATAATTTATTTGTTATTTTTTCAAGTTACACCTCAATCACAATCCCCTCCCTACTCCCCTCTCCAGTCCCACCCTTCCACCTTCCTCCCCCTCACCCCCCCATACTCTTCCACCCCCGGTATTTCTTTTTTCCCCCAACAGCTCTCCCTTTCAGTCTAACAAATGATTCTTTTTCTTATAACTATAAATAAAATACAAAACAAAAGAAATAAATATGGCACAATTATGAGAGTTATATGGCTTAGCATATATTCCCAATGTCCAGTCCATATGTATTTGGAACCTGACTTTAACATTCTACTATATAAACATGTCCATGAGTTTAAAGTTCTATATCTAACTCAGCTTTCATACTAACTTGCCTCACAATTTTAAAAATATCTTCTTAGATTCAGAACACCCTCTTAATTCCTAAACAACTCAAAATTTAACTATGAGACTCTAGCTATCTATTCTTCAACCACCTCAGAGACCTGAGAGGGATAAATATATCTGATTATATAGGAAGTACAGGGCCTGCAGCTTCCAAAACTAAGAAATGACATACCATTGGCTGCCTGGACAGTTCCCATTTTCTCTCCATACATTACAGCATCGCTCTTCAGTCGTTTGGCCCTGCTTCTCTGACAGACGTTGATTGTAGAGCAGCAATTATGAAGGACTTAACTATCCTCTCTTGGCAGATCGAGGCTGTTGACTTACCTGCTTCTAAGTTTTGTCCTTTTTGGACAGCAGTCTGTCTACAGTTGAAGCAAGGGGTTTTTCTTGCCAAGAGAAAGGCTTACCACCAATTCAATCATCTCCCACTGGAGATTCTTCGATGCTCATCTTCTACTTGGAGTAGAATAGGGGGTGCTGTCAGGAGCTGACATGTCTTGATATCACAAAATCTTAAATTAAGAAAACATCTTTGATTGCCATATTCTGCAGATCTCTTGAGGTTTTTGAAGATGCCCTATCTATTTCTTATATTTAGATAAGCAAATATTGCTTGTCTCTCAGCAACTTGATTTCTTATTAGCTTAGAAAATAACTGTGATAGACTGTGATAGTAACTAACAAAAATGACACGTTTACATGACTATTAGATTCCATTTCTTAATTATCCTAAACAGTTTATGACGGTTGGGAGCAAGAGGCCGAAACTTTATATTTCATTTTAAAGCATTACTAGGAACAATAACTTTAAGAAGAGTTACCCCTAATTTTGTATCAATATACAAAGATCAATACCTATGTAGCCCAATACAATCTTAATTTTACATCAATATACAAGGGTCAATACCATTGTGGCCAAATATAATCTTAATTTTGTATCAATATACAAAGATCAATACCGATGTAACCCAATACAATCTTAATTTTGAATTAATATGCAATGATCAATACCAATTTAGCCAAATATAATATTAATTTTGTATCAATATACAAAGGTATAAGGCCATATTCAATAATCTGTCCTTTTTTCTTGATGTTTCCTATACTAGGTCTATGTCCCATTTTTCTCAAGTCTGTTCACTCCTACATAAGAGAGAAAGAAGGATACAGAAAAGAAAAAGAGAGAAGTCCCTGGGTCTAACCTCAAAAACCCATTTAACAAGGCCATTTAACAGCTTGTAATCTTTTCCCCTAAATAACAAAAATTTCTATTATCCATCAAATAACCAAAGGGGGGAGGGAACACCCTCCCCACCTTCTGAGGATGGGACGCTTTTCTCTTAAAATGACTTCCTGCTGATTTGGGACGTAGTAAACCTGTTTGGAGCCCAAATAAGAATGGAAAATTTTGGTTTCGAATTGCATGATTTCCTCGTTTCTAATAGCTGTGTAGTATTCCATTGTGTAAATGTACCACAGTTTTTTTATCCATTCCTCAGTTGAAGGACATCTGGGTTGTTTCCAGTTTCTGGCTATTACAAATAAATCTGCTATGAACATTGTTGAGGCAATGTCCTTGTGGTTTCATTTCGAGTCTTTTGGATATATGCCCAAGAGGGGTATGGCTGGGTCTTGTGGTAGATTATTCCAAATTTTCTAAGATATCTCCAGATTGATTTCCAAAGTGGTTGCACAAGTTTGCAGTCCCACCAGCAATGGGGGAGTGTTCCCCTTTCTCTACATCCTAGCCAGCATGTACTATCATTTGAGTTTTTGATCTTAGCCATTCTGACAAGTGTGAGATGGAATCTCAGAGTTGTTTTAAGTTGCATTTCCCTGATGACCAAAGATGTTGAACATTTCCTCAAATGCCTCTCA
>CAJQZJ010028479.1:0-13267 GCA_907164525.1 Lophiomys imhausi | reverse complement strand
CAGAGTAAGGAAGGGAGAATCAATCAAAATGAAATATGTATGAAAATACCATATCAAACCTGTTATGTTCCTAGATAATTCTTAAGAATTAAACTATTTAATGTTTTTCTGAAGGTAGAGTGGTAATCCTAGAGGCTAGAACGTATAGGAGGTGGGGGTAGAAGGAAGTTAAGTACTAGGTACCAGAACCCAGTTAAATGACAATAAGCTGTGCTGTTCCACAGGGCTGTGAGGTGATTACAGTGGACAATAGCTTACTGTATGTTTTAGAAAGAACGAACAGACAGCAAGGCGGAGCTGTCAAAAATTTAAAAAATTTATGGAAATATAAGTTACTTTAATTTTATCAGAACAGATTGTATATGTGTTTTGAAATATTGCAATATACCCCCCATAATTTCTACACTGATTAAAAGAAAAAGAAAAAAATTTAACAAAAAAATGTAAAAGTAATCAAAGCAGCCCCAGTTTAAAAGAAATCAGAATTCATTACTGGGATACCTTCTTTTTAAAAGTACTAAATGAAGTTCTTCAGAATGCAAGCAAGTAACTCCAGGCAGTAATCTGAATCCATCTGAAAAACATAAAACACTAGTAAAGGTAATTATGCGGTTAATATGAGAAGATAATAAAATTGCATATTTCTTCCCCTTTCCTCTCTTGACTTATTTAAAAATTAATTGCATAAAAAGATTGTATTGTTAGAATTATAAACACAGAAATATAATTAATAATAATATAGCACAAGGGAAGGGAAGAAGAACACAGCTCTATTGCAGTAAGGAAATGACCCCAGATGGTAACTGAAATCCAGAGGAAGAAATGAAAACAAACAAAAGAGTAAATAAGAATATTAGTATAATGAACACTAAAAATACATGCTCAATCTCCTTTCTTCCCCCAGCCTTTTAAAAAAGCATAAAGTTGTATAAGGTAATAAAGAAGTAATATTTTGTTAGGTTCATAACTTACATAAGTATGTATATATGTATATATAGTAATAATATCAAAGAAAGCAGAGTGCAACAAGCCTGCATTTCACTGAAACTAAAGCAGCATAAATCTAAAGTTCATTCTAGTAAATTAAAATGTTACTTGTGAGCCTTAAAGATGTAACTAAGAAAGTAACTCAGAATTAACCTTTAAGTTATCAAAATAAATGTTAAATCATATAATAACTACCTAATGTAAAAAGACAGTCAAAAACTGTAAAAGGCAAATGGCATATACAAAACAAATATCAAAATACAGAAGACAGTACATAGGAGCAGAGAAACAGCTCAGTTTGTAAAGTATCGACATGTAAGCATGAGGGACCTGAGTTTGATCCTTGAAACACATGTTAAAACAAACAAAAAAACAAAAACAGGAAGGCCAGGCATGGCTGTTAGCAAGGAGGCAGAGACAAGAGGATCCCAAGGGCACAGTAGATAGCCTACCCTACTCAGGTAGCTCCAGGCCAATGAGGGACCATGTCTCAAAAGGTAGAGGGTAGGACCAGGAGGGGGTGAAGGGAGGGGGATGTGATGGAGATGTAACTTGAATTAATAAATGAATGTTTAAAAAAAAGCAAAGTTGATGGTGCCTAACAAATAACATAGCACAAAAGAATGAGAGGGCCAGTGAGATGCCCTAACAAGTAACTTGCTGCCAAGCTTTTTTGAGATAGATTTATTGTACTTTTTTGGTTTTCAAGACAAGGTTTCTCCGTATAACAGTACTGACTGTCCTGAGACTCACTCTGTACACCAGGTTGGCCTCAAACTCACAGAGATCCACCTGCCTCTGCCTCCTGAGTGCTGGGATTAAAGCATTTATTGTACTTTAACTTATTTTTATTTTATGCACTGTGAGTGTCTTGCCTGCATATATGTATGTATGCCATGTGCATGCATGCTACCTAAGGAAGCCAGAGGAAGGTGTTAGATTCTCAGGAACTGAGATACAAAGTGCTGGGGACTGAACCCGAGTCCTCTGGAGCAGCAACAAGTGCCCTTAACCTCTGAGCCTCTCTAGCCCTACCTGAAGCCAAGTTAAGTCCATGTTTAACCTGTATGGTGTTAGCAGAAAACTGACTGCAGCAAGGTCTCCTCTGACATCCACATATGTGCCATATTATGGAAATGCACAAATACACAGAAATGGATAGATTGTAACAAAAATGTTTTTTAGGGCTGGAGAGATGGCTCAGCGGTTAAGGGCACTGGCTGCTCTTCCAAAGGTCCTGAGTTCAGTTCCCAGCAACCACATGGTGCCTCGCAACGATCCACAATGGGATCTGATACCCTCTTCTGGCTGCAGGTGTACATGCAGATAGAGCACTCGTATACATTAAATAAATAAATAAATAAATAAATAAATAAATAAATAAAATCTTTTAAAAAAATTTTTTAAGTGAAACAAATAAAACTATACAATGTTTTCTGCTCCCATTGAATGAAAGTTGAAATCAGTAACAGAAAGAAATCTTAGGAATTTACAAATATTTGAAAATTAAGCTACAAATTTCTACATAATGTGTCAAAGAATAAAATCACAAAAGAAAATTTGAGCTGTTTTCAGGAAAATAAAAATGAAAACACAACATATCATATTTACGGGATGCAGCCAAAGCAATTAAGAACACTTGTTGCTCTTGCAAAGGTGATTTCCAGCACCCAAATGGTAGCTCACAACCATCTGTACTCCAGGCCCAAGAAATCCAATGCCCTCTTCTTTTTTATTTCTTCTTCTATGTAATATGCACACATATATTCCGGCAAAACAATCATATATATATAATAAAATAAATAAACCTAAGGAAATTCTTCAAAAGAAAGACATCAAATTAATACTTCAACTTCCACCTCAAAAGTCTCTAAAAAGATCAAACTAGCCGGGCATGGTGGCACACACCTTTAATCCCAGCACTAGGGAAGCAGAGGCAGGCGGATCTCTGTGAGTTCAAGGCCAGCCTGGTCTACAAAGTGAGTCCAGGATAGTCAAGAATACACAGAGAAACCCTGTCTCCAAAAACCTAAAAAAAAAAAAAGAACAAACTAGACCTAAAGCAAAAGGAAGGAAATGAATATTATATGAGAAGGTTGGTAGTAAAACATTTGTGTAACATGCACAAGACCCTGAGATTGATTCCCAGCGCTACAAAAAAAAGAAATAAAATAAAAATAAGCAAAGATAAATAAATAACTTATAAAGAAAAAACCTCCCTCCAAAGAAAGGTCTTAGAACACTACATCGCATCCCTGGTGAACTCTAACACATGTTTTAAAAAAGAATTAAAAACAACAGTCCTTCTAGAATGTAAAGCAAGGGGGATTACTTCCTAATGATTTTTCTGATGCTATTATGACATATAGACTTCAAAACCTATTACAGTGCTACAGTAACCAAAACAGTGTGATAATGTCATGAGGGTAGTCCTAAAGACCAGTACAAAGAACTGGCAGTCCAGAAATAAAGTCATATTTATGGTCAGTTGGATTTGAAAACATGTATTAAAATGATTCAGTGAAGAAAAAATATTTTAATAAAGGGTACCCATATAAAAAATGAAGTTGGACTTTGACTTTACATCATATTTTAAAAATAAGATAAAACATCAAAACTCTGAAAGTAAAAGCTGAAACCATAAAACCCTTAGAATAAAGTATGGACATGAATTTTCATTGCTTTATATTATGCTGTAGTTCTAGGTACAACACTAAAAGCATAACCTCTAATAAAAGACAAAATAAGTGAAACTATACCAGAATTTAAAACATTCTGGTTGCAAGCACTATCTTTAATTAAATAGAAAGTCAACCTATAAACTAGGAGGAAATATTGGGAAATCATATTATCTGTTATGGGATTTGTGTCTTTGATATATAAAGAACTATTGTAATTCCATAATAAAAGAAAAATAATTCAAAATGGACAAATAATCTAAGAAAGATATTTTTGAGAAGGATCCATACAAAGGGCTAGCAGGATTCCTCAGTAGGCAGAGGCACTTGCCACCAAGCCTGACAACCTGAGTTAACTTTCAGAACTCAAGAAATTAAACAAGAAACCAAATAATCCCACAAAAAAAATGGAGTAAAGAGCTAAACCGAGAATTCACAAAAGAGGAATCTCTAGTGGCCCAGAGACACTTGAAAAAATGCTCAACATCCTTAATCATCAGAGAAGTGCAACTCAAGACAACTCTGAGATTCCATCTCACACCTGTCAGAATGGCTAAGATCAAAAACTCAAATGACAGCACATGCTGGCGAGGGTGTGGAGAAAGGAGAACACTCCTCCACTGCTGGTGGTAGTGCAAACTTATACAACCACTATGGAGGTCAGTCTGGAGATATCTTAGAAAACTTGGAATAGCTCTACCTCAAGACCCAGCCATACCATTTCTGGGTATTCCCCCAAATGATTCCTCACCAACCCACAAGGGCATTTCCTCATCTATGTTCATAGCAGCTTTATTTGTAATAGCTAGAAACTGGAAACAACCCAGATGTCCCTTAACCGAAGAATGCATAAAAAAACTGTGGTACATCTATACAATGAAATACTACTCAGCCATCAGAAACAACGAAATCATGCAATTTGCAGCCAAATGGATGAAACTAGAAAAGCTCATCCTGAGTGAGCTAACCCAGACCCAGAAAGATGCACATGGCATGTATTCACTTGTAACTGTATTTTAGTCATATAGTACAGCATAACTATCCCACAATCAACAGACCCAAAGGAACAGAAACATGTACTTTGTTACCTGTTAGTGGGACAATTTGCCCTAGTGGAGCTGCCATGTAGGCCCCCAGTGCAAGAGGAAGCTCTTAACTCTCATATGACTGCTGAACTGAAGAGGGCTGATATATAGAGACACCCCGCTCTGGAGGAGTAGGATAGGAGAGGGGGAGGAGAGGGGTGGAGGGAGGGGGCTGTGGCGGAGATGTAACCAGAATTAATAAATAAGCATTAAAAAACTTTCAGGACCCACATGGTACAAGGTGAGAACCACTACCTACAACTTTGTCTTTAATCTCCACACGTGCACAATGGTACACTCGCACATGCATATACACATGCAAATGGATTAATGGATGAATGAATAAATTTAATAAAATTTTTACAAATCTATTCAAATGGCCAACAAGAACATGAAAAGATGTTAGTGCCAAACCAATATGTGATACCATTTCACATCCACTAGGATGATTACAATCAAAATGACAAATAATAACTAGAAATAGCCAGTATATGGGAAAATGGAATCTTCACATATGCTGCCAATGGTAACATACTATCACAGCACTGCTTCAAAATAGCCTGGCAGTTCTTCCAAAGGTTAAACCTATGACTCAGCAATTCCACCCCTGGATATTTACCCAATGAAAACATGAGAGCACCAAGAAAACAAGACCCTCTAAATCAACATGACCAAAGCTCACATGAACTAACAAAGACTGAAGCAACAAGCACAGGGCCTGCATGGGTCTATAATAGGTTCTCTGTGTACACATTATGGCTTCCAGTTTAGTGTTTTTAATGGATTCCTGAGTGAGCAAATAAATGGGTCTCTGATTCTTGTGCCTTCTCTTGGGTTCTTTTCCTTCTGTTAGTTTATGCTGTCTAACTCTGAAGTGATAGTTTTGTTTTATCTTACTATATTTTATTTTGCTATATGTTTTAAAAGTGAATGAATGAATGAAAACCTAGCCACTAGAGTAAAGGGTAATAACTGAAATGTCACTTATTCCTACTAGGAGAGGAAAAATCAGTTTTCTCCAATAGAGTGATGCTGGGTATATCAACCACTTTAGGACAGGCCTCATGTTCAGAAGTAGTTAACAAACATATAATGAACTCCACATTTTTTTTTTTAAGATTTACTTATTTATTATGTATACAGTATTCTGTCTGCAGGTATACCTGCAGGCCAGGGGAGGGCACTAGATTTCATTATGGATGGTTGTGAGCCACCATGTGCTTGCTGGGAATTGAACTCCAGGTCCTCTGGAAGAGCAGCCAGTGCTCTTAACCGCTGAGCCATCTCTCCACAGTTTATTGTGTGCCTTTATTTGGTTACAGTTTTGTGGTGGGGTTTTTGTTTTGTTTGTTTGTTGAGGGGAGGAGCACGGTTTTGTTTTCCCGGGTTTGGGGGGTTTTGTTGTTGTACTGTTTGTTTATTGAGAAAGAACTTGGGTAGATAGAGATGGGGAGAGCATTTGGAAGGACTTGGGGGAGGGGAAGAATATGATCAAAATTTATTTAAATTTTAAAAATTGTTTTAAATAATAAAAAATATAATAGAAAAGAAAACATGTCCACACAAAAACTTGTACACAAAATGTTCACAGCAGCACTATTCATGTTAGTTTACAAGTGGAGATAATCCAAACATCACAGATGATCAGCATATCAATAAAATGTGGTATTTTATATTTATGCAATGGATAATTATGAAATGGTAATAAAGAGGAATGGAGCACAGCACATAAAGACCACATTCTTCAGCAACAGGACATTAGGATTTGCCTCAAGCCGCTCGGTGTGGAGAAACAGTGAAGAGTGACTGCTAATAAATACTCCTTTCCTTTAGAGGAAACCAAAATATTCTCTAATTTGATTTTGATGTTGTTCACACAACTCTGTAAATATCCAAAAGATTGAATGGATCCGTTTTATGGTGTGTAGATTATATCTTACTCAATCCACTTTTAAAAGATTGTGATGGCTTGAACTAGGATGATAGAAGTACACTGTGAGAAGTGACAGGAATCCATATATATTTCAAAGGTAGAATGAGTAGGATTTTCTGACATATTGTGTGTGGGCCGAGAGAATGCAAGGACTCAAAGATTTTTGTTCTGAGCAACTGGAATTATGGAGTAAGGAACTGAGATAGGGAAGACTGTGGGAGGCATAGTTTCAAATGATACATTAAGGAGTTTGGTTTGGACATATTGAGTTGGAGATGTCAAGTTGGTAGAAGGGAAGAATACAGCTATCTAGCTATTTCCTGACAGTGAGTTGGACTAGCATTATAAAACTGAGAGTTAACATATGGGTAAATTTGAAAACTACGAGATGAGTGAGACCACCGAGGGGGTGTGGATAGCTAGAGAGAACTGAGCTCTGAGATAGTCCCAAGTCAAAATGTTTGAGGAGCAATAACAACTATTAAAGAAGACCAAAAGAAGAAAACAGAGAGTAAGAAGGAAAATCAAGAGTATACAGTTCTGGAAGCCAGGTGACAAAAGTGTTGCAAAGAGGAGGTTGTGGTCAGCTGTGTCACATGCTGCTGAGAAATCAAGCAAGATAAGAACTGAAAATTGTCTGCTGTGCTAAACAACAGAGCAATCCTGCGGGCCTGGAGGGATGTCAGTAGAGCTAATGGAGCAGTCTGATTGATACACGTTTCAGAGAGAATGTAAAGAGATCAGTGTCATGTCTATACAGCAGCAACAAGAATCAAAACTGCAATTAAAACTATGACAGCAGTAAAAATAGAAGGTGTCAAGAATAAATCAGACAAGATATGTGCCAGAGATCCTTTGTGGAGGAAATTATAAAACTTTATCAAGATAGAAAGCAGTGTCCTGTTCAGAGGTAGAGAGACTCAATATTGTAAAGCTATCCTTTACAATCAATAGACAGTCTAAAGCAATCGTTAAAGCTATTGTAATTCCTATCAAAAATCTTACAGGGCCTTTCATGGAATTTGATGAGCTGGTTCTAAATTTTGTATAGGTATGCAAGAAAAGCCAGGGCATCATTGAAGAGCAGTAAGATAGGACTTCCTCCATCAGATATTACATGTTATCATACAGCTGTAGTACTTAAAACAGTGTGGTGGGGTGGGAGTAGTGTGCAGGGGAGGAGTGCTTCAGTGTAGCTGGTCATATTCAGTTGATTGTGAAGGGCAATGGTAGGTTCACAGCTACTTATTCTATTATTAGGCTCCATAATTTATATATGTTAGGTGTTTAAATGTAGAAAATTACATACAATTATGATTTATGTATATGAAGCCTTTGTGCATACCAATTATATTTTAAAATGAGAACTAGAGAGGAATTCTTTTCTTCTAAGGCTTTCAGACTGAAACCTTCAGAAAAATTATGACAAAAACATTTCTTAATCCCAGCACTCGGAAGGCAGAGGCACGCTGATCTCTGTGAGTTTGAGACCAGCCTGGTCTACAATGAGAGTAGACAGGGCTGTTACACAGAGAAACCCTGTCTCAAAAAACCACAAAAAAATATTGAAACCTGCTCCTCTGGTAATTTCCAAGTACTATTAAGCACTTGGCAATTTCTAAGTAGTGTTAAGTTAGTCGTGGTGCTTCTTCCTTTACCTGACATGCATATCCTTCGACCAGTGTCTCTCCACTCTTTCCCAGCTCAGAGGATATGTTCTTCAGCTTGTTTTCATCATTTTATAATAATGTATATATGATAACACCACCCCATACACGAACAATATATACAATTGCGTGGGACAGGGAGTGGGCACAGGTTGCTAGAGACAGAACCTAGACCTCCATGAATGCTAGCCAAATTTACTACCAGTGAGCCATACCTGCAGCCATTATACAACTTTTGTTGAAATTACATTTTTATAAAGAAAGTTTTTTTAAGTAAAAATAAGACTTTTAAGCAGCTGTATACCTTCACGGTTCTCCCTGTTTCCCTACCACTGCCTGTAGAGACAGGACAGTTTACAGGAAGCTCAGTAATATGGGAATAATTGTGTCCTGTTCAGTGGTCAAAGATGTACTCAGACACTGAGCTTCCTAACATTATCATAGAATATCAACTGAAATGGACAGGAGAAAATTGACAGACTATGACATGCTGGGTACCTTTTTAAGTCTTTAAAGGTACAGGAGTGGAGGATGGACAAAAACTATTGGGCTAAAGCACCAGAGACATAGTCTGTTTAATTTTTTTTTCTAATGGAATTTTCCACCAGCTCATGTGACCCAAGACAACATCCAATTCTTCCAGAGTCCTCTTTAGGGTTTAACTAGAATACACTTTGTAGTCACTTCCAGCCTAAACAGACAAAAATTCTAAGTCCACCTGAGGAGAAAACAGCTTGCACGTTTACCCTCCTAGCCTCCAGGTTGGGGAGAGAGTGATTAACCTCCTCTCTATTGATTAGAGCTCTTCAAAGTATTGCTGAGTTGGCTCTCCAGAAGTGTAGAAAAACAAACCCACGTGCATCCATAAATGGCCATTCTTTAATCAGGAACTCCCATTTACATATTTAGTTTTGAGACTATAAATAGAAGCGTAAGTGAAACTGTCCTGCAAACCAATGCAGCCTGTCCTCACCCTCCATGCTGCCTATGACAAAAGTGACTTCTGGGGACTGGGGGCGGGGGGCTCCTGTGTGTCGTTCCTCATGTGTACATTTCCAGAAAGGAACACCTGCAAGCATATTTACAGATGTGTGTGCCCATCTCATTTCTCTTATCTGTACATTTTTCCTGTGCTTCACACTAACAATGACTAGAAGAGACCTATCAGTGTGCCTAATGAGCTTGACCGTTGAGGGGTGGCCTTACGGTGAAGTTGAAGGGACAGCTGCCCACATCATTTGTGCTAGCTGCTTCTCGCTTTTCTGCCTTCCCTCTGTCGGGATCCTGAGCTGCACAACAGACCATGAGCACGACTGAGGGGAACTGACTTCCTCATGTCAAAGCTTCCCTTGGGTATTAGAAGCTCAAGCCTCCAATTTGGAACTGGAGAGGAAATCTGAGAAGCACAAACCACTTTCATCACTTGTAGTCCCATCTCCATCCTATCCTTGGAAATTGGCTAGTATTGTTTAAAGCAGCTTTTGCTTTTCACCCTTGAACTATACTTGCTTTGTTTCCTCAGCAGCACTTTTGAGGAACTAATTTATGAAGGCAACAGGAACTGTATGTTACTCTGGGTGAGTCACTGGCCTATAGTCAATGCTGTGGAGAGTCTTAGAGATGAACAAAAACTGCCAAGGGTGGCTTCAGTCCAGCACCCAAATGTTCACATCACCCCCCCCCTTTCCATTTTAGGGTAAAAGTAATCAGGGACGAGAGGGGGAAGGGATTTATGGGAATAAATAAGATACTGTCTCACAGCCAAAGCAACATTCAGATTCTCAGCTGGCAGAGGAATTCTTGAGCCTGATCTGCAGTGAAAGCATGAGCAAACTGCTAAATGGAATGCAAAGAGAACCCAACTTAATCTCCAATCCAGACCATCTACAAGGAGTCTCTCTTGGGTGGCCAGTACTATTCCTGGAAGGCGCAGCACTCACCCCAGTGGCCCCGCCCTGGCGTGAGAAATTCAGGGCTCTGTCAGTGCCAACTCGGGCTCTTATTTCTGCCGGCCAGTTGCTTTGGTGAAATAAGAGTGAATGCTGCCTATCCATGAAAGGGCAACTCTGAAAGCGATTTATAAACTGTCAAGTACTAGGGAACGTCAGGTGGCCCTGTCACTCATTCATGTCTGTTATATAGTACACTCCTTCAGTTGTCTTTTCTCATTATAGGACAAAAACCACAGAATTTTGTGGTAAGAGGTCAGGCCCTGCATATAATCAATCATGCACAAGTCCCACAGCATAGAAGCATAAATCGGCCTTAATTCTGGATTTCCCCGTCAACACATGGAGAGCATTTGCCAGTCACCGACCTCACAAAGACGTCACAGAATGGTCAAGAAATGACCCCACAAAAACTCTTGTTGGGGGAAAGCCATAAAGCCTTTTGAAGACAAAACTTTCAATTCCAAAGAGCAATTATTATTTCTGTATTGAAGTAAAAGCTCTTGTGTTTATATAGCCTTTGATTCTGATGTCAAATGTTTGATGACTCCTCAAACTCTGCTCCAAAAGAAAGAGAAGGCAGTCATGCTGGGGTCGCTGTGGCTAGTGGTGGGCTCTGCCCAGAGTGACTGGCCGGTGAGATCAAGGAGTTGAGCCTCAGCACTTTGTAGGGTGGGTCACCCTGGGGCTGTATGAAAGAGCTTCCATCTCTGACTATCACCTCACCCAGGCTGGACATTTGGTAAATAAAGGAACTTGAAGTTTATGATAAATAAAAAAATTAAGATCGACATTATTTTATTCATCCATCTGCCCATTGTTTATTTTGAATGTATACTTAGTAGCACTTTTCAGAACAGAGCAAGCCCTCGTAGAGACAAAGAGGGCTCTAATACCAAGACTGGCAGGGAGGGAGTAGGCATTGCATTCCTTCCCTCCCCATCCTCCTTTTCCCAGAGCCCATCCAGCTGACAGGTGCCAGAAGGGAAGAAGTGTTAGTAAATGTTAGTTTCCAGCTCCAAAGAAGCTGTCACAAAAGGGAGACAGAACAAGAGAGCTCATAAAATCCTTCAACTGAGGGATGTAGCGAGACCTATCTAATTACACAAGATTAGAAACGGTTTAACTTGTTGAGAATGTGCTACATGTGGAATGAAAGAAAATGATACCTCCAGCGCCCTGTAATGATGCTGCATTGGGAGGAAAGCACAGAGGTTTTGTTCACGCTATCAGTAACACCAGTTTTTCTCATCCAGCAGTTTAGCCACATCTGGTTTTAATATGGTGGTGTAAGTGAAGTCAGTTAACTTTTCACCCACTGTTCTGGCCTCCTTTTGCTTCCTTCGCATACAGTTCCATTTGTATTGGCATTGTCCTTCTCTCGCCCATGCCTCTGCAAGCTGACGGAGGCAGGAGGGGATTATGCTGAGAAACCGTGCTTATCTCTGGACTCTAGAGGGTTTTACTCTTCAAATAGCGTGTTGTTTTGGAAGCAAGGCCTATTCTTTGTTTCAGCTAAATTCAACAGAATTTAGATGTGTCCTTCTACCTAATTCATTAAACCACCAACACTAAACAAGAACTCACTCAGTTGTTCATGAATTGTGAAACATCCTGTTTTTTTTTTTTTTTTTTTTTTTTTAGCAAAAAGGCAAAGATCATCTTTTTTGGTTTTTGAGGGTTTTTGGTCTTGTTTGTTTGTTTTTTGGTGTCAGGGATCAAACCTGGGGCTTTGTACTTTCTGGGTAAGCGCACTACCACTGAGCTATGTCCCTAGTCCCTCATCTCAGCTACTTCTAACTAGAATACCCTAGGAAGTCTGGCACCTATCTAATGGGTTTCTGGAAAATATAAGATTGATTAGGCATTTTGTGCCCATATTGGGGTAAAAAGATCTTTGGTGACTGTATATTAAAGGGACTACAAGATAGGCATATTTCTTGTAAAATCAGAACTTTCTAACTATAAAATGAGTTCTTGTATACATCAATTTATATTGTATACAAATCCCTACAAAAAGAAAACAGTAGGCTTTTGCTAATGGCTATGATTAAAGGCCATGTTTCAAAAATTATTTAGTCTTTTGGTATTAAATAATATTACTATTTATTACTAGTTAAATTATATCCTAGTTAAATTTTACTAATTTTTGCCTTATTTACAGTTGTACCATATACCGCCTGCCTTCATAAGCAGTAAATTCATAACCCTAACCTGTTAGTAACTGTCCACTCTGATGACAAGATACAATTTAAATTGTATTTAATCTTGGTTCTTCTTAGGATCTTTTTTTTTTTTTTTAAAGATTTATTTATTTATTATGTATACAGTGTTCTGCCTGCAGGTATACCTGAAGGCCAGAAGAGGGCACCAGATCTCATTATAGATGGTTGTAAGCCACCATGTGGTTGCTGGGAATTGAACTCAGGACCTTTGGAAGAGCAGTCAGTGCTCTTAACCTCTGCGCCATCTCTCCAGCCCCTTCTTAGGATCTTTTGCTGTGTTCTGAGTCTTGCTGGAATGCAGATTGTGGTTGTAAGGGAAATGTAAGAATTATCACCAGGTCCTCAGAAAGTTGTCAAGTCTTTTAGGTGACTTCTGGTATATATTTTTTTCTCATCTGAAAGTAATAAACAAGGAACTTTTGTAACAAATTTCTTAGTCCAAAGAAATGACTGCCAATGGAACATTTTATGCCCTCTGGTAGGGCAGCAGGGGTGATACTTTTGGGCACGTGTAACAGTCTGTGCCTGGAATATTACAAAGACATTCATTCATGTAGTGGCTGCTGTCATGGCACCATAGAAGAACCAGCCAGAATTCTTGTACATAAGAGGAATAAGAACATAAAAACCAGCCTTGACATAAGAGGAATGCCATATTTACTGCATTCAAGGTCAGCAGCCTTTACTGAGCATATACTATATGCAAGGCCTTATTAGGTTACTCTGGCATGCTCTGTGACATA
>CAJQZJ010028478.1:0-11629 GCA_907164525.1 Lophiomys imhausi | reverse complement strand
TATATGATCTATAGGCCCATGGGATCCCATAAATAGGACTAGATTGGGTTTTTAGCCAAGGTGACCTCTCTCCTATCTTTAAGACCAAGACCTCACAAGATTCTCTCCTAGACCATTAAGATAACATGCATAGCATATCTGTATAATCCATCTTCATAAAAGAAATGATATGTAGTTTGAAGAGTTTCAATGTAATTATTCCTTATTGTTCACACTGGATTGTGTTATACCAGGAGACTTTTTTCTAAATTAGACTGTACTTATGCATGTAAATATGTGAATATGCTATAAATATGCCTAAAATTAAGTGCCCACTGTCAGACTCTAGAATTTTGGACCAATACGGGCTACTAGGTTGTGTTAATGAACTTCCCTCCTGCCTTATGCAGATCATTACACAGCTAGTCGTGTTACTTGCAGAAACCCCTCACAGGGATCTATGAAGAAAAGTGTAAAAAAAATTGCTAACTAAACTATTTAACCACTATTTAGATTATTGTTAATTGGTTTGGCAGATGTTAATTCTCATCCAGACATTATAAATGAGTACACACAGAGACTGCATGGATTTTAACAAGTCTTGGCCTGAACTGTGCAATCCTAGCCCATCTAAGCTAGCTCTTAATTCTATTACCCAAATATGACCCCATATATACATACGTCCCCTTGGACTGCCATTCTCCACGATATGCCAATGTTCCTGGCCATGTGGAATGAGGTTCCTTTTTCTAACCCATGGTGTGTGCCTCCTTCCTGCTGCTCCTGCTGCTGGCTGGAATGAACTCTTCTCTGTCTGAAGCACAGGCTTCCTGCTCTAATCTTAGTAAGTCCCACCTTTCTCTGTCTTTGCCCAATCTCAGGCCTCAGCATTTTATTTAACCAATCAGAGTCAATGTAAGTAACAGACAGCAAGCAGGACCAATTAATTAACATTTAGAATACTTAACACTATGCCAACAGAAAAGGATGCAGAAAAACTATAAGAGCCAGAGGTGTAGGATGACACCAAGGAAACTGCATATTCCAGACACAGTGGGTCTGATAGACATATGAATTCAGAGACTGTGACAATATGCATAAGATCTGCACAGATACAAGACAGGCAATACCACAGCACAGAGAAGGGCAAGAGGACACATGTAGCCAAGAAACTATTTCAAGTGATACCTGCAGACAAAGCAAAAAATCTGTTTGCTCCAATGGAGTGACACTGGATATATCAATGACACTACAGGCCAGCCACATGGCCACAAGTGAGAAAATGGACTCCGTGTGTGTGTGTGTGTGTGTGTGTGTGTGTGTGCTTAGTTTTGTTTTATCTGTTTTGTCTTATTGGTTTTGTTTATTTGTATTTATTTTTGGGAGTGTGGCTTTCCTGAGAGAGAAATAGAGAAACAAAAACATGATGTTGTGTGGGTAACAAAGTGGAGAAGATCTAGAGGAGTTAATGGATGTTAAAGAATGTGACCAAAATGTATTGTATGAAAGAAATTGTTAAATAAATATAACAAAATAATCAACAATTTTCATCCAAAAATGCACATATATAAATATATGTGTATTCACACACACACACACACACACACACACACACACACATATATATATAAATTTAATGAAGTATCATCACCTAGGATGATGTTTTCCCTAGAGCCCTATAACAAAACCCCACTGCTAGGCGTGAAAAACTTGCCCTCAGTTTTTTGGTTAAGGGAGTCTAAGGGATTCCTGTTACAGAATTTTAATTATTATTAAGTATTTATTTATTAACAATATTCACTTATAACAAATACCAACAATTTCTTAGCTATTAACCCTACAAATTCCTACAACCCTTTTAACCTAACCACTAATCCTATTGATAATTATTTTCCTAACCTTTTATAAGGATACAGTCTCTGGTTGCAGGTCCTCAGTCATCAGGAACACAGTTTCTGTAGTAGACCCTTTAAAACACTTGGCAGTCTTTTTTATGGAATGAATCAGATGTAGATTCATCAGGGTAAGTTGGCTATCACAGTCTTACCTTAAATAAGGCTTGATGCTTTATTCTCTCTGGGAGACCCCAGCCCCTTCACATCAGCAGCTCTGCCGCTCTGCCTCAGAGTCCTTAAAGCCAGCCACAGTTTCGTTTAGGCCACTGTTTGGACAGGTCAAACCCCTCTAGCAAAAGCTAAGCCACAGGGTTTAGTCCTTGGCCTTTTTCTGTCTTGTTGAGGCTTTCTTTGCTCACCAGCTTCTTTCTGTCTCAGAGAGATCTGGCCATTAACTGATGGCCAGAACTTTTTTCAGCAGGACTCTCGGAGATCTCTAACATCGTGGGGCCTCTTTTATGGGGCCCCATGCACTGTCCTTAAATAGGAGGAACTCTGTTTCAGCTTAATTTGGGCTCTGCCCACGTAGCAGCTGAAAACAATGCCAGGCCAAATACTTTGTTTCTTAGTCCATTAAGTCTTTCCTGTTTTTCCTGGCTTCAACCTTGTTTTTCAGTCCATTAAGTCTCCTGTTTGTTTCCTGTTTTCACCTGACTTCATCCTTGTTTTTCCACAAGCTGATAAGCTAATCGCTCACAGCCAAGTTGATCTTCATGCCCTGAATTAAGAAACTGTATCATATATTCACTAAATCTAAATTAATCTAACTCCCTACAGATTCCCAAAACAATATAAGGTACTCCTGTTGCCCTTGGTAGCCTCCACAAACTTGAAATTAAGATCTTACTGGGTAAGATACCACACCTTCAGACATAGGATTTTAATGAATATGGCTGGAGCTCACCTCCAGGAGCATCCTCCTTGTGTATTAGTTCTTATAACATAAGAAGATGCGATGCAATCTGCCAGTGGAGAAAAGTGATTAATACTAATACCCAGCTGTAAAGCCTATGAACCACAACAATGATCAGCATAGCAAGATATACTCAAGGGAGCAATAGTGGCACTTACATGCGGTGGTCACCAGTGGAATTATATAACTGGTCTTCAAACCTTCTGAATAGCAGAGACTTTAGGGTTAATACTGTCTACTCAGCCAACTCCCCATAGCTGAAGAGGTTAATTAGCTCTAGAAAAGAACTTATTACTGCCACTTTCCTAAACCATTACAATTCTTCACTGCATTCTAAATGTGTACCCTTATATACACATTTAACCGTTGTTTTCACCTCTCATCAAAGATTTTCTTTGGACATGGAGACTATTGCATAACTCCGCAACTGGTTGAAATGGAGAGAAAAACTGCTGGGGAATTACCCATGCCAATTGATGAATTTATAACACAGCTCCTACTCAAGTCCCAGGGAACAGAGTGGAAGA
Organism: Lophiomys imhausi; assembly: GCA_907164525.1. Lineage (NCBI taxonomy): Eukaryota > Metazoa > Chordata > Mammalia > Rodentia > Muridae > Lophiomys > Lophiomys imhausi. The sequence continues at coordinate 8,315 of CAJQZJ010028478.1, read as the reverse complement.
GGATATGGAAAGAGTGTAAGAGCCCCAGGATGAGGACATTTGCTGTAGGATGTTGTCTACTATATACAATGGGAAGTTGTGCCCATGAAATCTCAACAATGTTTTTACCTAAACAAGACTAACAGAACGACAACAATAGCACTTGAAATCCCACTGGGAGTGAGGGAAATCTCCAAAGGCCTCACTCTCTGATGAAAAGTTGTAGGTAATTGATATCTATTATAAAAGAGAATCAGTGATTTTCAGGGATGAATTTCCTGATCGTTATTCCATATCAAGAAGTCAGCCCTACATATGAATCACATTTACATATGAGCAACACCAAATGAACTCAATAGAATATATATATATATAAAACATAACATGTGTAACAATAATAACTAAAAAAAGAAAGATTATGAATTAGAGATTGGAGGGTGGAGAGTGTAGCATGGAAATGATGTAAATCCACTAGTCATTTATCAAATTCTGAGAAAAAATGTGAATATGAGTGCAGTTTTAGTAATGCATATGTAATAATACATACTGTGAGTAATGTAACATAATCAAGTATGGTTTCTAACATAAATGTAAGGTTGGCTTTGCATTGCAAATGTTCACACATTTTGCCATATTTTTAAAATAATTTGCCAAATCATTCAATAACTTGCAATAATAAAAATTTATGAAAGTAAAGCCTTATAATTTCTCAGGATTAAAAAAGTAAAAACGTGGATTCTACCAGAAACAATCTACAGGTTCAATGAAATCCCCATCAAAATTCCTACATAGTCATCATAGAAATTGAAAAAAATTTAAATTTCATATGGAAACACACACACACACACCAAAAATACAAACAAGAAAACCCCATGCCCCCCCAAAAAAAGAAAAGCCAGAAAAACCCCAAACAAACCAAAACTCAAAAAAAGAACAAAAATCCCACACAAAGATAGCTAAAATAATCCTGAATAATAAAAGAACATGAACAATAAAAGAACTGCCAGAAAATATCACTACCCTAGATTTCAGCTACAGGGATATAGTAATAAAACCATCATGTCCTTGGCCTAAAAACAGACAAGTTGTTCAAAGAACTCAAGACTCAGTAATAATGCCACACATGATTATAAGGACACCTGAGAGTCTACCAAGAATCCAAAAGATACACACTGGAGAAAAGACTGAAAGTGTACAATCGAAAAAGGACAGACAGCATCTTCAACAATCAGTGCTAGTCTAACTGGATGTCAACCTGTAAAAGAATGCAAATAGTCCCATAATTATCACCTTGCACTAAACTTAAGTCCAAGTGGATCAAAGACCTTAACATAAATCTGGACACAATAAATCTAATAGAAGAAAGAGTGGGGGAAATCCTCAAGCTCACTGGCACAGATGACAATTTCCTGAGCAGAACACCAATAACTCAGGCTCTAAGATCAACAATCAATAAATGGGACCTCATGAAACTGAGAAGCTTCTGTAAAGGAAAGGACACTGTCCTTAGGACAAATCGGCAACCTACAGATTGAGAAACGATCTTTACTGACCCCACATCAGAAAGAGGGCTAATGTTCAAAATTTATAGAGAATTCAAGAAATTAAACACCAAGAAATGAAATAATCATATCAAAAAATGGTGATCAGAGCTAAACTGAGAATTCACAAAAGAGGAGTCTCTAAAGACCAAGAGACTTGAAGAAATGCTCAACATCCTTAATCATATGATAAACGCAACCCAAGAGGACTGTGAGGTTTCATCCCACACCTATCAGAATGGCTAAGGTCAAAAACTCAAAAGACAGCCGGGCGGTGGTGGCGCACGCCTTTAATCCCAGCACTTGGGAGGCAGAGGCAGGCGGATCTCTGTGAGTTCAAGGCCAGCCTGGTCTACAAAGTGAGTCTAGGACAGCCAGAGCTGTTATACAGAGAAACCCTGTCTCGAAAAACCAAAAAAAAAAAACCTCAAAAGACAGCACAAGCTGGCGAGGTTTTAGAGAAAAGAAACACTCCTCCATTGCTGGTGGGGGTGAAAACTTGTACAGCCACTGTGGAAATCAGTCTGGCCACATCTTAGAAAACTTGGAATAGTTTTACCTCAAGACCCAGCCATATAGCTCCTGGGGATACAATCAAACAATTCCTCACCAAACCACAAGGACATTTCTTCAACTGTTTATAGCTGCTTTATTTGTAATAGGTAGAAACTGGAAATAATGCAGATTTCCCTCAACCAACAAATGGATTAAAAAAGCTGTGGTACATCTACACAATGGAATACTACTCAGACATCAGAAAGAAGGAAATCAGGCAATATGATGCCAGATGGATGGAACCAGAATAAAGCTCATCCTGAGTGAGCTAACCCAGACCCAGAAGGATGCACATGGCATGTGTTCACTTACAACTGGATTTTGGCCATATAGTTCAAGATAACTATTTTTCAACCAGCAGTCCAAAAGGAACAGGAACATAGATTTTGTTACCCATGAGTGGGACACTTTGTCTTAATGGAGCTGCCATGGAGACCTCCAGTGCAAGAGGAAGGTCTTAGCCTTCATAGGACTGCTGAACTGAGAGCAGATGATATGTAGGGTCACCCCACACCAGAGGGAAAGGATAGGTGGGAGAAAGGGAGAGGGTAGGAGGGAGGGGCTTGGAGGGGTGGAGGAAGGGGACTGTGATGGAGATGTAACTTGAAATAGTAAATAAAAATAAATAAATAAATGAAAACAATAAGCATCTAAATTAAAATCCTTTACCAAAAACAAAAGCTAAATTATTCAAAGTAGCATTCATTGTATGATGAATTAAAACTTTCTGGAAAACAAAAAAATTTACAATGACTAGATAGATTTTGATAAGGATTTTTCCAAACAGAATCTAGAAAAAATAAATTTCATTTCCATTTTTAATCATCATGGACAGAAAAAAAAGAGTAGACTTAAATTGCTTTATGTGAATCAAATGCCTCTAAGTAATGCCGAATAGAAGGATTTTATTCAAACATTCTACTGTGCAAGTAATATGAGATTTTTATTAAGACTATGATAAAGTGATAGACAGATATGTTTGTCAAAAATCATTATGTTAAATTTCACTTACAGAATATGAAGTTTAAGAGAATCCCATTCCTATAAATAATGACATTCAGGAACAGGAAAAACTTGCTCCATATATAATTTTTTGAAAACAGCCAAGGATAGCATTGGTTCTGTATGTCATAAGTAGCATGGTCATTTTCAAAATACTAATTTTACCATGATTATGGGAGATCTTTCCATTTTCTAGTGACCTTTCCAAATTCTGCCTTCAGAGATTTAGAATGATTAAGTTTATTGCTTGATTTGTTTTAGGACTGTTTACACTACTGTGAATGAGTAATTCCATGATCTCGTTCTCAGCATGCTTATTATTGTTATTTAGAAAGGCTATTAATTTTTGTAAGTTTCATATATTTTCCTTTGCTGAAAACGTAGAACATTTCTACAAGTTTTATTGTAGGTCTAATTTTAGAGTGTGAGAATTCTTCACACTGATTTCCACAAAAGCTTCACCGCTTTGCCCTCTCACTAACAGCAAATGAGGGTTTTCCTTTCTCCACATCCTGACCTGAATTCCTTGTCATTGGTTTTTTTTTTTTTATCTTAGCGGCCTAATTATTTCTGTTGTTTTGTATTGTATTTGTTGTTATAAGAGAAAGAGCCATTTGTTGGACTGAAAGGGGGAGCTGTTGGGGGGAGGAAGATCTAACTTAAACTTAAAAGAAAAGTACATGGGGAGATTAAGGGGTAAGAAATTGGGAGGATGGGACCAGAGGGAGGAGTAGGGAGTTGATTGCAATTGAGTTGTAACTTGAAGAAATAAAAATAATTAATTAATTGATTGTTTGATTGATTAATTAATGGTAATAAATAAATAAATAAATTGAAATGAAATGAAATAAAATAATAATCTCAAAGAACTAAAAGTCAGGACCTCCAGATCAGGCCCTGGGCACATCCTCAAGCAACTGACAAGGACAAAAAGCTTGTCATGGACCCTTAGCTTAGGACTGACTCCTGGCTCCTGGGAAACCTCATTCAGTAGCTGCATCATAAAGGGCTCAGGGGCTCTGCCTGAGACACTTCTCCCATCTCATTCTGCCCCCTGGTGGTGGTTCAGGATGGCCACATGAGTACTCAAAGAAACCAAGAGTACTGTTATGAATGCAGGACCAAAAGATGGGCCTTTCTCCTCATTAACTTAGGGGTCTGGGCAGGAATTTGAATACATGGACAGGGAAAGGAGGCAGTGAAGACAAGGAAATCTATTGTCTTTGGGAGGTTCTGAGCGATGGTTCTGAGTTTTGGGCAAAAATGAACCTAGCAACAGGGAACATTCTACTGGGGTGCTGATGTAAGATTCTGATGATGAAGAAGACTCTGGGCTCCTTTACCTCTGATCTGCACAGAGACCACCGACACCCAACTCTTTAGGAAACATCAAAGGAATGGTACACCAGCTTGCATACCTCAGGGCTAATCATCATCTCCGGGACCAGAAAAGGCCTATCTGGAGAGAAAGATCATCTGGTAAATTTGAACAACAGTGTCAGCTCCATGGTAAGCTCCCCACCCTCAACTCCTTCCCATAGTTTCTCTCCCACTCCTGGTCCACCTAGAATTCTGGTGTGATGCCTATGGAGACCATAGAAGAGAGGTGATGGCTGAAGGCCAACAGTAGCTTTACACAGCATGGATTCAATGGTCAAAGACACCATTCTCCATTTAGCTCCACACTTTGAAGCTACAAAGTCCCTTGAGTAGCATCCATTCCTCACAATTGCCATGTCTTCATCTTAAGTATCACTCCTGATTTCACCTAAAAGATTTCACAACTCAATGTGTGAAAACAAGTGGAGAGTTATATGATGATAATGTTTGCTTGGAGCAGAGTATAAAACATTCCCTGACCCCTGTTTCAGTGATAGTAAAGCATTCTGAAGGACTTAGGAAAAAAACCTAAGACAAGGAAGCAGACTGGGGCACACTGGTACCACAAGAGTCTACGGAAGGCACGAGCTCAAATACTGTCACCCCAAATGAGGTATGGTTAAAATATCAGCATGCTTGGTACTCACTTGAGGCCCCTTGATGCCTCCATACTCAGGAAGCAGAAACGTGACTTTAGGCTGCTGGGGAGAGGTAGGGAGAAGATAAAGAGCCCAGAGAGAGAGACAGGGAAAGGGAAAGAACAAGTGAGGAGGAAGAAAGGGAGGGAGGAAAAAGGAAGAGAGAAAGAGACAAAGGATGAAAGGGGAGGTGGGAGTGGGAGACACAGGAGAGGAGAGGTATCATATCAAAAATGTATCCACTGGTTGGACTGAATGGCCTGGACTGAAGTATGGAGGAAACATGGGCAGGCACAGAGTTGGTAGGAGCAGAGTGGACAGGCTCAGAGTGGGCCAGCTCAGAGTGGGCAGGTGCAGAGTGGGTAGGGATGTGAAGGAGCATGCGTAGCTTTACACTCAGCACACAGGACAGCTCAGCTAATCTCTGCAAGGAAATCCTAGGAGTCACTTCACCCCGAAAGCAGATTCCTAGGATCGTGATGTTCAGCCCCTTCTTTACAACCCTTGGTCTGGTGAGTTTAATTTCCATGTAGTCTGGACCATCCTGCCAGGGTGCCTGGTGTTGGATCAGGGCGGGTCTCCCCTCTTCCCAATTCCAGGCACCAATGGCCTGGGATGGGTTAAGGACACGTTTCCCCTCTTCTCCATCCTGGGATCCACCTGGGCTGTGGTTGGTTCAGGGGAGGTGTCCCCTCTTCTCCATCCTGGGCACCTCTACCAGCAGTGCAGATGCCTGTCAGAGTAAATGAATGTGGTAATGGACAGAAACCAGAATGGGACTATGGCCTTAACTCTCTTTTTCAGTCTGTGAGAAACCCGCCACCAAACTTCCAGGAATGTGTTGTCCTTGTCCACCTCATGGAGGACTCATCCAATGGCCCACGAGGAACCAGGGAGCCAGCTCCTCCAAGAAGGTCCAGGAAGGACCACTTCCTGAGTGTACTGGCACAGATGTCCAAGTTCTTCAGGTGAGGGATTTGAGCCAGCCCCTCCCTCTCTGACCACTCACTGCAATCCGGACTGTATCTCTTGCTCTCCTCCCAGACAGCACCCCAGCCCTCCCTAAATTCCTACAGGGCCTCTATGGGTCCACTTGTCTCTGTTTCCTCCATAGGAGAAGACATGTGACATTCAGAGGCTGAGACCACTGGAGCCCTACACATGGAGCCATGGACAGCAAGGAAGACCTTCTGCTGCCCAGGCCACTGCACTGCCAAGAATCTTGTTCAACGAGATTGAAATAAATGCAGGCATACTTTACAATATTTTGGCTTCCTGATATTACTATCATATTCAATACGGACACTCACCTCAGATGGAATGATCTGGTTTTCAGATTTGATGGCACTTAAGCGGGGCATGTGAGCCTCAGTATCAAGTGTCTTACTTCTGAGGAGGCCATCAGGTCTCCTTCTCTAAGCCATGGTGTTAGCTGCTTGGTACTGATGGTAGAGTCCTTATTTTTAATGCACAGAGATCAGTCAACAGTGAATTTCCCTGTTTCATCAGCTCTCAGCTCTGATCCCAAGGGACACTTGCATGCTCCCAAGAGCCCAGAGGAGGGAATAGCATGTCTCTCTGCCTCCTGGAATTACAAACAATCCATCCAGGGAGAAATCCTTGTCCTTCATTATGAATGTGTATCTGAGGAGTAGATGGGGATTGTTACATGGAGGATGGTGCTTGATGGGGGAAGATGCTCAGAGCCAGACCCTGGGTCCTGCAAAATGACTCTAGGCTTCTGTGTTCACAAACTGTTCCCAGTCAGCCACTGCTTAGCAAGACAGACACCCTGCAAAAGACAACCTTCTCTCCAAGTCACATGGTTCCGCTGCCTGTGTGGGCCTTTCTTGCCTCTCCTTGGTGACCTTGAGTGCTGATGAAACATAGTTTCCTCAGGACAGTGCTCCAGTGGAGGACACAGCACAGCTGAACCCATAACCTCACAGGGAGGAGGCCATGTTAGAAATTGCAACACCTGGGTGTTGGGGTAGTGTTAAGCATTCTAAATGTTAATTAATTGGTCCTGCTTGCTGTCTGTTACTTACATTGACTCTGATTCGTTAAATAAAATGCCGAGGCCTGAGATTGGGCAAAAACAGAGAAGGTGGGACTTCCAGTGATTAGAACAGGAAGCCTGCACTTTCGACAGAGGATTCATTCATTCTAGCCAGCAGCAGGAAGAAGAAGGTATTCCAGCCAGAAGCAGGAAGAAGAATGCATTCCAGCCAGGAGCAGGAAGGAGGACGACAATCACCATGGGTTAGAAAAAGAACCTCATTCCACATGGCCAGGAACATCGGCATATCGTGTAGAATGGCAGTCCAAGGGGACGTATGTATATATGGGGTCATATTTGGGTAATAGACTTAAGAGCTAGCTTAGACGGGCAGGGTTGCACAACTCAGTCCAAGGCTTGTTAAAATCCACGTAGTGTCTGTGTGCTCATTTATAATGGATGGTTAAGGATTAGCCACCAAACCAAATTAATAATAATATAAATGCTGGTTAAATAGTTTAATTAGCCATATTCTTTTTACATATGGTGTCCAACTACGGCTTAGAATCCATGCTTACAGTGTGAGAAGGCCCAGGTGAAAGCCAGTTTCCTAGCCAAAGAGCAGGGAACCGAACCCAAATGCATTTCAAAGGTGTGGCTAACATAACAAAAGCTGTTGCTGGCAGCAAAGGCGGAGAGCTGAGATTTAGCTCTCCTTACATACTAAAAAGCTGGCAGCCTTCTAAACAGAATTTGAGAGAAGAATTAACCGCCTAGATTAAAAATGGAGGAATTCATAATGCCTGAATACGTTGGTATTCCAGTTGAGTTTGTTCCTCTTAGCATGCAAATGATTTTTACCCTGACAATTGTGGTTCTATGTATCTTTTTTGAGAAAGTTCAGACTAGGATAGTCGTAAAGGAAAGAATTTACAGATGGAATGCTAAATTGTCAACAATGATACTGGAAGGACCGAGGCCTTTCCTGATAATTAAGGCAAAATTGATGGCAGCTGGAGCTAAGAGCTCCCTGGGTACTAGCTGCCTGTCAGGAGTTTCTGGTATTGGCCCAACAGTGAAATGCAGCCAAAACTAGATTCTAAGGAATAATGAACAAAGCTTTAATTGCAGTATGGGATGGCATGGTTAGACATGCCAAGGCTTTTGGAATGTTGTTTCTTTGCTTGACTTTTGTTTAGATGGCTTTGATTTTTCTATATC
>CAJQZJ010028477.1:30162-49774 GCA_907164525.1 Lophiomys imhausi | reverse complement strand
AAACATGTCTGAAAACACTGTAGGAATGCACATTCATCAGGTATATTGAGAATTAAAACCGTGTGTACGTTCTTCAAAGACGAAATATCTTTACTCTCAAAACTGTTTCTTAAGGCCACCTAGAAAAACGAAGGTCTACTTTGATTTCTCACACAAGGAAAAGTACGGCTGTTAGTTTGTCACTGAAGTATGTTACGGACGTGATGTGAACATATCTGGAAGCTGAGGGATTTCCCATACGTTCCCACTGTGTACTAATACACATTCTAACTGTTCGTTTTACACCCCCCAGTAGACACAACAACTAGTGAAGTTCTCTTTATCTGGTAAGGAAACATGTCTGAAAACACGGTAGGAATGCACATTCATCGGGTATATTGGGAATTAAAACCATGTGTTTACGTTCTTCAAAGACGAACTATCTTCACTCTCAGAATTGTTTCTTAAGAAAACGAACGTCTAATGATTTCTCACACAAGGAAAACTATGGCTGTTACTGTGTCACTGAAGCATGTTAGGGACATGTTGTGAACATATCTGGAAGCTGAGGGATTTCCCATACGTTTGTAAAACATGTAACTTGAACACATTTTACCACAACTACTAGTCACGAATGATTCCACTGCGTACTAATATACATTCTTGGCTGTTCTTTTGACACCCCCAGTAGATACAACAATTCGTGATGTTCTCTTTATCTGGTAAGTAAACATGTCTGAAAACACGGTAGGAATGCACATTCTTCAGGTATATTGAGAATTAAAACCATGTGTGTACGTTCTTCAAAGATGAACTGTCTTCACTCTCAGAACTATTTCTTAAGTAAACGAACGTCTACTTTGATTTCACACACAAGTTAAATTAAGGCTGTTAGTGTGTCACAGAAGCATGTTAGGGATGTGTTGTGAACATATCTGGAAGCTGAGGAATTTCCCATACGTTCGTAAAATATGTAACTTGAACACACTTTTTACTACAACTACCAGTCACGAATGATTCCACTGCATACTAAAAACACTGTAGGAATGCACATTCATCAGGTATATTGAGAATTAAAACCGTGTGTACGTTCTTCAAAGAGGAACTATCTTTACTCTCAAAACTGTTTCTTAAGGCCAACTAGAAAAACGAAGGTCTACTTTGATTTCTCACACAAGGAAAAGTATGGCTGTTAGTTTGTCACTGAAGTATGTTATTGACGTGATGTTAACATATCTGGAAGCTGAGGGATTTCCCATACATTCGTAAAACCTGTAACTTGAACACACTTTTTACCACAACTACTAGTCACGAATGCTTCCACTGCGTACTAATGCACATTCGATCTAAGCAGTTCTTTTGACACACCCATTAGACACAACAACTAGTGAAGTTCTCTTTATATGGTAAGAAAACATGTCTGAAAACCCTGTAGGAATGCACATTCATCAGGTATATTGAGAATTAAAACCATGTGTGTACTTTCTTCAAAGAGGAACTGTCTTCACTCTCAGAACTGTTTCTTAAAGAAACGAACGTCTACTTTGATTTGTCACACAAGGAAAAGTATGGCTGTTAGTGTGTCACTGAAGTATGTTAGGGACGTGATGTGAACATATCTGGAAGCTGAGGGTTTTCCCATTCGTTCGTAAAACATGTTACTTGAACACAATTTTTACCACAACTACTAGTCACGAATGATTTCACTGCGTACTAATACACATTCGATCTAAGCTGTTCTTTTGACACCCCCAGTAGACTAAACAACTAATGAAGTTCTCTTTATCTGGTAAGTAAACATGTCTGAAAACACTGTAGGAATGCACATTCATCAGTTATATTGAGAATTAAAACTGTGTGTACGTTTTTCAAATATGAACTGTCTTCACTCTCCGAACTCTTTCTTAAGTAAACGAAAGTCTACTTTGATTTCTCACACAAGTAAAAATATGGCTGTTAGTGCGTCACTGAAGGATGTTAGGGACGTGATGTGAACATATCAGGAAGCTGAGGTGTTTCCCATACGTTCGTAAAACATGTAACTTGAACACACTATTTACCACAACTACTAGTCGCGTATACTTCCACTGTGTACTAATACACATTCTAAGCTGTTCTTTTGACACCACCAGTAGACACAACAACTAGTGAAGTTCTCTTTATCTTGTAAGTAAACATGTCTGAAAACACGGTAGGAAAGCACATTCATCAGGTAGATTGAGAATTAAAACCATGTGTAAGTTCTTCAAAGACGAACTATATTCACTCTCAGAACTGTTTCTTAAGAAAACGAACGTCTACCTTGATTTCTCACAAAAGGAAATATGGCTGTTAGTGTGTCACTGAAATATGTTAGGGATGTGACTTGAACATATCTGGAAGCTGAGGGATTTCCCATACGTTCGTAGAACCTGTAACTTGAACACACTTTTTACCACAACTGCTAGTCGCGAATGCTTCCACTGCGTACTAATACACATTCTGAGCTGTTCTTTTGACACCACCAGTAGACACAACAACTAGTGGAGTTCTCTTTATCTGGTAAGTAAATATGTCTGAAAACACGGTAGGAAAGCACATTCATCAGGTACATTGAGAATTAAAACCGTGTGTAGGTTCTTCAAAGACGAACTATCTTCACTCTCAGAACTGTTTCTTTAGAAAACGAATGTCAACTTTGATTTCTCACAAAAGGAAAAGTATTGCTGTTAGTGTGTCACTGAAGTATGTTAGGGACATGATGTAAACATATCTGGACGCTGAGGGATTTCCCGTACGTTCGTAAAACATGTAACTTGAACACAATTTTTACCACAACTACTAGTCGTGAATGCTTCCAATGTGTACTAATACACATTGTAAGCTGTTCTTTCGACACCCCCAGTAGACACAACAACTATTGATGTTCTCTTTATCTGGTAAGTAAACATGTCTGAAAACACGGTAGGAATGCACATTCATCAGGTATATTAATTAAATCGATGTGTGTACGTTCTTCAAAGATGAACTATCTTCACTCTCACAACTGTTTCTTAAGAAAACGAACATCTACTTTGATTTCCCACACAAGGAAAAGTATGGCTGTTAGTGTGTCACTGAAGTATGTTAAGGAAGTGATGTGAACATATCTGCAAGCTGAGGGATTTCCCATACGTTCGTTAAACACGTAACTTGAACACACTTGTTATCACAACTACTAGTCGCGAATGCTTCCACTGCGTACTAATACACATTCTATCTAAGCTGTTCTTTTGACACCCCCAGTAGACACAACAACTAGTGAAGTTCTCTTTATCTGGTATGTAAACATGTTGGAAAACACGGTAAGAATGCACATTCATCAGGCATATTGAGAATTAAAACCGTGTGTACATTCTTCAAAGACGAACTATCTTCAGTCTCAAAACTTTTTCTTAAGAAAACGAACGTCTACTTTGATTTCTCACACAAAGAAAAGTATGGCTTTTAGTGTATCACTGATATATGTTAGGGACATGACGTGAACATATCTGGAAGCTGAGGGATTTGTCATACGTTCGTAAAACATGTAAATTGAACACACTTTTTACCACAACTACTAGTAGTGAATGCTTCCACTGCGTACTAATACACATTCTATGCTGTTCTTTTGACACCCCCAGCAGACACAACACCTAGTGAAGTTCTCTTTATTTGGTAAGTAAACATGTCTGAAAGCACGGTAGGAATGCACATTCAATCAGCTGTATTGAGAATTAAAACGATGTGTGTACATTCTTAAAAGACGAAATATCTTCACTCTCAAATCTCTTTCTTAAGGCCTCCTAGTAAACCGAACGTCTACTTTGATTTCTCACACAAGGAAAAGTATGGCTGTTAGTGTGTCACTGAAGTATGTTAGGGACGTTATGTGAACATATCTGGAAGCTGAGGGATTTCCCATAGGTTCGTAAAACATGTAACTTTAACACAATTTTTACCACAACTACTAGTCGCGAATGCTTCCACTGCGTACTAATACACATTCTAAGCTGTTCTTTTGACACCACCAGTAGACACAACAACTAGTGAAGTTCTCTTTATCTTGTAAGTAAACATGTCTGAAAACACGGTAGGAATGCAATTCAATCAGGTATATTGAGAATTAAAACGATGTGTGTACGTTCTTCAAAGACGAACTATCTTCACTCTCAGAACTGTTTCTTTAAAAAGAGAACGTCCACGTTGATTTCTCACACAAGGAAAAGTATGGCTGTTAGTGTGTCACTGAAGTATGTTAGGGACGTGATGTGAACATATCTGGAAGCTGAGGGATTTCCCACACGTTCGTAAAACATGTAACTTGGACACACTTTTTACCACAACTGCTAGTCGCAAATGCTTCCACTGCGTAACTGCGTACTAATACACATTCTATCTAAGCTGTTCTTTTGACACCCCCAGTAGACACAACAACTATTGAAGTTCTCTTTATCTGGTAAGTAAACATGTCTGAAAACACGGTAGGAATGCACATTCATCAGGTATATTGAGAATTAAAACAGTGTGTACGTTCTTCAAAGACGAACTATCTTCACTCTCAAAACTGTTTCTTAAGGCCTCCTAGTAAAACGAACGTCTACTTTGATTTCTCACACAAGGAAAAGTATGGCTGTTAGTGTGTCACTGAAGTATGTTAGGGACGTGATGTGAACATATCTGGAAGCTGAGGGATTTCCCATAAGTTCGTAAAACATGTAACTTTAACACACTTGTTACCATAACTACTAGTCACGAATGCTTCCACTGCGTACTAATACACATTCTATGCTCTTCTTTTGACACCCCCAGTAGGCACAACACCTAGTGAAGTTCTCTTTATCTGGTAAGTAAACATGTCTGAAAACACGTTAGGAATGCACATTCATCAGGTGTATTGAGAATTAAAGCCATGTGTGTACGGTCTTCAAAGACGAACTATCTTCACTCTCAAAACTGTTTCTTAAGGCCTCCTAGTAAAACGAACATCTACTTTGATTTCTCACACAAGGAAAAGTATGGCTGTTAGTGTGTCACTGTAGTATGTTAGTGACGTGATGTGAACATATCTAGAAACTGAGGGATTTCCCATTCGTTCGTAAAACATGTAACTTGAACACACTTTTGACCACAACTACTAGTCGTGAATGGTTTCACTGCATACTAATACCCATTCTAAGCTGTTCTTTTGACACCCCCAGTAGACACAACAACTAGTGAAGTTCTTTTTATCTGGCAAGTAAACATTTCTGAAAACACAGTAGGAATGCACATTCATCAGGTATACTGTGCTGTCCTAGTATCCAGTCAACTTCTGGGTTCCTACAGGCTCCCACATCCTTTCCCATAACCTAGTCCCACCAGCTTACTCCTGCATTTTAACTAATCCCTAGGCTTCTCTTGGACCCCCCCAACCTCCTGAATCTACCCACAGGACTTTTGTGCTGTATCCATCATATCTCACCAAACCTTGACTTCCTATATCATCCTCCATGATCTCACCTGGTGCCCTGATACTAGTCTCTCTGAAACCCACCATATCTGGCCTAGGCCCCGTAATCAAGGGCCTATTCTTTCCTGGTCATTTGAACCTTACAGTAGCAGACATCTAGGCCCCTGCTGAGTCCCACATCCCATGCACTTGTATCTTGAATACTTTCTTTTTGCTGTGAAAAAAAACGCCAAGTGTATAGATATTTAATCTTGGGCTCACAGTTTCAGGGAGTTATTTCATGACCATCATGACAGGGAACATAGCAGGTGGGCAGGCAGGCATGGTGTTGAAACACAAAGCAGAGAGTGACTTCATTGAAAATGGCATGGGCTTTTTGAAGTTTCAAAATTTGCCTCAATGGCACAACTCCTCCAATAAGGCCATATTTCCTAATCCTTGCTAAACAGTTTTATCAATATATGATCATCATTCAAATATATTTGGTCATTCTCACTCAATCCTCTATAACTTGTCTATTCCCAACACTTCCCCCTGCCCTACAGTCAACCTATATACCTCAGCCAGTACCAGTCCTACCTACATTCAGATACAGGACCCTTTTCATCACGACTACCACTAAACCCCCTAATCAGACTGCTCATATCTTCTCCCACAGTCTAGTTTGGTGGTAGTCCTCAACATTTGATTAGTACTTTTTCCTCATTCTAACCAGATTTATCTTGGTATTCCACCACCAGTATAAATCCCTTGCCTGTCTTTCCTTGTCATCACTGCAGAAGAGCTCTAGGCTTGGCCAAGTATCCTTCTTACCTATTGGTCAAAACACAGCCTTTCAACCCTGACCTATGTACTCTCACACTTTATGATTGGAACAGGAAGTGCATCCTGTATTTTGACCAAGTCCCCTGTGCCCATCTGACTTAATTCCCTCTGAGTTACTTTCAACCTCAAGACCCATAATGTCCTGAATTTTCTCTATTCCCCAATCTACTTTATCAATCACAAACTCAGAACATTGGAAATTCATATGCCCATTTATTATTGTAGGAATATCAATAATATAAAACAATATGAAAGACAGTATGTTCTATGAAAATTCTATCACTCCTGTAGAAATGCTTGGCAAGGAGAATTGATGAACTCCAGGGCACAGAAGTTAAAAGATCAATCATAAATCTCCAGAAATACTTCAAAGAGTTTAAAGAAGAAGCAAAGAAGGTGCTCAGTGAAACAAGAAGAAAATGATTATAGAGAATAAACATGGAGTGATGCCCAAGAAAATAAGCATAAGGCTGATGGAATTGATGATACAAGACTTGAGAATGGAATTCAATTAGGAGATAGAAACATTGAAGAACTCAAATGAAAGCTGGAATGAAGATGGAACAGAAAATACCAATACCCCAACTAGAAAACTCCAAGGGAAGCCTTAAAAGTGGAATGACTGAGGAAGAAGACAGACTATCAGGACTGCAAGATAAAATGTAGTATTTAGACCAAATAAGCAAAGAACATGAAGATTTACAAAAAGAAACAAATAACTCACCACATACAGGAATGGCACATATAGAAAATGTAGGATATTATGAAAAACTCAAACTTTCAAATTATAGATAGAGAAGAGCGAGAAGTATCCCAAGTTAATGGCATAGATCAGATCTTCAATAACTTCTAAGAAGAAAGTTTTGAGAAATTACAGATAGTCACACACATACACATATAAGAAGCACATAGGAATATCAATGAGATAAGACCAGGAAACAAAATTCCCACAACATAGCACAGTTAAGTCACTAATTATATATGACAAAGAAAATGTATTGATTGCTATAATATAAAAGAATACAGGTTATTTTTAAAGGAAGAAGACATAAGAATAACAACTGATTTCTCCAAAATAAAGTTCATCTGGGCAAAAATAAATGTAGAAATATCACAATTTAAAAATAAATTTACCACGTAACCCACATACACTACTCCATGGTATATGCTCAAAGGACTCAGCACTATACTGCACAGATACTTGCTCATCCATGTTTATTGCTGCTCCATTCCCTGCAGATAGGGATTACAAATAGGCTAAATGTCCTTAAACTGATCAGTGTATAGTGAATACATAGTCTTCACTAACTACAAAAGCCAGAAAAGTAAAATAGGGTCCTTACCAGTAAGAGTAAGGGAGAAATAGAGAATGGAATAGCAGGGTACAGGTAATCTGATGAGGGGTACAGGAAAACAGGGAGGTGTTAAGGGAAAGGGAATAATGTAAATACAAATGAAGGTTGGAAGATGAGAAAGGGGAATGGCGGGATACAAGTGATTTCACAAGGGGAATGGAAAAATGGTGTCTCCTTTGGAAGAAGGCAAATACAGAAAGAGGGAGGTGGGTAAAATAATAATGTAGTTGTCCCAAAAAGACAGAATGTATCATACTATCAACTATTTACAGTCAAAAAAGGAAAAACAAACATATAAACAAAAACACATGTGGACATGATTCTGTATATATTTGCTACAGAAAAGTACAACCGATCAAAATGCATAATTATTGAAAGCAGTCCCAATGAGTACATCTATAAAACACTCCAGCACCAAGAGATCAGAAAATGGCGAAGAAGAGGGAGTGAAAAGATTGTAATAAAGAGACGATATGGTAGCTTGCTGTGAGATTTTGTCTCCTAGGCTTGTAAATTCTCACCAAAATGATCACCCAAATGTGAGATGAACAAGGATGAAACCAAAGAATATGCCAGACTATATAGAAAAACTCAAAAGACCTCAACTGAGCGAAAAGAACTACAGGCAATTGAGTAAAACTCGGGACGGGGAGGTCCGACCCAGGCAAGAGTACACCAATTGTTTGATCAGTGTTAAGAAATCAGCCCATACATTACAGCATTGATCTTCAGTCATTTGGCCCCGTTTCTGTGACAGACATTGATTGTAGAGCAGTGGTTATGAAGGACTTACCAACCCTGTTTTGGCAGAGCTAGGCTGTCGACTTACCTGCTTCCAGGTTTTGTCCTTTTTTGAACAGCATTCTGTCTACAGTTGGAGAAAGGGGCTTTTCCTACCAAGAGATAGGCGTGCGACTAATTCAGTCATCTCCCACTGGAGATTCTTCGATGCTCATCTTCTACTTGAAGGAGAATAGGGGGTGCTGTCAGGTGTTGATATGTCTTGATATAAAAAAATCTAAAGTTACGAAAACATCTTGGAATGCCATATTCTGCAGATCTCTTGAGGTTTTTGAAGAGGCCCTATCTATCTCTTATATTAGGGTAAGCAGATGTTGCTTGTCTCTTAGCAGGTTTATTTCTGATTAGCTTAGCAAGTAACTATAATAGGCTGTCATAGTACCTAACAGAATGACCAGCTTGCATAACCATTAGTTTGCATTTCTCAATTATTCTAAACAGTTTATGACAATTAGTATTAAAAGGCCGAAACATCACATTTCATTTTTTTTCTTTACCTCCTAACCCTTCCATCCCAATGTATGGAGAGAAAATGGGAACTGGCCAGGCAGCCACTGGTATGTCATTTCTTAATTTGGGAAGCTGCAGGCCCTGTACTTCCTATAAAATCAGATATATTTATCCCTCTCAGGTCTCTGAGGTGATTGAAGCTAGATAGCTAGATAGCTAGAGTCTCATAATTAAATTTTGAGTTGTTTAGGAGTCAAGAGAGTGTTATAGATCTAAGAAGATACTTTTAAAATTGTGTTGCAAGTTAGTATGAATGTTGAGTCAGATATAGAACTTTAAACTCATGGAGATGTTTAGATAGTAGAATGTTAAAGTCAGGTACCAAATACATATGGACTGGACATTGGGAATGTATGTTAAGCCATATAACCCTCATAACTGTGGCCTAATTATGTCTGTTGTACTGTATTGTATTTATTATTATAAGAGAAAGAGCCATTTGTTGGACTGAAGGGGGAAATAAGATATACCTTAAACTTAAAAGAAAAAAAAAGGGAAGAGGATGGGGGGTTGAGGGTGGGAGGGTGGGACTGGAGGGGGAATAGGGAGGGGACTGCGATTGAGATGTAACTGGAAGAAATAAAAAATAAAGGAAAAAAAAGAAAAAAAGTTACATAACAGTGATATAATGCATAGTAATAAAGGAGGAATCTCATGCTGCAAAAAAAAAAAAAAAGAAATCAGCCCAGCAGATAATACATACAATTAATATTATATGGAATCAACAAAACAAACACGAATGTGACAATTTTACTAACTGTTCCAGGGATTTGGTTTACCCTGAAATGGTTAATCACTGAGCTCATCATCCCTGTGAAAATTTCCCAACACTTAGAGGAAATAATTTTAATTTGTTTTAAAACTGTTTTCCATAAACAAGTGTATTCATACTTCCATAAACACTATCATCATGTGTTCAGATTGGGTTTCTGCTGCTGTCAACTATAGCACTCATTAGAACGCAATGGAAAGGAAATATCCTCATTACTGAAAAATCTAAGAAATAATTAAATGAAACTCACTGAGTGATAGAGCTTAGAAGTTCTAGTTAAGTAATGCTTAAATCGTTTTGAGTTTGGTCAGTCATAATTAAGGGAAGCTAATAAGATTGTTAATATGGGAGACAGACCAAAAGAGAATTTTAACTTGCTCATAAATAATGACACAATTAATATATGTATTAACATCTCTAGTTTTGAAAATTTTCAATAGCATGTTAAAGAACAATCAATGTGATGTTTTATATGAATAATAAATTTTAATGATAAGACTTTGTTCTACTTCACATGAGGATTAAATCTACATTAACACCTGTATTTTTATTCCATAGGGTATTAAAATGTGCTTTAATGAACAAACAGAACTCAATGACTAACTACAAACTAACTCAATGACTAATTAGTCAAATTTAATGACTAATATTTGCCAGCAGTGTAACCTATTAATATTTTTAATGAAAAAAAAGTTGTCAAACCTTATAAAAGTTCTCATGATAATTTTGCTTTACCCTAGAATAAGCAAAACTCTCTGGCAACTCCCAGAGTTCTTTTATCTCTGCTGCTCCATAGAACATTTTCTTGTAAATTATGAAGTTCAATGAAGGTGGTTTCAACTCCCAGCAGAACTGTGCTCACAACAGATGTTTCCCTGTTGAGATTTTGAGATTTCATGATGATTTAGCCTTGCATACTTCCTGGTGATTCTAAACCTATTACAATGCCCCTCTATAAAAATATTTTATTGCACATTCAACCTCCACTTACAACTTAATTGTTATAATTCTATCATCAATGAAGCAGAAAAACACTGGGCTTCTAATATCTAGAGACATAAACACAGATATAGTTGATTCTTTCATATTCGTATGCATATGTATATATAGTTACATGTATGTATATATACATAGGTGTACAATTCTCTACGAATTCATGTGAGCTAGTTGAGATTTCTAATTTGTTGTTTTGCCTTAGTGCCCAAAAAACTTCAACATAAAGGGAACTCTAAGGTCTGAGTAAGATTAAAAGCCACAGAAAAACCTAGAATTTTGGAAGTTTATACTCTTGATTAAACAGGCCTCAGAATGGCCATTTTATTTCTTAACATTTCATAACAGTTATATTCTTAACATTCTGTACATTTCATTGTGAAATATCTGTAATATTTCTAATTTTTGCTGAATTATAATCTTGTTGATGTCAAACTTATTAAGTTGAAATGTGCAGTGGAAAGTCCTTTGTCAGTGGTTCAATGGAACCATTTATACCTGAATGTAGACACTGCTGTGCCCTTCACTGTGTACTGTGTTGGATAGCTATCACATAACACTTTTCATCTTCTTTATTGTGATAGGCCAGATCTGTTGATCATCCTAGAGCGATTTCCATCCCACATCCTGGGTGTGTTTTTCATAGACGTGGAGGGGCCCTGCAGCTTTGGCAGTGCCCCAGACCTGAAGTGAGCCATCACCACTACAGGTGACAAGGACATGTTAAATGTTCTCGCTCCAGGTAACAAATGTCTCGCTCCAGGTAACATCAAACAAGCCATCATTCAAGTCAAAGCTGCACTAGAAAATTGTGGCCTAATTATTTTTGTTGTTTTGTATTGTATTTGCTGTTATAAGAGAAAGAGCCATTTGTTGGACTGAAAGGGGGAGCTGTAACTGAACTTTTAAATTATTATTTAACACTTATTTATTTATTACTAAATTCACTTATAACAAACACCAACAATTTCTTAACTATTAATCCTATAAACTCCTACAAACCCTTTAACCTATCCACTAAACCTATTGATAATTATAACAACTACTTTCATAGCCTTTTAGAATGATACAGTCTCTGGGGCAGGTCCTCAGTCGTCAGGAACCCAGTCTTTGTTGTAGATTCTTTAACGCACTTAGCAGTCCTTTTTCTGGATCTCTCAGATGCAGGTTCGTCAGGGTAAGTTGGTTATTGCAGTCTCACCTTAAATAAGGCTTCATGCTTTCTTCTCTGTGGGAGACCCCAGCCGTCTGCAGGCCAACTTACTTCTTTTGAATCAGGAACTCAGCTGCTCTGCCTCAGTCCTTAAAGCCAGGCACAGTTTCCCCTAGGCCACTGATCGGACAGATCAAACCCCTCCAGGAAAAAGCTGAGCCACAGGGTCCAGTCCTTGGCCTTTTGGTGTCTTGCTCAGGCTTTCTTTGCTCACCAGCTTCTTTCTGTTTCAGGGAAATGTGGCCATCAAATGATGGCCAGCACTTTTTTCAGCAGGACTCTCAGAGCTCTCTAGCATCAGGGGCCTATTCTCCTTCTGGGCTCCATACACTGTCCTTAAATATGAGGAACTCTGTTTCAGCTTAATTTGGGCTCCACCCACTTAGCAGCTGAAAACAATGTCAGGCCAGATACTTTGTTTCTTCAAGTCTATTGAGTCTTTCCTGTTTTTCCTGACTTCAACCTTGTTTTTCAGTCTATTAAGTCTTTCCTGTTTTTCCTGACTTCATGCTGATAATGCTCTTCATGCCCTGAATTAAGAGACAGTATCAGAAACCCCTATATATTTTCTAAATCTAATTTATCTAACCCCTACAGGGAGCTGTTGGGGGGAAAAGATATACCTTAAACTTAAAAAAAGGAAGTAGGGGGTTGTGGGGAAAGAGAGTGGAATGGTGGGACCAGAGGGGTGAGTAGAGAGGGGATTGTGATTGAGATGTAATTGAAGAATTTTAAAAAATAATTTAAAAAAGAAAACACGAAAATGGTTGAAAGTCTTAATTTTATAGCTCTGTTTTCTTATTTATTTCACATATTGTTACACACATTATCTCATATGAGCTTCAAAACTATGAGAGAAGCAGGTTCAGAAAAACTGGAAATATGGCCCAGAAAGTGCATGTAGATAATTAGGAAGCTTAACTAAAAGGAGGTTTGCAAACTTCTTTTAACATGACACTATCTACCAAAGGCATGCTGTCACACCTGCAGCTGATTGTCCCCTGTGACTCACAATGTACACTTACAAACACTTCAAAATACTGAGACCAATAACTTTAAATACTCCCATAAATCTTTCATCAGATCTTGTGGCATAGATCCTTCATCTGAGCTATGAACAATACTCACTTTCAAATAGAATCCCTTCTCTGCCTTTGACTAACCCTGATAGAAGTATTATGAGTCCATCAGTCAACATGGAAGACAGGTATACAGAGAGAAGAGAAACACTGGGTAACCCACAAGACTGGAATTACGTCCTGCTTAAGTTAATAGAGGACGTGACAGGTTACACCAATTAGCTTGCTGTTTTGAGTTTAACACATATAATTTATAAATGGACACTAACAAGCTTGAGAACATGGCATGGACATAATTAGAAAAAAGGATTTCTATATTATGCCCATGCAAAGCTTTCTTTACATCATAAATCAAAACCTATTACTTCCAAACTTTCCGAAAGTAACTGTATTAAGACTTTGGCAGTGGCTGAGAGTACCTGTACCCTTAACAAAGAGCCACCATAGTGGTTTGAAGAGAATGCCCCCCATAGGCCCATATGTCGGAATACTCAGTGCCCACTTGATAGATCTGTTTGGGAAGGATTAGGAAATACGGTATTGTTGGAAGAAGTGTGTCACTGGGGGCAGGCTCTTGGACTTCAAAAGACTCGCCCTATTCCCAGCGTGCATCTCTCTGCCTCCCACTTATGGACCAAGATGTGAGGTCTCAGATGTTCCTGTGGCCATGCCCTGGCTCTGCCATCATGGACTCTAACCCTCTAAGATCATAAGTCCAAATTAAACCCTTTCTTTTATGATTTGCCTTGGTCACGCTGTCTTATCACAGCAATAGAAAAGAAAATTATCTTACCCTCTAAAAATCTGGAGTCCAGGGCCGTTTTGATCCAACACTAATAGAGTTCCAGACCCTAAATAGAAAAAAAAAACAAAAACAAACAAACCTAGATCGTGTTACTGAACATTCTGGGAGACATATAGGATGAACTGTTAACCACCGTGGACCAGCTTTAACTACCACAAATTTCCCTTAGGATAAGGGAACCATGTACACAAAACGATTAGATGTTGCAAAGTATGCTTCAGTCATTAAATACTCAACTTACCATCAGGCCTGACCAGAATCCAGACACCAACACAGGGGAAAGAAACCAGGGTGCTAACTCAAAGCAGGCCAGGTGAGGGGCCAAACTTTTCAAGCTGCTGCTATGTCTTTATTAACAGAAGAGAAGGCTCAGGCTTAAGAACCTCCAAGGCGAGATCCTGCCTTGCTGATTCATGTATAACATATATGACATAGAGCATTTAAAAACAAAATGTGTGTGGAAAAACCACATACTGTTTGTTCTAGTGTTGAAAACAACATTAACTTCAGTTATCTACCAGCAATTATTTTTGCAAAAAGACTAATGTCTCTTTCTCTACTCCACTAATGACTGATCAATGTCAATCTGCACTTGAACCTTACAAGATGACTAGTTATTAAGCTTATTGATTGTAACTAGTCTTACATAATTACCCTTTGAGGTTTTGTGATCAGTAACACCTTTTAATCTACAAGGTGTTATATAGCACTTCCACTAAACATGACTGAAGAGCAAATATCAACTCTGGGGCCAGAGAGATGGCTCACCCCTTACAACCACTGTTCGTTTATCCTGGACCCAGTTTCTGGTCCAGGCACCTACTTGGTAGCTGACAACCATCCGTAACCAGATCTAACAACCTCTTGGAAACTCCTCTCCTGACCTTAGCGGGTGCCAGGAATGCCATGGTTCACAGACAAACACAGGAGCAAAACAGTCAGACATAAAACATAAATCTCTTGAAAACAATTCCTAAACATACCAACTTCATAAAAGAAACCTTTATAAAAGATTTAAGTCTTCATCCTAACTGTAAACCCAACCGTGCAAGCACTAATGGTCAAAATGTTAAGAAAGTAAGCTGTTTATCATTAATTTTCAGAAATCACAATTTTTTTCCTTATGGTAAACAAAACAAATACTACCTATCACTGACATTATGCAAGAGCTTGCCACACACTGCTCCAGGGGATAAACAACAGATGGGGTACTAAGTAAAAGCAAATGGAAAAATAAACGGCTCGGGAGTCTAGGCGTTTCTGCAAATTCATTCATTTTCCGGGAGGCAACCAAAAGCAAGCAAGGGACTTTCCAGCCTTTCCCCAAGACAGGGTCAGAGTCTCCCTACCTTCCAGTTGAGGGTGGCTCTGAATGCAGGACCCTGTTGCCTCCAACTTCCCAGCGCTGAGAAAAAGAACAAGGGCCGGCGTCTGTCGCCCCCTGGCGGCGGCGGGCGGCACTGCGTGTGCTCGCTGAAGCAGGTCCGCCCTTCTCCAGCCCGCCCTCCCTCCCGCCCACTGCTGGCCCCGGAGGCGCGTCCCCATGCTCACCCACATTGCCTTAGTGCTGCACCAGGCAGGTACAGGGAGAACTCGGTGGTGTAGCCCTGAAAGCCCGGCGCCCACAGCCTCCTCACTGCGCTCATCCGGCCCTCCTGCCGCCATCTCCGCTGCTTGGCCTTCTGCCAGCGTGGCAGAAACAGTCTGGAGGCAGAAGAGCTCTGCTGAGGCTCCCAGGGGGAATCTTAGGAGTCCCGGAAGGCTGGGCCGAAGTGAGGGAAATGGCTTCCGGAATCCCAGATTCTGATTGGACCACCTAAGAAAAGGAGCTGATGCCCAGGGTACCATTTTTCTTTTGGGAAAAAAAATCCACTGTTTTCCCTCTGGCTGAAATCAAGTGGACTTGTGTAGACTTTACTGTAGACCTAAAGGAGAAGGTACAAGTTAGGTGGCACTTCCAGTGGTTGTTCATGTTTTATAGTAGCCTCCATGGCGGGGTGACTTGTGTTTTTACTAATTCTTTGAACTTTCAAAAAAGTTTTCTATACTGACAGTTTCATGATGATTAAGAAATAAGAGCCAGGACAAACTCTGAAAGCAGTGAGGGAGTCAAAGGGCAACCAATGGAGTCATATGATTTGATCCCGGGTCCTGTGTAGTCAGTGCTCTTAACCACTGAGGCATCTCTCCAGCCCCCATAAGTCATCAATTTTAATGAAGGTATTTTCTGGGTTACAGGTTAGTTCATTGTTTGGTGTTGGGGTTTTGTTTGGGGTGTGTGGATTTTGGGGGGGTTATTTGAGACAGGATTTCTCTGTGCAACAGCTTTGTCTGTCCTGGACTCACTCTGTAGATCAGGCTGGCTTCGAAATTACAGAGATCTGCCTTCCTCTGCCAACTGTATGCTCAGATTAAAGGCCTGGGTCATCAAACACCCAGGGTGGGTCATCCTTTTTAATGAGAGTATTTTCCTCTTTCTATCTTAATTTAGTGTTTGGATTTTTGTTTTTTGATTTTATTTTTGCAACAGTGGAATTTTTGTAAAGTTATTTTTTGAGACAGGGTTTCTCTGTATAATAGCTTTGTCTCTCCTGGACTCACTCTCTAGACCAGGCTGACCTCAAACTCACTGAGATCCCCCTGGCTCAGACTCCTGAGTACTGAAAATAAGTGGTTCTGCCACCACTCACAGTGCAGATCATCATTTTTAATGACAATATGCTTTGGTCATGTCTTAATACAGTTTTTGGTTTTATTGTTGTTTTCCTTTTTTTAATATGTGGATTTTTTTATTTGTTCTGTTCTGGTTTTTTGTTTTTGTTTTTGTTTTGTTTTCTGAGATAGGATTTGCCTGTGTAACATCTCTGTCTGTCCTGGACTCACTCTGTAGAGCAGACTGCCTTTGAACTCACAGAGAGCTGCCTTTCTATGCCTCCTGCAAGCTGAGATTAAAGGCCTGTGTCAACAAACCCACCATGGATCAATATTTTTAACCAGAATATTTTCCTGTTATAATTATTTTAGTTTAGGTTTTTTTTTGGGGGGGGTATTTTGTAATTGCAGGATTTTTTTTAATGAGACAAGATTTGTCTGTGTACCTGGCCGGACTCTCCTGGACTCATTTTCTAGACGAGGCTGGCTTCTAATTCACAGAGATCCCTGCCTCTGCCTCCCAAGTGATGAGATTAAAGGCTCCCCACACACAATCCAGATTATCATTTTTAATGAGGGTATTTTCTGGTTTACATGTTAGATCACTGTTTTGTTTTGGAGTTTTTTTGGAGGGGAATTGAGTTTTGTTTGTTTGTTTGATTGTTTTGAGACAGGAATTTTCCATGTAGCACTGGCTGACCAGCACTCACTCTGTAGACCAGGCTGATATGCAACTCACAGAGATCTGTATGCCTCTGCCTCCTGGGTGCTGAGATTAACAGCCTGTGCCACCACACCCAGTGTGGGTAAACATTTTTAATGAGAATATTTTTCTGGTTATATCTAAAATTAGTGTTTTGTTTTGTTTTTGTTTTCGTTGGTTTTTTTTGCAGTTTTTTGCAAGTGTGGAATATTTTGTTTTTTATTTTTCATTATTTTTCTTTTTTGGAGACTGGATTTTTCTACTAACTTCTCTGAATGTCCTGGACTTTGTAGAGAGTGAGAGATCTCACACTCTAGATCTCTCAAACTCACAGAGATACCACTGACTATGCCTCTCAAGTGATGAGTATAAATTCTCCTGCCACCACACACAGTACAGGTCATCATATTTAATGAGGATATTTTCTCAGTGTTCTCTATTGTTTCCTTCATTGCCTAAGCTAGGCTGTACTGGAACTCTCTCTGTAGACCAGGCTGGCCTAGAAATCAGAGATCTGTATGCCTCTGTCTTCTGAGTACTAGGATTAAAGGCATATACTGCCATGACGAACCTAAACCATTCTTTAATTCCTTCTCCAAGACTGAAGGGCTAGGTATGATCATGTCCTGAGATAAGCACTGCCTTTATTCCATTTACTATATTTAATTGGTTTATGTTTGTGAACACAGGACTTAGTTCCATCCACTTCCTGGTAACCTGCTTCCACTTGAATCATACATGTTGTATTTTTCTGTGCTCAGATTGCTTCCTTTCACCAAAACACACTTCTTTTTTGTTTGTTTTTTGTTTTGTTTGTTTTGTTTTTTTTAATAATTTATTTTTTATTTCTTCAAGTTACATCTCAATCACAATCCCCTCCCTAATCCCCCCTCCAGTCCCACCCTTCCACCCTCCTCCCCCTCAACCCCCCATTCTCTTCCCTTCTTTTTTTTTTTTAGTTTAAGGTATTTCTTTTTCCCCCCAACAGCTCTCCCTTTCAGTCCAAAAATGGTTCTTTTTCTTATAACTATAAATACAATACAAAACAACAGAAATAAATAGGCCACAATTATAAGAGTTATATGGCTTAGCATACATTCCCAATGTCCAGTCTATATGTATTTGGCACCTGACTTTAACATTCTACTATCTAACCATCTCCATGAATTTAAAGTTCTATATCTAACTCACCTTTCATACTAACTTGCCTCATAATTTTAAAAATATCTTCTTAGATCCAGAACACCCTCTTGATTCCTAAACAACTCAAAATTTAACTATGAGACTCTAGCTATCTATTCTTGAACCACCTCAGAGACCTGAGAGGGATAAATATATCTGATTATATAGGAAGTGCAGGGCCTGCAGCTTCCAAAACTAAGAAATGACATACCAGTGGCTGCCTGGACAGTTCCCATTTTCTCTCTATACATTGCAGCATCAATCTTCAGCCATTTGGCCCCGTTTCTCTGACAGACATTGATTGTAGAGCAGGAATTATGAAGGATTTACCTACCCTGTCTTGGCAGAGCTAGGCTGTCGACTTATCTGCTTCCAAGTTTTGTCCTTTTTGGACAGAAGTCTGTCTACAGTTGAAGCGAGGGGTTTTTCTTGCCAAGAGAAAGGCTTACCACCAATTCAATCATCTCCCACTGGAGATTCTTCGATGCTCATCTTCTACTTGGAGTAGAATAGGGGGTGCTGTCAGGAGCTGGCATGTCTCGATATCAGAAATTCTTAAGTTAAGAAAACATCTTTGAATGCCATATTCTGCAGATCTCTTGAGGTTTTTGAAGATGCCTTATCTATCTCTTATATTTAGATAAGCAAATATTGCTTGTCTCTTAGCAACTTGATTTCTGAGTAGCTTAGAAAATAGCTGTGATAGACTGTCATAGTAACTAACAAAATGACACGTTCGCATGACTATTAGTTTCTGTTTCTTAATTATCCTAAACAGTTTATGTCGGTTGTTAGCAAGAGGTCAAAACTTGACATTTCATTTTTAAGTATTACTACGAACAATACCTTTAAGAAGGGTTACCCTTAATTTTGTATCAATATACAAAGATCAATGCCAATGTGGCCAAATATAATCTTAATTTTGTATCAATATACAAACATCAATACCGATGTAGCCCAATACAATCTTAATTTTACATCAATATACAAGGATCAATACCATTGTGGCCAAATATAATCTTAATTTATATCAGTATACAAAGATCAATACCGATGTAGCCCTATACAATCTTTATTTTGCATTAATATACAATGATCAATACCAATTTAGCCAAATATAATATTAATTTTGTATCAGTATACAAAGGCCATATTCAATAATCTGTCCTTTTTTTCTTGATCTTTCCTATACTATGTCTATGTCCCATTTTTCTCGTCTGTTCACTCCTATATAGGAGAGAAAGGAGGATACAGAAAAGAAAAAGAGAGAAGTCCCTGGGTCTAACCTCCAAAA
>CAJQZJ010028477.1:8276-24032 GCA_907164525.1 Lophiomys imhausi | reverse complement strand
TGTGTGTGTGTGTGTGTGTGTGTGTGTGTGTGTGTGTGTGTGTGTGTATGTGTGTGTTATGTTTGCTTTTGTTTTTTTAAACATGTGCTGGGGTGAGAACCAGGGGCCTCCAACACTTAAACTGAAACACAGAGCCTTCCAAAGAGTCTTAGGCTTATTCTTCACCACCTGGATCTTCATCTCCGGTCCCATAGAGATCAAAGTTCTAGATATGGCAAGCCTGGGGAAGGAGGGTGGAAAGTGGGAATCTAGAGCAAATGGAAGGTTGGCTCTGAGACCTGGGCTGGCTCAGGAGCCAACAGGTCAGTCTGGACCTTGCTAAATAACCTGGGCTGGTCTCAAACTCAAAAGAGTCCACTTGCCTTTGCCTCCTGCATGCTAGGATTAAAGCCGTGAGCCACCATGCCCTGATTAAACACTGCCTTTTAACCTGTATCTCCACATTTCCACTTCATCATCTCTTTTTGTGACACAGGACTGTTTTTTCTCAAACCGCCCACTTATTCTTGGTTTATTACCTTTTGAGTTTCCTCCTTTGGTTGTATTTTAGATAAATATTCTTCTCTTTGAATCTATAAAAGGAATAACTGACAAGGTTCTCTCTAATATGTAAGAGTGATAAGCTAGGTTCTGGTAGTCTAGGGGCTGGAAAGATGGCTCAGTTCGCAAGAGGTCTTGATCTGTAAGCATTGGGACTGACTTTGAATTTAGAATGGCCATGTACAATGCTTTTCTGCAGTCAGGATGGCAGCACCTGCTGCACTGGGGAAAGCAGGGACAGATAGATCCTGAGCACTTACTTCAGTCATTGAGAAATTGTCTGAAGAAAGTAAGGTAGTGATGGAAGAGTTAAAGAAGAGAATTCTATGGCACTTCAAGACACAGCAATTTGGGGGCAGGAGAGATGGCTCAGCACTTAAGAGCACTGGGTAGTGCTTTTCCAAAGGTCCCGTGTTCAATTCCCAGCAAACAAATGGTGGCCCACAGCCATCCACAATGTGATCTTATGCCCTCTTCTGGCTGCAGGGGTACATGCAGATAGAGCACGCATATAAAATAAATAAATAAATAAATCTTTTAAAAAATAGTTGAAAAACACAGCAATTTGTAGATGTAGTTGGCCAGATACAGTGCATCCCAGCAAATGTGTGAGACTAACAAAGCTTCTGCAGTGGTATATCCCTTAAACTAAGTAACTTTGGGAAAGCTACAATGGATGTGCGAGCTCAACCACAGTCAAAGTAGCATGATATTTGATGTTATTTGATAGGTGCAAGATGCTTGTGAGTCTTATATATTTGATGCTGGCTTCAGTTGTCCTGGCTTGCTGAACTGCATTCCTAAAAGACATATCTAGTCAACCTTGGGTCTCAACTCCTTTTTATCGCCCAGACATGAATGAGTGTGAGTAGTCAATGGTGATGCCTGTTTGTTAGGAAGTCTTTCTGCCTGTGCTGAAACTGACATGTGATGAAAGAAATCTCTTAAAAGTTGTTTAGTATGTAGCCTGGAACAGCTGAGCTCTGTGAATAGAAACTATTTGTAATAAATGAAAACTGGGTACCATTGTGGATGTTTGTGTGCTCCTGTAATCCTGACACTCATGAGGTGGATGCAGGACCTTTAGGAGTTTAAGGCCAACCTTAGCTACAGAGCAAGAGGCAGAGAGTATGAACTATGTGAACCACTGTGTATAAATCAAGAAACACATAGGAAAATGTTTTTTTTAAAGCATGTACATATTTTTTTGTTTTTAACTCAGTAAATATTAGCAACATAGTGAATATTAATATAGCAAGTCAGTTGGTAAAATTGGCTTGTTTTGTTGTTTTTTTTTTTCTTTTCATGACAGGGATTCTGTTTATCTCTGGCTGTCCTGTACTCAACTTGTAGACCAGTTTGGCCTTGAACTCTCAGAGATCCACTTGCCTTTGCCTCCTAAGTGCTGGGGATTAAAGGCGAGCAGCAAAACCCCTGGCTATGGCATGTATCTTTACAGAGCTTAGGCATAACACTTAGGAGATGGGGACAAGTATATTCATTTTTTTCTTGTTTTAAATTCTCTCTCTATCTCTCTATGTCTCTCTCTCTCTCTCTGTGTGTGTGTGTGTGTGTGTGTGTGTGTGTTTGTGTGTGTCTGTGTACATGTGTTGGGTGTCCTGGAGTGAGAGCTGAGAGCTACAGGCAGTTGTGAGTTGCCCAGTGCAGGGGCTAGGAACTTAACCACTCCTGCCACTTCCAGTTTGGCTAATGACAACACTTTTCATCCAGGCTTGTTCTGGAAAGTTTATGCACTTTAGGCAGTGGCTTTTGTTTGACGCCCTTGAATTTCTCCCAGAGCACAGAGTTCATGGAAGCTAAGAGCCTGCTTGTAGGTCAGTGGGAACAATGGGAAACTTTGGGAACATCTTGAGGGGAATTTCTTATCTAACCTGTCTTTATTCATTCACATAAATCCAGCGCCAGAACCGTTATGATGGGCAAGTGGCTGTATTTGGATCAGACCTACAAGAGAAGCTTGGCAAGCAGAAGTATTTTCTGGTGGCTGACACTAATGGCCTCTGTCCCCCATTTCTAGGACTGACATCTCTCTCTGTCCCTCTGTCCCTCTCTCACTCTCCACTTGATCCTTTTGGGAAAGGGTCTTTTAATTTTCATATCCTGATCACATACATCACCTGTTCTGTTTTTTGGTTGATCGACAAAGACTTCTTATATCTCTGTTTCTTCCTCCCTCAGTCACCCATAGGAACTTCCAGCCCTGTGACCTGAGTGTTTGGTACTATGTGCAAGTCTTTTGTTCTCTTGTTGTTTTCTTTTGGGAATAAGGAGTGGTGGATTTACATATGACACCATTATTTACTCTGATGAGTTGATTTACCAACTTGTAGGTAGGTGCAGGTGCCATTGGCTGTGAGCTGCTCAGAACTTTTCCATGATTGGCCTAGGCTGTAGGGAGGACGGAGAAATCACAGTGACAGCCTTGGACACCATTTGAGAAGTCAAACCTGAACCGTCAGTTTCTCTTCTGTCTCTGGGATGTCACAGTGTGTAGGATGGAATGGCTCTCTCTCTTGTCTTTGCTTCTCATCTGAATGGCTTAGATATTTCTGCATTCCTGTCCTTTTAAATAGTTCCTTCCTGATTCTCAGTCATTCAGGTATGAGGTCAGGTGATGTTATTAGCAGTCATATTCTTGATTTGCCTGGATTTCCCTCCACACCTAAGCTTGGATGCTTGTTCATTGCAGATGAGACAGTGTGAGATGAGGTGATAGTAGCATGATTGAGAATTCCTATGGGTCATTTTTACCTCGACTTGTTCATAATCCATCTTTCCTTTTCTTTTACACTAAGCATTCTAGACTCTAGACTTAGAGAACAAAAGGCAAAAAAGAGAAATGTTACTGGTTCTCTATAATGGGAACATTGGGAACAAGTGAGAAGTTTCTTAAAAAAGCATTTTGATGTCCTCATCCTGTAACACTTGATGTCCTCTTCCTATGACACCGAGTCTGAAAGATCCAGATAACTTAAATGATATTAAATACTGTTTTGGTTTACTCACCAAGATTGCTCTATCAGTAGAAAGGATGGATACATTTCTTTGCAACTTTTACAAAGCCTTCCCTAGTTCAGTGAAGCTGTTTGGCATATGAGTATGTTCTGATGGCAACAAATTAATAAATAAACAATAAATAAATAAATAAATAAATAAATAAATGATGTTACCATTAGCTATGCCACGTATTTCTGTGCATGCCCCCAGTCAGCTTTCCATAATTAGGAGGCTGAAGCCAGAGATTATGAACAGCATGGTCTACCCGGCAAATACAAGAAGGAAAAGATAGCATCATGTGGCTACATGCACTAAATAAAGACTAAAATGTAATCTTAAAAAATATCTATTTCAGGAGATGCAGAATATTCTGTTTTCCCAGATCGCCTTCATAATTTTTAAAGCAATAAAATACAGATTTAGAAATGCCATAGATAAGATATCGCCAGACTGACCTCCATAGTGGTTGCACAAGCCTGCATTCCCACCAGCAATGGAGTAGGGTACCCCTTTCTCCACACCCTCGCCAGCATGTGCTGTCATTTGAGTTTTTGATCTTAGCCATTCTGACAGGTGTGAGATGGAATCTCAGAGTTGTCTTGAGTTGCATTTCTCTGATGATTAAGGAAGTTGAGCATTTCTTCAAGTGTCTCTCAGCCATTAGGGATTCCTCCTTTGTGAATTCTCTATATAGCTCTGTCTCCCATTTTTGACTGGATTATTTGGTTTCCTGGCATTTAATTTCTTGAGTTCTTTGTAGATTTTGGATATTAGCCCTCTGTCAGATGTGGGGTTGGTGAAGATTTTCTCCCAGTCTGTAGGCTGCCGTTTTGTTCCAATGACAGTGTCCTTTGCCTTACAGAAGCTTTTCAGTTTCATGAGGTCCCATTTATTGATTGTTGATCTCAAGTTCTGAGCTGTTGGTGTTCTGTTCAGGAAGATGTCGCCTGTGCCAATTAGTCCGAGGGTTTCTCCCACTGTTTCTTCTAGTAGATTTAGTGTGACCGGCCTTATGTTAAGGTCTTTGATCCACTTGGACTTAAGTTTTGTACAGGGTGATAAGTATGGGTCTAACTTCATTCTTTTACAAATGGACATCCAGTTGGACCAGCACCATTTGTTGAAGATGCTGTCCTTCTTCCATTGTGCCGTTTTGGCTTCTTTGTCAAAAATTAGGTGGCCACAAGTGTGTGGGTCTATTTCTGGATCTTCAATTTGATTCCATTGATCTACTCGTCTGTTTCTATACCAATATCATGCTGTTTTTACAACTATTGCTCTGTAGTACAGCTTGAAATCTGGGATGGTAATACCTCCAGATGTTTTTTAATTGTACAGGATTGATTTAGCTATTCTGGGCTTTTTGTTGTTCCATATGAAATTGAGGCTAGCTCTTTCCAACTCTATAAAAAATTGTGTTGGTATTTTGTTGGAATTGCATTGAATCTATATATTGCTTTTGGTAGGATGGCCATTTTTATTATGTTGATCCTACCTATCTTAAAAAACTTGGTATAGCTCTGCCTCAGGACTCAGCCGTACCACTTCTGGGTATACACCCAAATGCCTCTTCACCGAATCATAAGGAAGTTTCCTCATCTATGTTTATAGCAGCCTTATTTGTAATAGCTAGAAACTGGAAACAACCCAGATGTCCCTCAACCGAAGAATGGGTCAAAAAACTGTGGTAGATCTGTACAATGGAATATTGTTCAGCTATCAGGAACAATGAAATTTTGCAATTTGCAGACAAATGGATGGAACTAGAAAAGCTCATCCTGAGTGAACTAACCCAGACTCAGAAGGACACATATGGCATCTATTCACTTATAGTAGGATTTTAGCTATATAGTAGAAGGTATCGATACTACAACTAACAAACCAAAGGGAACTTGGACATAGACTTCTTATTTTTAATTTTTATTCTTTATTTATTTTTTTATATATTAGTTATATTTTTTCTATTTTTTAGTCTTTTTTATCTATTGTATGCTTATTGGTTTGTTTGTTTAGTAGTTCTCTCTCCCGGACAACGAGACACTTTTCACTGATGGTACTGCTTCGTAGATCCCCAATGAATGAAGTGGCTCTTGGCCCTCATTCGACCTCTTAACTGAGATGAGGGACTGTTATATGAGGACACCCAACCCCAGCGAAATGGGATGGAAGGGTTAGGAGGTAAAGAAACAAACATGAAATGTGATGTTTCGGCCTTTTACTACTAATTGTCATAAACTGTTTAGGGTAATTAAGAAATGCAAACTAATGGTTATGCAAGCCGGTCATTCAATTAGGTACTATGACAACCTATTATAGTTACTTTCTAAGCTAATCAGAAATAAACCGGCAAGAGACAAGCAACATCTGCTTACCCTAATATAAGAGATAGATAGGGCCTCTTCAAAAACCTCAAGAGATTTGCAGAATATGGCATTCAAAGATGTTTTCGTAACTTTAGATTTTTTATATCAAGACATATCAACTCCTGACAGCACCCCCTATTCTCCTCCAAGTAGAAGATGAGCATCGAAGAATCTCCAGTGGGAGATGACTGAATTAGTCACAAGCCTATCTCTTGGTAGGAAAAGCCCCTTGCCCCAACTGTAGACAGAATGCTGTCCAAAAAGGACAAAACCTGGAAGCAGGTAAGTCAACAGCCTAGCTCTGCCAAAACAGGGTAGGTAAGTCCTTCATAACCCCTGTTCTACAATCAATGTCTGTCAGGGAAATGGGGCCAAATGACTGAAGATCGATGCTGTAATGTATGCAGAGAAAATGGGAACTGTCCAGGCAGCCACAGGTATGTCATTTCTTAGTTTTGGAAGCTGCAGGCCCTGTACTTCCTATAAAATCAGATATATTTATCCCTCTCATGTCTCTGAGGTGATAGCTAGAGTCTCATAATTAAATTTTGAGTTGTTTAGGAGTCAAGAGAGTTTTATACATCTAAGAAGATACTTTTAAAATTGTGTTGCAAGTTAGTATGAATGTTGAGTCAGATATAGACCTTTAAACTCATGGAGATGTTTAGATAGTAGAATGTTAAAGTCAGGTACCAAATACATATGGGCTGGTCATTGGGAATGTACGTTAAGCCATATAACCCTCATAACTGTGGCCTAATTACGTCTGTTGTACTGTATTGTATTTGTTATTGTCAGAGAAAGAGCCATTTGTTGGACTGAAAGGGGAAACTGTAGGGGGAAATAAGATATACCTTAAACTTAAAAGAAAAAAAAGGTAAGAGGATGGGGAGTTGAGGGTGGGAGGGTGGGACTGGAGGGGGAATAGGGAGGGGACTGCGATTGAGATGTAACTTGAAGAAATAAAAAAATAAAGGAAAAAAAAGAAATGCCATAGATATAAATATACAGCTATCATGAGGGATTGGTAGTGGTGCATGCCTCTAATCCCTGAATTCAGGAGGCAGATGCAGGCCTGGTGTGCAGAGTGAGTTCCAGGACAGTCATAGACACAGTGAAACCCAGTTTCCAAAAACAAACACAACAAAAAATACAGCTATGGTAAGAGAGTACATATTTATAGAAATGTGAATATGGTGTTACTCCTCAGAGGAATTCTACACTGGAAGCCTTTTTCATGATAAATGTTTGTGCTTATGTCTTATGTGCTTGACCTACTATGAATTCAAGAGTATAATACGCATATCCTTTCCAGAAGACAGCATTTTATGGCACTCTAACTAACTTTCTATCTCTTATATCCTTGTTCCCTCCTCCTGCTATGTGCTGTTTCCTGAGATCTGGAGGGTTTAGAAGTTGACATTGTTGCGACATTTGTGATTTTTCTTTCATTATCCCTTATTCTCTGAACAGTAGAAAATTGTATTTGGGATGATTGTTGCCCACTTCAAAGAAAACTTATTTTGACCAAAGTTGACAGCAATCTCTTTGTGTAAATGCAAACATTTATTTGGCAATTTCATAACATCACCATTAAACAAAATTATAGTAGCAGTTTCTATCCTATGACCTATGAACTCCCCATCCATGAGCCTTTGACTAGAATTCCAGTACTAAGCATTAAATTCCCACATATGGATCAGTTCTCAAATCCACTAAGAAAGTAGGCTGTTACCTCACAATAGTTGTATAACCATAGCAACCAGAGGCATATCTTAACTGGCAAGTCAGTGTGATAGTATGTAGTTTCAAGCACTGGGTAAGTCCACGGATAACTTTTATCTCCAAGTACCCTATATAACATATTCTGGCAGTATGTATGTTAGTCAGCAGGAAGCTGCTTTTCCAGTCATTTTGAGATGGATATGTTCTTTGTCTTTAATTAAAAGGTGTGGTGCCTTTATCATTAGGGATTTACCATGAAGTTGTGGTGGGTAACAAATGAGAGTGACAAAGATATGTGTTATTTTGTATACTGTCGAGGATTCCCTGGCCAGTACTTAAAAGTGAGGTGTCTTATTCTTTACACTGTGAATTTCACTTTATAACCCAGGTCTTGGAGGGGTACATTTCTTGGTTCATGCTAGGTACCTCTGTTTAAGTTTTTTGTTTCAAAGTATATTTGGGAATCACCTAAGTTGTAAGTTCCCATAAAGTGTTTTTCATGTATCTGTAGGTTATTCTTTAACCTAGTATGCTATTCTGTTTTTCCTCATATCCTTGACTCCCTTATTAATCATTTAACTCCCTTATACAACCCTTTATTTTCCTATTCATTAAATTTTACTCTCCATCCAATTATGCTTTAATTGATTTTGGGGACTGTATGGTTTGATATAGGTTTCATCTGCCCTTTCCTTGGATTATCCCTTCCTAACACCCAATTTCATTCACATTTCCATGCCACTACCTTCCTAATCCTTTCCAATTCCCAAAGCCCAAGGCTCTAAATTTCCTAGAATTTACTATAACTACTCATTTAATATAACTTACAAAAACCCCTTTTGGCTTCTACTGAGTGAAATCATGACTAGGTTGTAGAAAAAAACTAATTAAATTACATTGGGATCCATTTGTAGAAATCATTAATTAAATTACTTACTAGTATTTAGGTTATATTTAATGGGTCTGTAGTTGTTAATCCTTAACCCGCCATTATAAATGAGCACATAGACAACACATGGATTTTAACAAGCTTTGGCCTGGATTGACCAATCTTAGCCCATCTAAGCTAGCTCATAATTCTCTTACCCAAATAGGACCCCATATATACATATGTTCCTGGACTGCTGTTCTCCATGATATGCCAATGTTCCAGGCCATGTGGAATGACGTTTTTTATTTTTCTCTAACCCATAGTGTGTATCCTCCTTCCATTACTTTGCTGCGTGTCTTGGAGACTTCTTCTACCCATAACCTCTTTGCTTCAGAAGTTAGACATCTTGGTCTGTATAGATTTGAATCCCCTTGTAATGTTTGAAACAAACATTAATCCAAGGGTAGGCCTCAGCCAATTAATATCTCCCATCAATTTTTGAAAATCATTAGTAGTTTTCAATTGGTCTCTACGAATCTGTACAATTTGTGTACTTATTCTCTCTTGACTTACTTTACAAAACAAATAGCTAATAGGATCTCCTCTTTGTATTTTTTCAGGAACAATTTTTAACCCCCCTAGGGGCAGAATTCTTTACATTTCCTTAAATAAGTTCTCTAATATAACTTAGTCAGAATTAGCCAAGAAAATATCATCCATGTAATGGTAGATAATAGATTGAGGAAATTGCTTACAAATTACTTCTAATGGTTTTCTACAAAACATTGACACAGAGTTTGATTATTTAACCTACCCTTTGGAAGCACATTCCAATGATACCTCTTGATTGGTCTACTGTCATCAAGAGTAGGTGCAGAGAAAGCAAACCTTTCTCTACCATTCTTATGGAATGGAATTGAGAAAAGGCAGTCTTTTAAATCAACACCTATTAAAGGCCATGACTTTGGTAATAGAGAAGGTAAAGGTATACCAGGTTGCAAAGGACCTATAGGTTGAATTACCCTATTCACAGCTCTTAAATCTGTTATCATTCTCCATTTAACCGATTTCTTTTGTACCACAAGCACAGGAGAATTCCATGGGCTGGTAGACTCTTCTATATAACAACACTTCAGCTGTTCTTTTACCAATTGCTCAGGGGCCTCCACTTTTTCATTGCCACACCAGTTTATTTGATACCCATTTCAAATGAAGGGCTGTTGGAATTTCAGCAGTGGCCCTTAGTATAAATTTGGAAACTCAATACCTGGAATGTCTTGTAGCTTGCAATTGTTGTTGAGTACTCATATCAATACCTTTCCCAAAAGCATCCATAAACTCAACTCCTAGGATGTCCTGTGTTTCGAGATTGTAAACAACTTGTGATTGTTGTTGAGTATCCATATAATACCTACATTTGTTATTTCTGGCATTTCAGGAATAGTAATTTGATTACTCCATTGTTCTATGAGATCCATTCCCTAGAAATTTGTGGGTACACCAGCCACATAACGTCTCAACTTCCCTGTTTTTCCTTCTGGTCCAACACAATTAAGCCATCGGACACTTTGTTTTACATGTGATAATTTACCAATTCCTATAAAAAGTGTAATAACCTTTTGAAGTGGCCCTTTTGGATTCCAAGACTCCTGTGAGAGGATAGTAAAATATGCTCCTTTGTCAATAAATCCTTCTATTTCATACCATTCATTTGTATTTTTAATTTTGGTCTCTTATCATTCACTATTGTTTGCCAATATATATGTTTTTCTAGTACTCCCAAATGTTCCTGTTACCTCTATTAGAGCAGCCTTGTCCTTGAGGTAAGGTAACAATTGCAACTGAGCAATTCTATCCCCTGCATCAATATTCATCTCTTTCTTTAATGATACCATATCTTTAATTTCTTCCTTACAATCTCCATCTATAGTACTTGGCTGCACAGTAAATCCAACACAGGTTATATTAAAAGGAAAAAAGACATCAGAATAACATCCGATTTCTCCAATATAAAGTTCATATGGGCAACAATAAATGTAGAAATATCACAATTTAAAAATAAATTTACCACATGACCCAGGTACAACTCTCCATGGCATATGCTTAAAGAACTCAGCACTATACTGCACATACTTGCTCATCCGTGTTCATTGCTGCTCTATTCACTACAGATAGGGATTACAGATAGGCTAAATATCCTTAAACTGATCAATGTATAGTGCATATGTAGTCTGCACTAACTAGAAAAGCCAGAAAAGTAAAATGGGATCCATAACAGGATGAGGAGTAAGGAAGAGAGAATGGAATAGCAGGGTACAGGTAATCTGATCAGGGATATAAGGAAACAGGGAACACACACACACACACACACACACACACACACACACACACACACACACCAACAACAACAACTTCTGAACCCTGAAAGACACAGAAGAGTACTAGAGTGTTGCAGCATTTTTCTGCTACAGGGTGAGATATTGGATCATCCCTTCTGTCTGCAAGGTTCTTAGACTCAGCAAGTCCCTTCTGTCCTGGCTTATAAATATTTTCCCTTACAGGTTTTTTTTTTTTTTATCTTGAGGCTCACTGACCGTACAGGTAAGTGACAACCACTGCACAATTGAGATTGACCACATAAGATCAAGGGCCCAAGGAAGAAGTCTCAGATTAAAGCCAGCAGATAGCTCAAAGTTAATCCTAGTTACTCTTCTCACTAATTCTACATTTGGCACACCCAGAGAAGACACTGATAGCACCAGAGAACAAAAGTGAACCATGTTCATTATCCAGCAACTTTTTTTGACATTAAAAGAAGGTTTATTAACTTAAGATATTTTTATGTTGAGACATGTAAGTGCTTTTTTTAAATTTCATTTTTTTCCTTTATTATTATTTTTCTTTTTTTCCTTTATTTTTTATTTCTTCAAGTTACATCTCAATCACAGTCCCCTCCCTATTCCTCCTCCAGTCCCACCCTCCCACCCTCAACCCCCCATCCTCTTCCCTTTTTTTTTTTCTTTAAAGTTTAAGGTATATCTTATTTCCCCCTACAGTTTCCCCTTTCAGTCCAACAAATGGCTCTTTCTTTTATAATAATAAATACAGTACAATACAACAGAGGTAATTAGGCCACAGTTATGAGGGTTATATGGCTTAACGTACATTCCCAATGTCCAGTCCATACGTATTTGGTACCTGACTTTAACATTCTACTATCTAAACATCTCCATGAGTTTAAAGTTCTATTTCTGACTCAACATTCATACTAACTTGCAACACAATTTTAAAAGTATCTTCTTAGATGTATAACACTCTCTTGACTCCTAAACAACTCAAAATTTAATTATGAGACTCTAGCTATCTGTTCTTCAACCACCTCAGAGACCTGAGAGGGATAAATATATCTGATTTTATAGGAAGTACAGGGCCTGCAGCTTTCAAAACTAAGAAATGACATACCAGTGGCTGACTGGACAGTTCCCATTTTCTCTCCATACATTACAGCATCGATCTTCACTCATTTGGCCCCGTTTCTCTGACAGACATTGATTGTAGAGCAGGGTTATGAAGGACTTACCTACCCTGTCTTGGCAGAGCTAGGCTGTCGACTTGCCTGCTTCCAGGTTTTGTCCTTTTTGGACAGCATTCTGTCTACAGTTGGAGCAAATACCCAGCAATTTTTTAAGAGGTGACAGTACACATAACATGAAAACAGCCCCAATGTCTGTCAGGAAGTGGGTAATGAAGTCACCTGAAATGTTTTTGTTTTCTGTATTGCTGTACTCTGTACAAATCTAAGGAGACGATCTGCCCTAAGACACAGACAGGAACACGATGTAGGCATCACCCAAATGTCAGCAAAGAAATGTGCTGCCAGATTCCATGTTGTGAGATCAGTCAGAAAAATCAGACATTTCCTGGAGTTGATTCTGTGCATTGAAAAAAAAAAAGAAGTCAACTTTTTGTTTTTAAATTTTTTCTATTGATTGATTTTTGTTATTTGTTACAAGAGATTAATTCAAAATTAATAAAAATTTACAAAAAATTAACATAAAACCACCAAGTCCTTTCTCTTCTGACCAAAGGAACTATTTAGCAATTAGAAAAGACAGAACAAGACAGGATGTTACACCTGACAGGAGACAGGTTATCCAAAGAACTCTAGCAAACCAGCTTAGGAAAAACAGAAAATTTCATTTTGAGTGCAAGACTTGGGCTACAGGAAATCAGGGAGACACCAGAAGAGTAAACCTGATGGTATTATCTGGGCTTCCATCACACTGACCAATGTATGCAGACATGCATACACTATATTCATACCCCCAAACTCATAAGTAAACAGAAAGCTATGAGGAGGACATCACACTAGACGATCAGTTGAATTTAGATTCTTCATACTAGCTATATCAAGTGTGAACCACGATTCTGCTCTCTATGCCTGTGGGAATTATAAATGCCTAAGGATCAATGCCCTGATTGGCCAGACTATGTTGATACAGTTGGAGAAATTCTACTGAAACTTCAAATCTGCCACGTTGACCACCAACCTGTCCTAAGCCCTTCCTACATCTTTGTTCATCCAGTCAATCCCTGAGTGTAAGATCCAGAATGGGAAAACTTGCCAATCATAGATAACAGGCTTGATAAGCTCTTGTTCAGGCTTATGGGAACCAAGAGTTTGGCAAGATAAAGAGAACAAAAAGGAAGGGAAGGAACAAGAGGGTGAAAAGCCATATGACACCCAAAAGGATGAAAATGAGAACCACTCATTTGGTATTTGCATGGGCCATTCCTCCTTGTAGGTTGCTTCTGTCTCAGACCTTACATGACCCCTGGCAAGTAAATGAGCCACAAGTCCTTGACCTCAATCACTCAAAGTTCTGTACTACAACCGAAGTGGCTCCCAACATAGCACACTTCCTAACATAATGGAATGCAGATCTGTGATATGTGATTTTTTTATCTACCTGAATGGACTGCAGCTTCTGGGACAAGAGAAGACTTTGCTAACCAATCACCCAGTGTCTCCAAAGAAGTTACACACCCAAAATGAAATTGTGAATGATCACAGAAATGAACAATTGTATGGAATGTAGGTGGCCAGCTAGATAAGTGGGTGGATTGTAACAGGTGGGGTGTGTGGGTATGGGTGTGTTTGTGTATGTATAGGCAGCTTGGCCCTGTTGTCTCAGCCTATGTGCTGTGGCTTTGCCTGGAGGTCATAGATCTCACATACCTCCTCAAAGAGCCTCTTCCCCTCTGCCCAGGACATTTACATTAAAATCTGCTCCTACAGCAACTTTCTATTGTCTTAACTCAATATGGTCACTGTTTGCTTCATCTGTGTTTACTCACACATATGATGGTTGTTTAGGATGCTCTACAAGCAAACACACAAAAACAGTAAGTTGCAACCAGCTTCTGTCTTCCACCCACCTCCATATACCACCATCCTTGCAAGGTTCCACATTACCATACAGCCCTAGGCTGGAGGCCACAGTAGCTATACCTGCATCACACAGAGGCAGGTCAAAGCCAGAGAACAGCCAAACACCCAAAAGTTTTGAACTACCTTTGAAAACACTGACAGCAAAAAGGTTCCATGTAGCTTTGACAGCAAGATTCGTCCCACACCTGTGGTAAACTGTTCATGGTATTAGGAAAATATCAGCACATAGAGGAAAAAACACACTCTGATGGAGGACAGCATATGAAACAGGAATGAATTCCATCTATGGGTCCCATAGAAACCAGCTCTCTAAGCCTCTGCCAGAGGCCAGAGACTACTCATCATGCAGACCATATTTTCTATTTAGAGGATTCTGAGGCTGTCAGGACAATGCAGAGGGTGCACATAGGCACTTCATTCTGTGGAAAACTGATTCTAGGAGGTCCAACTCTAAGAGCTACAAAGTAATCTGCTTCTTATGAGGCACAAAGGCTAGAGCCAGAGCACTTACCTTGATTCAAAGAAAAAAAAAAAACAGATTCATTCCCTCCAAATACTTGGGTTCCAGTCACGTCAGGCTGGCAGAAGTTGGTCTTCTCAATAAGTCTTTTGCATTTGTCCTAGGCCTCAATAATCTCCATGGATAATTTCTGTAGGTCTGACATCACCTTCTTATGCATTACTTTCAGGATCTCAAGTTCAAAATTCAGCCTGTAGAAGAGCATGATCCCAAGGTGAAAGAACATCATGATTTCAAGACTCAAGGATCACATAAATTCAGGCTGCACTCTAGCCTACCAAGCCCACTGGGTCTCATATCCTGAATTCTATGTACCGATACTTCCAAATGTTCATAGGAATTTCACCTTTGCCCCAAGGTCAGAAATGACAGGCTGTCAAGATGGAGGGATCCAGGGCTACATGTGCTCCCTCAGTAGACATGCAGTGACAGATTAGCTATCTAAGAAGGTGCCAGGAATCTGTGCCACAAATATGGGCCACCTGAACCATACAATGAAAATTCTCCCCTCTTATGAACATGGGTTTTCAAACCACATTTCAGTTCCTACAGAAATGCCTGGAGCTCATAATTGGTATTTCCATTGAGGAGATACAACATCAATATGGCTTCATGAACTCGCAAGAAGATGCCAATGAGCCATATAAATGAGCACAAAAGCAATGAACAGTGATGCTCAAAGTTGGGCTCCCTGGTCTCAGCACTTACATCTCCCAGAAATTCTGAAACAGGCAAATACTTTTCCCTGCCAGCAATCTCTGACTCACAAGATCTGGAAGGATGGACACAGACACATTATGAGACAGCTTCTGAGAGTCAGTACAGAACATATTTAGACAACAAATTCTCAGCACAAAGGACATTTACTGCCTCAGAGAGGCCAATGGGGTGGCGAGGCTGCTTCTGTATCAGGTCAGCGCAGACAGAAAGTAGCAGATGCTTATAGTAGGGGTGGCTGTTAAGGAGAAAAAGCAGCATCTATGTTAGGGTGAGGTGGTAAGACCTGATTGGACAGGTTAGTGAGTGTAGAAAAATAATGAATTTTGATCAATAGGTCTTTCTTTTAGTTTCATAAATGAATCAGTGGCCAAAGGAGATACTGGACTATGGGATTTAGCTTTTAGGAATGTAATATAATAAAATGGTTTACTGAGAGAGAGGGAAGGGGAATGAACAAACACTGTAGGCGTCATGTTTCCAATGTGTAGGCCTGTTAGCCCTACACACACACACACACACACACACACACACACACACACACACACAC
>CAJQZJ010028473.1:0-12574 GCA_907164525.1 Lophiomys imhausi | reverse complement strand
TGATGTCTTTATCTGGTTTTGGAATCGGGGTAATACTGGCTTCATAAAAAGAATATTCAAATGCTCTAGACTAAAGGGGACATTTTTCATTCAAAGTATCATAGGATCTTGCACAGTCAAAGTTGATCTTGAATTCATTACATACCTAAAGATGACTTTGAACAAAAATTCCTAGTTTCCACTGAACTTTTATCATGAAAGGATAACGGATTTTGTTAAGAGTTTCCATATCTATTGAGATGATCACATAATTTCTGTCCTTGATTAAAAATTAGGGACTTGCCGGGCAGTGGTGGCACACGCCTTTAATCCCAGCACTTGGGAGGCAGAGCCAGGTGGATCTTTGAGAGTTCGAGGCCAGCCTGGTCTACAAAGTGAGTCCAGGACATCCAGGGCTACACAGAGAAACCCTGTCTCGAAAAAACAAAAAAAATTTAGGGATTTAAGATATAGCTCAATAGTAGACTATATGACTATTATATGTAAGGTCGTGGTGTAATGTCTAGTACACTAAGATTAACAATATAAATCAGGAGTTGTAGCTATAGTTCAGTTGGTAGCATGCTTGCTTACTAAGTACGAAGCTCATGGTTTAATCCCCAGCACCACAGAAAATCAGGCATGATGTTCAGACTGCCTCAATATCTGTTTTGTCAAAAATCTACAACCAGAACAACTCAAAATGGCTAAGATAGTTCAGCCCCACAGACTGTTCCAGCCAGGACCTCAGTAAAGCCCTGAAGTTTCATACCCAAAGTTCAGCTTCTGATTACAAACTTCTTAGGACATTGATATAGCTGAGCACAAAAAGACTGGACATAAAATATTACTATTAACTTGCTTAACCATTTTCCCATTCTTATTTGGGTCCCCAAACGTGTTTCCTACATCTCAAGTTAGCAGGAAGCAACTTTAAGATAGCGACGTCCCATTCCCAGAAGGTGGAGTGAGTGAT
The DNA here is from genome assembly GCA_907164525.1 of Lophiomys imhausi. Lineage (NCBI taxonomy): Eukaryota > Metazoa > Chordata > Mammalia > Rodentia > Muridae > Lophiomys > Lophiomys imhausi. The sequence continues at coordinate 11,619 of CAJQZJ010028473.1, read as the reverse complement.
TTCCCCCCACCCCCTGATCTTTTGATGGGTTATAGATGTTTGTTCTTATTTGGACAGCATTCTGTCTACAGTTGAAGCAATGGCTTTTTCTTTCCCAGTGACAAGCTTGCCACTAATACAGCCATCTCTAAATGTTGTTACAAGTTGTTAAATGGTCTTGTTAAACAAGGTTTAGGAGGTTAGACTCAGGAATTTCTCTCTTTTCTTTTCTCTATCCTTTTTCTCCTGTGCAGGGGGGAAGAGACCTGAAAAAAATGAGATATAGATATGATATAGGAATGATAAAGAAATAGAGATAGATTATTGAATATGCTGAATATCAATTGTATATTGATACAAAATAAAGATTCTATTTGGCTATATTGGTATTGATCTTTGTATATTGATACAAAATTAAGGTTAACTCTTTTTAAGATATTGTACCTATGCAATGCTTAAAAATGCAATGTGACATTTTGGCCTTTTGATAGCAACTGTCACAAACTGTTTAGGATAATTAAGAAATGCAAACTAGTGGTCATTCAAACATGTCATTTTTTCAGGTACTAGCGCAGTGTATCATAAATGTTTTCTATTTTTATTTTTATTTTTTTCGAGAAAAGGTTTCTCTGTGTAACCCTGGCTGTCCTGGACTCACTTTGTAGGCCAGGCTAGCCTCGAACTCACAGAGATCCACCTGCCTCTGCCTCCTGAGTCCTGGGATTAAGGGCGTGTGCTACCACAGATTTTTTTAAGTTAATCAGAAATCAAGTTGCTAAGAGACAAGCAACATTTACTTATCCAAATATACAGAGATAGATAGGTGGTCTTCAAAAACCTCAAGAGATCTGTAGAATATGGCATTCAAAGATATTTTCTTATATTTTTGGTTGTGAGCCTAGCCTTTAACAGCTGAGCCATCTCTCCAGCCCCAAAGATATTTTCTAAACTTAAGCTTTTTTGATATTGAGACATGTCAGCTTCTGAAAACATACCCCATTCTATATCAAGTAGATGATGAGCATTGAAGAATCTCCATTTGGAGATGGCTGCATTAGTGGCAAAGCTTGTCACTGGGCAAGAAAAAGCCATTGCTTCAACTGTGGACAGAATGCTGTCCAAAAAGGACAAAAGTTGGAAGCAGGTAAGTTGACAGCCTAGCTCTGCCAATACAGGCTGGGAAAGTCCTTCATAATTACTGCTTCACAATTAATGTCTGTCAGAGATATTGAGCCAAAAGGCTGAAGATAGATGCTCCTACGTTATAGAGGGAAATTGGGGACTGTCCAGGCAGCCAGTTGTCTGTCATTTCTTAGTTTTGGAAGCTGCTGGCTCTGCACTTCCTATTTATTCAGATATATTTATCCTTCTCAGGTCTCTGATGTGGTTGAAAGACTAGATAGTTATAGTCTCACAGTTAAATTTTAAGTTGTTTAGGAATTAAAAAGATGTTCTGGGTCTAAGAAGATGGTTTTTAAAGTTGTAATGCAAGTTAGGATGGAAACCGAGTTATGCATAGAACTTTAAACTCATCTAGATAGATAATAGAATATTATTATTGGTTGCCAAATACATATGGACTGGACATTGGGAATGTACATTATACCTTATAATTTTCATAATTGTGGCCTAATTGTTCTTATTGTTTTGTATTGTATTTATTGTTATAAGAGAAAAAGCCGGTTAAATGTCAGTCATCATGGAACACCCCTCTGCTCCCAGTTCAGAAGCCTGGGACCAATGATTATAGACCAGTCCAGGACTTAAGGGAAGTTAACAAAAGGGTTGCTGACCTTCACCCTACAGTGCCCAACCCTTACAACCTCCTTAGTCCCCTCCCCCTTCAGCGAACATGGTATACAGTACTGGACTTAAAAGATGCCTTTTTCTGCTTACGGCTTAGCGCTTCTAGCCAGCCTATATTTGCCTTTGAATGGAGAGACCCAGCCTCAGGATTATTTGGACAACTAACTTGGACACGCCTGCCACAGGGATTCAAGAACTCTCCCACCATCTTCAACGAGGCTCTTCACCAAGATCTAGCCCATTTCAGGGCCTCCAACCCCCAGGTAACATTACTTCAATATGTTGATGACATTCTCCTAGCAGCAGAGACCAAAGAAGACTGCCTCCTGGGAACTAAAAACCTGCGGACTGAGCTCGGATCCCTGGGATACTGGGCCTCAGCCAAAAAGGCCCCAAATTTGTCAACAATAGGTCAGTTACTTGGGGTATCTAGTCAAAAATGGAAGGAGATGGCTGTCAGACGCTAGAAAAAACACTGTGGCTCAGATACCCGCCCCCAGGACTCCTCGACAAGCCAGAGAATTCTTGGGAACTGCTGGCTTTTGTTGGCTATGGATCCCAGGGTTCGCAGAACTGGCCGCCCCTATGTATCCTCTCACGAATGAGAGTGCATCTTTCTTTTGGGGTGAGAAAGAGCAGGAGGACTTTGACAGAATTAAATGGCCCCTGCTATTGGCCCCAGCCTTAGGACTGCCTGATGTGACTAGGCCATTCCATCTGTATGTAGCTGAAAATAAGGAGATAGCTAAAGGAGTCCTGACTCAGAGACTGGGTCCATGGAATTGGCCCGTGGCATATCTATCAAAAAAAATTAGACTCTGTGGCGTCAGGATGGCCCAGCTGCCTACGGATAGTGGCTGCTGTGGCAGCTTTAGTTAGAGATGCTGACAAGTTGACTTTGGGACAAAACTTTACAATCACAGCCCCCCATGCCCTAGAAAGCATAGTGTGCCAGCCTCCTGAGAGGTGGATGACAAATGCCAGGATGACTCACTATCAGTCACTCCTCCTAAATTCAGACTGCATCAAGTTTATGCTTGCTATGGGGCTTAACCCAGCCACCCTGCTCCCTGACCCTGACTTAAAAGGATCAGCTATCACCCATGATTGCCGGGAAGTGCTTGCGGAGGCTCACAGTACTCGCACAGATCTCACTGACCAGCCACTCCCTGATGCTGAAGCCACTTGGTACAGGGATGGGAGCAGCTTTCTTGAAGAAGGTAAGCGCCGGGCAGGGGCAGCAGTGGTAGATGGAAAACGGGTCATTGGGCTGCAGCTCTTCCCCAAGGGACTTCAGCACAGCGAGCTGAACTGATTGCCCTCACAAAAGCTCTTGAAATGGCAAAACAGATGAAGATAAATATCTACACAGATAGTAGATATGCTTTTGCTACTGCCCATGTACACGGGGCCATTTATCAACAAAGAGGGCTCCTCACTTCAGCTGGAAAGGACATTAAAAATAAACAAGAGATCCTGGCTCTACTGGCTGCCCTCATGCTGCCAACTAAAGTAAGCATCATCCACTGTCCGGGTCATCAAAAGGACGGGTCCCCTATAGTGGAGGGAAATAATATGGCAGATCGGGTTGCCCGAGAAGCAGCCTTGGGAGATGCTATACTTGAATTACTCGCCATAGACCCTAATGAAACAGAGTCCCCACCACAACTTCAAAACGGTAAGCAGACTATGAGCCCAAAAGAGGCAGAAGAGATGTTAAAACAGATGCACTGGTGGACTCACCTAGGAACAAAAAAATTAATTACTCTGATAAACAAAACTAACTATGAGATTACAGGACTTCACAAGATAGCAGAGAATATTGTCCAAGCCTGTATACCATGCTAGAAGGTCAATCCCAGTTGGGGTAAGACAAAACCCGGTAAGAGACTGGGTGGAGACAGGCCGGGGGCCTACTGGGAAGTTGATTTCACTGAGGTACATCCTGCCAGGTATGGCAACAAATATCTGTTAGTCTTCATTGATACATTTTCAGGGTGGGTAGAAGCCTTCCCCACCAATAATGAAACCGCCTGTACAGTGGCTAAAAAAATCCTAGAAGAAATATTTCCCCATTTCGGGGCCCCTAAGGCACTAGGGTCAGACAACGGGCCAGCTTTTACTGCCCAAATAAATCAGGAAATGGCCAGGTATTTGGGGACTGATTGGAAGTTACATTGTACATATATACCCCAAAGCTCAGGCCAGGTAGAAAGAATAAATAGAACTTTAAAAGAGACCTTGACTAAATTGTCCTTGGAAATTGACAGTACAGACTGGATGGTGCTTCTCCCTTTGGCCTTGTTCTGTGTAAGGAACACCCCCTCTTGTTTCCATCTTACTCCGTTTGAGATTTTGTATGGTGCTCCCCCTCCCTTGCTTACCCTTGAGAGAAATATCCACCCTAGCTGGCCCCTGGACATGGTGGCCAGAATTGCATCCTGATTTGTGCAAATTGGCTGCAGGGCTAGACTACTGGGACATCCCTGATTATTACCCAACAGGGGGAAAGGACCCTTCAAAAAAGGGGTTGCCTGAAAGTGATGGAAAACCAACCTGCTCACATAAGCCATGTTCTGGGAGCGGGCTGAAAGGTAGAGGATTTGGTTGCAAACACCCCCAATTATGTAATGAACTATGAAAAATCCCTATTTATGTATGCCCCAGAAATACCTCTGGAGAAAAAAGCCGCACATGTGGGGGGATTGAAACCTTCTATTGTGGTGCCTGGGGCTGTGAGACAACAGGGGATACTTACTGGCTTAACTCAAAGAGTGACCTAATACAGGCGAGTAGAGGTCATGAATATAAACAACCAGGGCTAAGTCGACACACCTGTACTAGGCCTCTTGGAGGTACTACTTTTGTCCAATATGGGGTCTCCATCCAGGTAGATCCTAAGAGAGGAGACTGGAAAGGAGCAGGCCCATGTCTGGATTTTACTTGTAACCCCCTCATCTTCTGGTTCACAGAGGCAGGGAAAAAACTTACCACTCAATGGATAAGAGGAATAACATGGGGCCTAAGATTATATGTCACTGGACATGATGATGGAGTGATTTTCACTATAAGACTAAAAATTGAATCCCCATCACCCACCATCATTGGTCCTAACTCAGTCCTTAACCAAGGGGTTTTGGCTCCAAGAGCGGTCACTCGAACCTCAGAAAGTCAACAACGGTCAAGAATACTGACACCTGTCCCCTCTTCCTCCCTTGACCTATCTGCCCAAATGAGAATGCTAAAATTAATCACAGGTGCTTACCAAGTTCTCAATGCCACTAACCCATAGGCAACTGAGTCTTGCTGGCTTTGCTACACTGCCCTGCCACCTTATTATGAAGCAGTTGGGGTGGATGCTGAGGTAAATACCACTCCCTCCTCCGAACAATGTAGATGGAAACAAGGTGGGGGAGCTAAGATAACCCTTTCCTCAGTGTCAGGAAAAGGAGTCTGTGTAGGCACTCCATTCTCCTCCCAACAACACCTTTGCAATAGAACTGAACGTGTCACCGACTCCTACTCCTCTGGGTACCTCATCCCGCCTGACGATAGATGGTGGATGTGCAGTACAGGGCTTGCCCCATGTGTGTCTGTAGCTGTGTTGAACACAACTAATGAGTTCTGCGTATTGGTACAACTATTTCCCAGGCTAATTTACCACCCAGACTCTTCCATTCTAGATGCCTATGAGGGGGGCTATAAAGCTAAAAGAGAACCTGTGACAATGACTTTAGCTGTACTATTGGGTAAAGGGGTGGCAACCGGAGTGGGAACAGGTTCAGCTGCTTTGGCACAGCAGCCACGATACTATGCTAGCTTATGCCAGGAAATAGATACTGACCTACAAGTACTGGAAGACTCCATTTCAAAGTTAAAAGAATCCTTATCTTCACTGTCTGAGGTGGTCATGCAGAACCGGAGGGGGTTAGATCTTCTATTTCTAAAAGAAGGGGGGTTATGTGCAGCCCTAAAAGAAGAATGTTGTTTCTATATAGATCATTCTGGAGTCATTACTGACTCTATGAATAAGCTAAGGGAAAGGATAGCTGCTAGACAAAAAGAAAGACAAAGTTCCCAGGGATGGTTTGAGTCATGGTTTAATAAAACCCCATGGTTTGCAACTTTAATATCTACACTGATGGGACCCCTCATTATCCTTTTCCTCCAGTTCACCCTAGGGCCTTGCATACTAAGCCAACTGTTCAAGTGCTAATGTTAAGGCAACAATATGCAGAGATCCCACTTGAGGAATCAGGCCCCTGATTCCAAGATTGAAATCACTCACTTGAAGAAGAGGGGAATGTAAGACTGTAAGAATTAATGAATACATGGCCTTCTCCTCTCTGTGGTGAGACCCTGACCTCACTCTTTCTGGAAAACTTCCACAGAACTCAGTCCTTGAAAATAGCAAACTTGCATAGCTGGCCGGTTTGTTCAGACTCCCCTCAGGTCCCTCTCTACACTCCCCACCTAACTTAACATACTCTTTGTTCCTTTATCACCACCTGTGGCTGTTGCCTGGTTGGCTAAAAAAAGCTACTCCTTGATGTCTCCACCTTTTTGTAGCCGCTTGTGTATTTAAAGGGCCAGAGAACCGTTTTACAGGGTTCATTCCTCTACGGGGGAGTCAAACCCTGGCGCGTCAGTTTAATAAACCTCTTGTCTATTACAGCGAATCGGGGGCATTGGTGGTCTCTGGGCGGCAGGATTCGGGGAGCCCCTCGGGGGTTCAACACCACCACCACTTGGCAAAAAAATATATATATATACATTTAATAAAGGAAAAATATGAACTAAAAAAAAAAAGAGAAAAAGCCTTTTATTGGACCAAAAGTGGGAGCTGTTGGGGGGAAAAAGATGTACATTAAATTAAAAAAAATAGCAGATAGGAGGGTGAGGGGGAAGAGGGTAGGAGGGTGGGACTTGGAGGGGGAGAAGGGAGGGGACTGTGATTGAGATGTAACTTGGAGAAATAAATGACGGGCTGGAGAGGTGGCTCAGAGGTTAAAAGCACTGGCTGTTTTTCCCAAGATCCTGAGTTCAATTCCCAGCAACCACATGGTGGCTCACAGCCATCTACATTGAGATCTGCCCTGGCATACATGTAGAGCAAATACTGTATACATAGTAAATAAATAAATGTTTTTTTAAAAAATGGAGAAATAAATAAATGTTAAAAAAATACAAAAAAAAAAAATCAGGCACGGTGGCACATAGTTGGAGGGAAAACAGGTTGAGTAGGGGGAGGATCAACTCCTGACCCAAAAAACTAGTCATTTGTCCTACTGTGCACAGATGTTCACATTTCTCCAGCCTGATCTTCCAGAGCCTTCAGAGTGTTTAACCTCCTGGTTTCTCTTCTCCATATTCTCAGACTCACTAACATGATCTTGGAGCCCTGCACCAGCACTGCTCCTTAAAGATTAAAGGTATTGTACACAGTTTCAAACTACTATGTAGGTGCTGGGATTTGATCCTTGATCCTTTGACAGAACAACCAGTGCTCTTAAACACTGAGCCATCTTTCCAGCCACTCCATTTATTCTCTTAATTTCAGCCTTTGATTAGAGAGTATTATCTTTTTTTACATTAATTTATGATTAGGAAAAAATGATGTCCTCCATTTTGCTCTTTGTTTTCTTTGTATGTTGTACCTTGTTTGTTCAGTTTTTGTTCTCTTTTGTTTTTGAGAGAGTCTCATATGTATTCTTGATTGGCCTGGAATTCACTATATAAACCCAACTGATTTTTTTTTTTTTTGGTTTTTCGAGAAAGGAGTTTTCTGTGTAACAGCTTTGTCTGTCCGAAACTCACTTTGTAGACCAGGCTGTCCTCAAACTCACAGTGATCCACCTGCCTCTGCCTCCCAAGTGTTGGGATAAAAGGTGTGCGCCACCATGCCCGGCATAAAGATTTATTTATTTATTTATTATGTATAAAGTGTTCTGTCTGCATGTATGCCTGCAGGCCAGAGGAGAGCATCAGATCTCATTATGGATGGTTGTGAGCCATCATATGTTTGATGGGAATTGAACTCAGGACCTCGGGAAAGAGCACCCAGTGCTCTTAACCTCTGAGCCATCTCTCCTGTCCCAAACCCAACTGATCTTAAATACTGCCTCTGGAGTGCTCGAATTAAAGGTATGTGCTGCTATGCACAGCTTTTTTTTTTTTTTTTTAGCTTACTGAGACTTCAAGTTACAATTCCTCTTATTTCTTGAGAACTCATTTTAGATTCTTTTTTGGGGGGTATGGAAGCTGTAGTGATGATGAACTTCTTTAGCTTTTATTAACTGAGAATGTCTTAAATTTTTTTGGGGGGAAGTCTTAATTTTCATTTATTTCTGAAATGTTTTGGTGGATATATTTGGGATTTGATAGCTTTTTCTCTATTTCAGTTTTAAAGAAAATATTTATTAAAGATAGGAAAAATTATTACAATATCAATTTTCCTAGAAATGTGCAATGACACAATACATTTCTTCTGTCACACCAAAATATGGGTTTAGCCACAACCACCATGACACAAGTCAAGATGATATTCTTTAACAATGTGACTGAAGAAGAGAAATATGGAAAGAACAGTAAAGATGACTAAAAAAGGATGGTTTCCTTAAGTCATTTCTAAAAGAAGATCAAATGGATGCATGTGTGTAGGCATAAGGTTATTGTATAACTCAAATGCTGATTTCTGTACCTCTGCATATCTGGCTAGAATCCTTGTTCTGAGAAGCTCCTGTCTCAATTTTGGGTAAGCACTGCTCTCAACTGTCCCCTGATATAGTAATAAAGCATCTTACAGCCAATCCCTCCCTGAGCAGGGGAGAGAATAGGGCTGGACTTCCTGCTCTCTATGGGAGGAGGAGTTAGAGGAGAAGTCTGGGATTCAGCCACTGGTGAGAGGTCCAGGAAAGATGATGAAGGGGCAGCTGGAGCAGAGAAAGTTCTAAACTGCAAGTATCTTGGGATTTTGGTAAAGAGGGAGTCAGACTTGCATAGAGGGTTAAGAATAGATTAAAACTGCTCAAGATAGTGCTATGAAGTTCATAAAACGGATAATATAATAGAGTCTCAGTTAAGAGAGGAACTGCAAAACAGACACAGATATTTAAATTTATGTTATCACATGTGTCCAGTTTTCACATTAAGCTGAGCATCTGAGACCAGGAATTGGACCATTGCATCACATGGCATTAATACATTAAAATGTATATGGTGTCAGAGAATAGGATTATGATATTTTATTTATTTATTTGTTCATTTACTTCTTTATTTATTTTTGTGTTTTTGAGGCAAGTTTTCTCTGAGTAATAGCTCTGGCTGTCCTCGATTTGTAGACCAAGCTGGCCATGAACTCATGGACATCTGCTTGCCTCTGCATCCTGAGTGCTGGGATTCAAGACGTGTCACCATGCCCAGCCAGATTATGATATTTTAAAAAATAGCATTGTCAACTAGACAATAAGGCATTCTATAGCATATGTCTAGGTATTCAGCACTAACTATACAGGTCACAATATTAAAATAAAATGTAGGACAAATGAGTTCTAACTCCTATTTTCTCTGTTAAAATCAATGAGAAAACAAACACCAATTTGGTTATACATGAACATTTTCAAAATACATCATTGCACGAGAGGACAAAGACCAAAAATGTGTGTCAGAAATTCAAGCGTAAGTGAGCATTGGCCAGTTTGCACAGCTTTCTAGGGCTAAGGAAGAGAAGCCACATCAGAATATCTGAGCAAAGTCCCAGAATTTTTTTCCAGGTACTTTAGGAAATTGTGAGGATTTCAGTAACAAAGGAAAGCTCTTCTCATCCAGAGGTCTATAGGCTAACATGGCTCCATTGTTTACAAATAATTTTAGTATATGTTTAACATGCCCAGGACATGGATGTATCAGGATGGATGATCTGTATACTGTATAGTTTTGTCACTCATGGAGTTCCAAACATTACATTAAAATACTCTTCTGTATCTGCCACAACTTCATTAACAGTATATTCCTTATGAACTATGTTTTCCCTAGATTTCCCATAATTTATATAATTTTCTGAATGGAGTCTACAGTGTTTCCAGAAGAAAGACAAAGGAGCTATTTTTGCCCAGTCATCAAGTCCCAGTCATCAAAAAGCCATGCGTAGCTCTTCAGAACTCTTCACTTTTTCACTTTTTCCCCCTCGTTTTTCAAGATAGGGTTTTTTTTTTGCGTTGTCCTGGCTATTCTGGACTCACTCTGTAGACCAGGCTGGCCTCAAACTCCTGAGTGCTGGGGTTAAAGGTGTGTGCCACTGTGCCCGGCTCTCTTCAGAACTCTTTAATTCTATTCTTTCCAGGACTCTTCCCTTTTCCTTTGATCTTAAATTTTCTTTTCTTCTTTCTTTCTTTCTTTCTTTCTTTCTTTTTTTTTTTTTGGTTTTTTGAGACAGTATTTCTCTGTGTAACAGCTCTGGCTGTTCTGGACTCGCTTTGTAGACCAGGTTGGCTTCGAACTCACAGTGATCCACCTGCCTCTGCCTCCCGAGTGCTGGGCCTGGGCCACCACACCCGGCCCTAAATTTTATTTTCAACAACTTCATACATGTATACAATGTACTGGGATCATATTTACCCTCTCTTATTTCCCCTCCCACTCCTACAGGCTCCTTTCTTCTTCCAAACTAGTTCCTGTCCTCATTTTATTTCTTATTTTTAAAACTTCTAAAATTAATTTTTATTTTCTGTGTATAGTTGTTTTACCTATGTATATGTGTGTGTATCATATATGTGCCTGGTGCCCATAGAGAGCAGAATAGGTGTCAGTTCCCATGAAACTGGAATTATAGATGGTTATGATCTGCCATGTGAGTGCTGAGAACCAAACAACTTACAATCATTCTGCCTCTTTCTCCATGATGCCCCTCGAATCTTGGAGGGAGTGACAAAAATGTCTTGTTTAGGGCCTTGTTTGCAATAGTAGAATATACCTTTAAGTTTCCTCATAAACATTATTTTTCCTTGCTGCAGACCAGATACCTTCTTTCCTAAGGCAGCTCTTCTCTTCTTAGTGTTTGCTCCTGATTGGCTCTTGAAGTTCATAGTGTTTCTACAGATTGGTGTTTACCTATTTGAGTGCTTTGCTCTCTGGAGTAATCATTGCAATTTAATACTGACCAATGTAATTCGTGAAGGGTTTTCACTTGATTTTTTTTTTCATTTGATTGGATTTTTGTGTCTTTTTATTTCCTGAGACAGGGTTTCTCTGTGTAACAGCTCTGGCTGTCCTGGAACTCGCTTTGTAGATCAGGCTGGCCTCGAACTCACAAAGATCTGCCTGCCTCTGCCTCCTGAGTTCTGGGATTAAAGGTGTGCGCCACCACACCCGACTTTTGTGTCAACTTTGAACATATTTTCCTTCATAAAGATTTCCACAGTAGGCTAGACAGATGGTTCATCAGTGACAGAGGGACCCAGATTCCATATCCTGCACCCATGTCAGGCAGTCTGTTGTTCCATTTCCAGGTGATCTGTAGGTACCTGCATGAACATCATGCACATAATCGTGTGCAGGCACATACACATAAATAAAAAGAAATACACAAATATTTTGTTGTGTTTTCTCTACAGGGTCTCTCTGTGCAGCCCTGGCTGTCCTGGGACTCATTGTGTAGACCAGCATGTTCTGAACTCACAGATCCACTTGCCTCTGCCTCCTGAGTGCTGGGATTAAAGGCCTGAGCCTGTGTGTGTGTGTGCATGCGTGCGTGCATGGATATGTGTGTTTGCTAGTGATTGATGATTCTGGGTGTATTTATCTGTCTAGGGTCTGTCACTGAACATGGAGCTCACT
>CAJQZJ010028464.1:55841-83102 GCA_907164525.1 Lophiomys imhausi | reverse complement strand
TTTTTTTTTTTTTTTTTTTTTGGTTTTTCGAGACAGGGTTTCTCTGTGTAGCCTTGGCTGTCCTGGACTCACTTTGTAGACCAGGCTGGCCTCGAACTCACAAAGATCCGCCTGCCTCTGCCTCCCAAGTGCTGGGATTAAAGGCGTGCGCCACCACTGCCCGGCTCTCTTGAGGTTTTTGAAGAGGCCCTATCTATCCCTTATATTAGGGTAAGCAGATGTTGCTTGTCTCTTAGCAGCTTTATTTCTGATTAGCTTAGAAAATAACTATAATAGGCTGTCATAGTACCTAACAAAATGACTGGCTTGCATAACTATTAGTTTGCAATTCTTAATTGTCCTAAACAGTTTATAACAATTAGTAGTAAAAGGCCGAAACATCACATTTCATTTTTTTTCTTTACCTCCTATCCCTTCCATCCCATTTCTCTGAGGTGGGGTGTCCTTATATAACAGTCCCTCATCTCAGTTGAGAGGTCTTATGAGGGCCAAGAGCCTCCTCATTCATTGGGGGTCCACGAGGCAGTACCATGGGTGAAAAATGTCGCATTGCCCGGGAGAGAGAACTACTAAACAAACAAACCAATAAGCATACAATAGATAAAAAAGACTAAAAAATATAAAAAAATAAAATAAAAAATAAAAAGTCTATGTCCAAGTTCCCTTTGGTGTGTTAGTTGTAGTATCGATACCTTCTACTATATAGCTAAAATCCGACTATAAGTGAATAGATGCCATGTGCATCCTTCTGAGTCTGGGTTAGCTCACTCAGGATGAGCTTTTCTAGTTCCATCCATTTGGCTGCAAATTGCATAATTTCATTGTTCCTGATAGCTGAATAATATTCCATTGTGTAGATGTACCACAGTTTTTTAACCCATTCTTCGGTTGAGGGACATCTGGGTTGTTTCCAGTTTCTAGCTATTACAAATAAGGCTGCTATAAACATAGATGAGGAAACTTCCTTATGATTCCATGAAGAGGCATTTGGGTGTACACCCAGAAGTGGTATGGCTGGGTCCTGAGGCAAAGCTATTCCAAGTTTTCTAAGATATTGCCAGACTGACCTCCATAGTGGTTGCACAAGCCTGCACTCCCACCAGCAATGGAGTAGGGTTCCCATTTCTCCACACCCTCGCCAGCATGTGCTGTCATTTGAGCTTTTGATCTTAGCCATTCTGACAGGTGTGAGATGGAATCTCAGAGTCATCTTGAGTTGCATTTCTCTGATGATTAAGTATGTTGAGCATTTCTTCAAGTGTCTCTCAGAGATTAGGGATTCCTCCCTTGTGAATTCTCTATTTAGCTCTGTCTCCCATTTTTTGATTGGATTATTTGGTTTCTTGGCATTTAATTTCTTGAGTTCTTTGTAGATTTTGAATATTAGCCCTCTATCAGATGTGGGGTTGGTGAAGATTTTCTCCCAGTCTGTAGGCTGCCGCTTTGTTCGAATGACAGTGTCTTTTCCTTACAGAAGCTTTTCAGTTTCATGAGGTCCCATTTATTGATTGTTGATCTCAGGTCCTGAGCTGTTGGTGTTCTGTTCAGGAAGTTGTTGCCTGTGCCAATTAGTTCGAGGGTTTCTCCCACTTTTTCTTCTAGTGGATTTAGTGTGACCGGCCTTATGTTAAGGTCTTTGATCCACTTGGACTTAAGTTTTGCACAAGGTGATAAGTATGGGTCTGATTTCATTATTTTACAAGTGGACATCCAGTTGGACCAGCACCATTTGTTGAAGATGCTGTCCTTCTTCCATTGTGCGCTTTTGGCTTCTTTGTCAAAAATTAGGTGGCCATAAGTGTGTGGGTCTATTTCTGGATCTTCAATTTGATTCCATTGATCTACTGGTCTGTTTCTATACCAGGACCATGGTGTTTTTACAACTATTGCTCTGTAGTATAGCTTGAAATCTGGGATGGTGATACCTCCAGATGTTTTTTCATTGTACAGGATTGATTTAGCTATTCTGGGCTTTTTGTTGTTCCATATAAAATCGAGAATACCTCTTTCCAAGTCTATAAAAAATTGTGTTAGCCGGGCGTGGTGGCGCATGCCTTTAATCCCAGCACTTGGGAGGCAGAGGCAGGCGGATCTCTGTGAGTTCGAGGCCAGCCTGGTCTACAAAGCAAGTCCAGGACAGCCAGGGCTGTTACACAGAGAAACCCTGTCTCGAAAAACCAAAAAAAAAAAAAAAATTGTGTTGGTATTTTGATAGGAATTGCATTGAATCTATATTGCTTTTGGTAGGATGGCCATTTTTATTATGTTGATCCCACCTATCCATGAATATGGGAGATCTTTCCATCTTCTAAAGGCATCTTCCATTTCTTTGAAGTTCATGTTGTACAGGTCCTTTACTTGTTTGGTTAGAGTTACCCCTAGGTATTTTATGTTGTCTGTGGCTATTGTGAAAGGGGTTGTTTCCCTTATTTCTTTCTCAGCCCATTTGTTTGTTGTATAAAGAAGGGCTTATGATTTTTTTGAATTAATTTTGTATCCAGCCACTTTGCTGAAGGTGTTTATCAGCTGTAAGAGTTCTCTGATGGAATTTTTGGGCTCGCTTATGTATACTATCATATCGTCTGCAAATAGGGATAATTTGACTTCTTCGTTTCCAATGTTTATCCCCTTGATCTCCTTTAGTTGTCTTATTGCTCTAGCAAGAACTTCAAGTATTATATTGAAGAGATATGGTGAAAGTGGACATCCTTGTCTTGTCCCTGAGTTTAGAGGAAATGCTTCAAGTTTCTCTCCATTTAATTTGATGTTGGCCACTGGTCTGCTGTATATTGCCTTTATTATTTCTAGGTACGGTCCTTGTATGCCCATTCTCTCAAGAATTTTTAGCATGAAGGGGTGTTGGATTTTGTCAAATGCTTTTTCTGCATCTAGCGAGATTATCATGTGTTTTTTTTCTTTCATCTTGTTTATATGGTGAATGACGTTGATAGACTTTCGTATGTTGAACCATCCCTGCATTCCTGGGATGAAGCCTACTTGATCATGGTGTATGATACTTTTGATGTGTTCTTGAATTCGGTTTGCTAGTATTTTATTAAGTATTTTTGCATCTATGTTCATGAGGGAGATTGGTCTGAAGTTCTCTCTCTTTATTGGGTCTTTGTGTGGTTTAGGAATCAGGGTGACTGTGGCCTCATAGAATGAGTTTGGCAATGTTCTTTCAGATTCTATTTTGTGAAAGAGTTTGAAGAGTATTGGTGTTAGATCCTCTTTGAAGCTCCGGTAGAATTCCGTGCTAAAGCCATCTGGCCCTGGGCTTTTTTGGGTTGGGAGATTTTTAATGACTGTTTCTATTTCCTTAGGGGTTTTAGGGCTGTTTAATCTGTTTATCTGATCTTGATTTAGCTTCGGTAGGTAGAATCTATCAAGAAAATTGTCCATTTCACTTAAGTTTTCAAATTTGGTGGAGTATAGATTTTTAAAGTAGGATCCAAATATTCTCTGGATTTCCTCAATGTCTGTTGTTATTTCTCCCTTTTCATTTCTGATTTTGTTGATTTGGGCTTTCTCCCTCTGTCCTTTTAGTTAATTTGGCTAAGGGTCTGTCTATTTTGTTGATTTTCTCGAAGAACCAACTCTTGGTTTCATTGATTCTTTGTACAGTTCTTTTTGTTTCTAAGTTGTTGATTTCAGCCCTAAGTTTAATGATCTCCTGCCTTCTGCTCCTCTTGGGAGTGTTTGCTTCTTTTTTTTCCAATTCACCCAGTTTAGCTGTTAATTTGCTAATATGAGCTGTCACAATTTTCTTTTTGAAAGCACTTAGTGCTATGAACTTTCCTCGTAGCACAGCTTTCATTGTGTCCAATAGGTTTGGGTATGTTGTGTCTTCATTTTCGTTGGATTTTAAGAAGTCCTTGATTTCCGGTGGATTTTAAGAAGTCTTTGATTTCCTTCTTTATTTCTTCCCTAACCCAGTGGTCCTCTAGTAAAGAGTTGTTCCATTTCCATGTGAGTGTAGACTTTCTGTTGATTCTTTTGCTATTGAAGTCCAGCTTTATTCCATGGTGGTCTGATAAGATACAAGGGGTTATTTCAATTTTCTTGTATCTGTTGAGGCTATCTTTGTGCCCAACTATATGGTCGATTTTGGAGAAGGTTCCATGAGGTGCCGAGAAGAAGGTATATTCTTTTATGTTTGGGTGAAACGTTCTGTAGATATCTGTTAGGTCCATTTGGTTCATGATCTCTGTTAGACTCATTATTTCTCTGTTTGGCTTCTGTCTTGATGATCTGTCCATAGTTGTGAGTGGGGTTTTGAAGTCTCCCACTATTAAAGTGTTTGGATCGATGTGCGATTTAAGTTTTAGAAGCATTTCTTTTATAAATGTAGGTGCCTTTGTATTTGGGGCATAGATGTTCAATATTGAGATGTCCTCTTGGTGGATAGTTCCTTTAACGAGTATGTCTTTTTTTTATTAACTTCAATTGGAAGTCTATTTTGTTTGATATTAGGGTGGCTACTCCAGCTTGTTTCCTGGGTCCATTTGCTTGGAAAACCTTTTCCCAGCCCTTTACTCTAGACAGTGTTTATCTTCAATAGTGAGATGTGTTTCTTGTATACAGTAAAAAGATGGGTCTTGTTTATGGATCCAGTCTGTAAGTCTGTGTCTTTTTATTGGCGAGTTGAGTCCATTGATGTTGATGGATATTAGTGACCAGGGGTTGTTATTTCTCATTATTTTGGTACAGCTGGTTGTCTTGTGTTTCTTTTTGTTTAGTTGCTGTGGAGGTTTCTATTTCCTCTGTTTTCTTGGGTGTTGGAGTTTTCCTTCTAGGATCTTCTGTAGGGCTGGGTTTGTGAGGAGATATTGTTTGAGTTTGATTTTGTCATGGAATATCTTGTTTTCTCCATCTATGTTGATAGAGAGTTTTGCTGGGTATAGTAGTCTGGCTGGGCACCTATGATCTCTCAGGGCTTGTAGGACATCTGTCCAGGCCCTTCTAGCTTTTAAAGTTTCTGAGGAGAAGTCAGGTGTGATTCTGATGGGTCTGCCATTGTATGTGACTTGGCCTTTTTCTCTTACAGCTTTTAAGATCCTTTCTTTGTTCTCTACATTTAGAGTTTCTATTATTATGTGGCGAGAGGAGTTTCTTTTCTGATCTAATCTGTTTGGTGTTCTGTAAGCCTCTTGGATTTTTACTGGCATCTCTTTCTTTAGGTTTGGGAAGTTTTTTTCTATGATTTTGTTGAAGATATTTCCTGGACCATGGAGTCGGGAGTCTTCTCTTTCCTCTATGCCTATAATTCTTAGGTTCCAACTTTTCATTGAGTCCTTGATTTCTTGGATGTTGTGGGTGAGAGATTTTTTTAGCTTTCTCATTTTCTTTGGATGTTGTACTGATTTCTTCCATCGAATCTTCCATGCCTGAGATCCGGTCTTCCATCTCTTGCATCCTATTTTTCATACTCACATCCGTAGTTCCTGTTTTCTTCCCTTGATTCTCCATTTCCTCTTTTAACTCTGCCTGTGTTTTCTTTATTGTTTCCATTTCTATTTTCATGTTTTGAATGGTATTGTTCATTTTGTACATTTCCTTTTCCAGTTTGCTTTTTTGCCTGGAGATCTTTCATTGCTTTATCATTTTCCTATTCAAGCTGAGTCACCTTGGCTTGGAGCTCTTTAATGGTGTTATTCGTTGTTTTGACTTGTAAAATTATGGCTTCTTTGAATTCCTTCATAGATTTAAGTTCTTCTTGAAGGGACTCTATCACTTTCCATAATGTAGAATTGTCATCGTTTTCATGTGTTTCAGCTGTGGTGAGGTGGTTCAGGCTGGGTGGAATAGCGTTGCTTTCTTTTGTTGAAGTCATTTTACTCTGTTTTTTTTTTTTTTGGTCTGGGGCCTCTGGCCACGTGGAATTTTTTACCTGTCTTCTGGACTTGGGTCCAAAGGTGGCGCTTTGGTGTAGGATTCAAGTTGCCTTACTCTACCCCTATAAGGTGAGTCATACAGCTCCACCTCCTAGGCGGAGACCTAACTAATCCAGATGGTGGAGCTGTGTACAAGTAAGCTCTGCTTCCCCGCCGGAAGGGCCAGTACTAGTACAAAAGTCCAATATACGACAGTTTCAGATATCTCGCAGTTTGCCCAGGGTTGGTTCCTGTGGTGGGTAAATCTGCCCTTCACCCCCAATGGCCTTGCCGCTCCCACGGCTTGGAAACTGGCCAGTGATGTCACAGCAGTGGGTTGTGATCTGCAGTATGAAGGCACTTTGCAGCCGAGCTGTGCTCACTTCCTAGGGTCGCAACCTTTCGCCAGATAGCTGGAATGTCTGTGTGAGACCTGGGGGTGCTCAGCAGGGTGGGGATTATCTCTGCATGGGATCTGAATCCGCCCACTGGGTATTAAATTGGAACTTACCTGGAGTCTCTCCTGGTGGGGGATGGGTGATCCCGATTCCCGGGTCCAGCGGCTTCCTTGCATGTCTGAGAATGGGAAGGAGCGTCCTGCCCAGGGACCCTCAGTGGTCCATGGGCAGCTGGGTGAGATTTAGAAGGGGTCGAGCCATTTGTACAGCGTCCTGGAACACTTCCCGCCTGTGACTATTAACCCCAAAATCAAAATACGTCTGCACAGGCCACCGCCATCTTGGATCCCCCCACCCCAAGGAAGTTTTCAATGACGTATATCCCCAACCTTTCTAGAGGATGAAAAGAATGTAGTAAAAATGAAAAATAAATGTTTAAAGGACATGACCGATGTAAATATTTACTATCAAACTGAGCTTCTCAGTTCACTGTAATCACTTTCTTATCTTTACAATAAATATTCTCAAAAAATAATTATAACTCAAATCAATAAAACTAATGAATTGGAGACAAATCAAGGTCAAAGAACTGTATCAAAATATTGATACATCATACATTTGCCATACAGAAATACCTTTATTCTCATGTGATGTTTTATAAATATAAATGTTCACTTCATTTCTCACTTCTTTAATTTATATGTATCAAAACAATTAATACACTAATTATTATATGAATGACTACTGCAGTCCTAATGTAAATATAAAAAATATGCCATCATGAGGCTGGGAGCAGCTCAATGCAAAAACACTACCTAGCAAGCATGTACAAGGACACAAGTTCATACCAGCACTATATAACCAAAATAATAATACCTAAAAGAATACAACACATGGGTATATTTCAGTATTAAAACAAACAAAAAAAACCCAACAAAACGAAAAGCCAGCATCACTAACTCCAAGCCACACCACTGTCCCCTTGTATCTGGAATTCAGAGACAAGAGGTAAAACAGGTCTTTGTGATCAGTATCTCTGCTACCGAGAACGCTGTCTGAGAGACCGATCAGTATCTCCGCTACCGAGAACGCTGTCTGAGAGACCGTGGGGACGGCAGCATCACAGCTGTACTTAGTGAACAAGAAGATTCACCCTCACCATCTATCTTTCAAATCCAAAGGATCCTAATTGTCATTGATGCAATTGAGATCTTCAGCTCGGCTTTTTCATGTTTACTAATTTCAACATTTCCATAATGATTTTACAAAGGCTTAAAATTCTAATTTTTTTTCCTACTTGAAAAATCAAGACAAGGAGCTGAGTGAATTCTTGAAGAAGAAGGTTAATCAGGTGGGTTAATCAGGCTCCCCCACGGCCTTACTCCCTCACTTACTAAGAAAACTGCAAGGGGTGGCAGGGGTGGGGGGTGGGGTTGTCTCTTACAGTTCTTGTATCAAATCTTGAGACTTTATTGTCATTAAGAACATTGAAGGGAGACACTGTAAGCTCCATTAACACTTCATTATTAATCCACTTGGCTCTTGAACGAGTCTGAAATTAACAACCAGTTTTTAGAAATTGGGGGGGGGTGGCAGTAACTTTTAAAAGTTTGCTCTTCAAAAACCATGTGAGATGTGACGTTCTAAAAATCTCCATGAAACTGAGCAGGGATCTCTGTGTTCTGTCAAAGTAGAAACTATTTTGTACCTTTGTGTGCCACCCCAAGCTGTGTCCTTTCGGTCAAAGGATCCTAGTTTACACCTCAGACACAAACATTAACACGCTCTCCAGCATGCTGGTACCATCTTTGCTACTTACTCTCTCCTCAGGCACAAGGGCAATGGCCTCTCTTGTGCCTGTGTACATTGTCTGCAGAGCATGAGCAAGTCTCCCATCACACTTCACAGTGGTTCTTTCCTGCCAACCTCTCCACAGGCAAATTTGCCTTCTAATGTCCAGGAAACAAAAAGCTTTTTTTTTTTTAACCAAGCATATTAGAAATAGGGGCCCTGCTTAATGGGCTCTGTGAAGGCTATCTGGTTTTCTATTATCCTCAGAGAAGCAGAAAAGAATACCCAATGAGGAAGAAAAATGGTCAGTAGCCTTCCTCATGCCCTACTTAGTGTTTTCTGTCAACAATAGTCCCAGTAGCTGAGATCCTGGTTGCCTATGTGGGAAAGTAACTCTACAGTGAACCCTAATCACATCTTCCATTTGTAAAGAAAAGGAAACAACAATCAAATCTCTTGGCCTCAATAGATGAAAAAGCATAAAATATAGTGAAGGAAAACAAACAAACAAACAAACACAAAAGTCGTAAACACAGAGCAGCATAAGATGGGAGAGGCACTTGGTGTCAGCTGGCTACAGTTCACCAAGTCCTCACACCGGAGGCCTGCTCTGCTGAGTCTACAGTCTGCAAGTGGACAGATACTCCCACATCAAATTCAAAAGTGGGGGGGAGCAAGCCGCTCACCAAGAAAGACCGGAACAACATGCAATAAAAAAGTGTAGACTGACTGGGGATTAGTCAACTGCTACAGGCTTTCTTCAGGACAATGATATTTAACAGCATGCTCCCTGGGATTGTTTGTGCTGGATACAACTGTAACCTCAGAACTCAGGAGAGTGAGACAGGGGACCCTGAGCTCACAGAGGGGCTGTATTTAAATAAGAAATGAGAGGAAGGAAGGAAGGAAGGAGGGAGGGAGGGAGGGAGGGAGGGAGTAAGAAGGAAAGATGGATGTACGTACATACATCCTAGAATGACAGGTGAATCCATAACAGACAGACAGATGGACAGATATCCTGGAATGACTGGTGAATGCATAAAGAGAGAAAACATTTATAAAAGGCAATTTAAGAGCCTCTAAGTTTGCATATTGTATATTGTGTTAGAAACCAATTGTGGCCATTTGCAGAGATCTGTGGGGATGTTGACTGCCCTTACTACAGCTGCCCCAAACAGAGGCTCTGAATGTCTGACACTAAATTAATAAGCAAATGTTCACATACTAAGAGCACACTACCACTCAATTAAGAATATTTAGTGTGATAAAAATGTTTCTATGATAGGAAATTCAGGTTTGTGGAAAATAAGAGTTTTCGTAACTTCTAGTACTCTGCCTATCAAAACCTTGACAGTGTGTTTTATAAACTGCTTAATTTCTGTTCTGCATCAGTTAGAAGCTTCATGTCAGTCTTAGGTAGTGTGGGGGACACATCATTCACTGGCTATAGCTCATGCACATGGGACAGGATATAGATTAGCTATATATGAAATGGAAATTATGAACAAATACATCAATATCATGACAAAGAAGTCACAGCCCTGCAGGTGATTATGATTTTCTTTTGTTTGGCTGAATTTTCTATACTCAATGTTATTATTTTTGTAATCAAGAAATCTAGGGCTGGAGAGGTGGCTCAGAGGTTAAGAGCACTGGCTGCTCTTCCAAAGGTCCTGAGTTCAATTCCCAGCAACCACATGGTGGCTCACAACTATCTATAATAGGATATGGTGCCCTCTTCTGACCTGCAGGTGTACATGCAGATAGAACATTGTATACCTAATAAATAAATAAAATCTTAAAAAAAAAGAAATCTAGTGTACCATTTAATTTTCTTCCCTCAATGACACAATATGGAGTGATAGACATCCACACAAAACAAAGAAGACAAACACATGGTGGACGGGGAAGACAGGGAGGCTCAAGGGGAAAGGATAGGACTGGGGGTCAAGGAGAGGATGTGGCTGAGCACAAGGTGGGGGCTCACAAAGCCATCAGCATCCACAAGAGAAAATTCACAGAAGCTAATGAGAGAACACACATATTTAAGGGAGAGAGGAAATAATATGCAGGGATCGTGGGCAAATATGAGCATAATTTTGTTGTTTTAATTAAAAGGAAGATTTAAAAATAGACTATCTTAGGAGTTTTTTTTCATTTTTGGATAAACTAATCACAAGCCAAGTTTTAAATCTGTATATTGATTAAAATGTTCTCTTTTGGGCTGGAGAGATGGCTCAGAGGTTAAGAGCACTGGCTTGTTCTTCCAAAGGTCCTGAGTTCAATTCCCAGCAACCACATGGTGGCTCATAGCCATCTACATTGAGATCTGGTACCCGAGCATATATGTAGACCAAATACTGTATACATAATAAATAAATAAATGTTTAAAAAAAATGTTCTCTTTTGAGACAAGAGCATATATCCCAGGCTGGCTGTGAACTCTCTCTACATGAAAATGACATAGAGACCTTGGCCCCATTCTTCTACCTACTGAGTGTACTGTCAGGCCCAGACCAGAGCATCTGTGTATGTTATTTGAGCCCATCTTTCTGAGATTCATTGTTTAGACTGCTTATTTATTATTGTTTATTTTGTAGTTGTTAGGGATTGAACTCAAGGCATTGCAATGCTAGGATCTAACCTCAGTGTCATGTCCCCACCCCACCCCTGCCTTGTTTTGATTTTTTTTTTTTGAGGCAAGGTCTTTTATGTTTCCTAGACTGACCTTACCCCATAGTACCCCAAGCACTACTTGGCACAAAGTTCCTCCTGCCTCAACCTCCCGAGTGCTAGGACCACCAGGCCTGCTTATCAAATCACAATCTTATATCTGAACATGGTGTGTTCTTTCCTAATTCAATGAATGACAAATACTATTAAAATTTTTTTTGGTTTATAATAATAATGGTTATTAACCTCCAGTATCCGCCCAGAAAAATATCCAAAGAAAAATAAAAAAATTATTTAAAAAATTTTTAAAATTAAATTATTTTCCTTAAATTTAAAAATGTTCTCACAGTAGTTTTTTTTCAAAAATGTACAACAAAGGTACACTAAATAGTCATATCAAGATTACAGACACATGAGGACTGAATGCCATGATCTTAGAGGTCCATTCTTACTCCTTAGACTTAGAGGTCCATTCTTACTCCTTCCTCATTTATTTTATAAACTACTATCGGTAGCTAGAGCATCATAAAACCAATGGTGGGGGGCTGGAGAGATGGCTCAGCGGTTAAGAGCACTGGCTGCTCTTCAAGAGGTCATGAGTTCAATTCCCAGCAACCACATGGTGGCTCACAACCATCCATAATGAAACCCGGTGCCCTCTTCTGGTCTGCAGATATATCTGCAGACAGAACACTGTATACATAATAAATAAATAAATCTTTAAAAAAAAAAAAAAAACCAATGGTGGTTTATTGGTTTAGATAACTAGAATAGGGTTGCATAAGAAAATGCCCTTCATTGAGCCATGTAGGAGTAAAGGGAAATCACATAAATAATTTACTGTCAGTTAAGAAAAAAATTTTCTGCAGAGACAATGGTGTGAAGACTGGTGGAGGGAAAAGAGGGGGAAACTTTGACTGTAGCAAAATGTTAACAATGGAGGGGTAAGTGAAGAGAGCTTCCTGGAGCTCTGCCAGTACAGGAAAAAGTTACATAAGGTAATTAATCCAAATAGCCTTGAAATCTGAAATTATAACTTACAGAGTTCAACAGAAAGAAAAAAAATCCAAACTTTAAAATTAAAAACTGTACAGTTACAAAGGAGCTTATCCCTATTCTGCAAAGACAATGACTGATAACACATAATAAAACTATTTCAAGGGAAATATGTCAAAACCATTAAGCAGTCATTACCACAGTAGAGGCACGGTAAGGAATTTCAGCTCAATTCCTTAGTGAGTCAGCTCTGTTTGTCTTTCCAATACCTCTACATCCTGCAAAGACTCGATAAAAAATCAGTGTGCGCAGAGGAAGGATTTTAATCACATTATGCTCTGCAAAAACCACAGTAGTCGGGAAGATTCAAAGCCACAGAGAAATGTCACTCATCCCATAAACATGCTGCAAATCCTGCTTTCAGTATTTATACTGCAAATGCTTTAGGATATGGCTAGAGCTATGGATAATACTAATAATAAGATAAAAATAAATGTGTACACATAAAGATGTATGAGAACATAAAATGCCCCTTGACTCACAGTGGAATTACACCCAGATAAACCTATTCCAAGATGAAAATATTCCAAACTCAAAATACATTCAGCATTCTCAACAGACCCAGCATCACGGCTAACCTTCAGAAGACTTTTGTTAGCTTACTTTTGGATAATATCTACTACAAAGATTTTTATCTAAAAAGACATTCAAGTTCTCCAGTCATCTACCAATTTCTCGTGGAAACTGAGACAAGAGGTTGGAAGTTATTTGTATGCCTCACCCTCTTGTAAAGTTCAACACTGGTATTTTTACCTTTTGTAAGTTGAGGGCTGTCTGTGTGTCAGCTTTTTATGTCACAGGGATTTTTCTTTCCAAAGTAAATCAAAGGTTACAGACTTTCTGTTGATCAATATTTTCTAGGACTTTTGAGGTTTAAATTCATGACCAACTAGGACTTACTGGGGTGGGTGGTAAAGAGTCAACCTTCCAAAGGTGAGTGGCTGGCTGTGGGTTCAGCCCCAAAAGAGGATGGTGGGCATTTACGTAAGGTCAAGACCAGCAGTAAGTAAAAGAAACATTTCTAAAAAGTGAACAGGCAGTTACTCTAAACACTAAGTAAAATACATTGTATTACTAATTTGAAATGCCATCTTTAGACACAAACATACATTATGTGTAAATATATACACATATCCGTACATTTGTGCAAGGTTTATGTTTCCAGAATTGTTCCTCAGTGTTGACGGCGTCCTTGTCTGGGCTTTCGCAATCTCTGCTGGCCCAGCGTACACAGTTTTCCATCATCTTTGCCCCAGTGACTGTCTTTTAATGTTCTCCCCGACTGTCCTCTCACACTAACATCCTCAATGTGAACTATCTCTGTGGTTTCCACTGGCTGTCACAGGCTGAGCTATTCTGCAACCAAGCACTCAGTGTTGCGGCTCTTTCTGACCTATACTCACTCGTGGATGTGTGGTATTCTTGATGCTACATCCTGATTCAGCTCTGATGTCCTATTAGCCATCCAGACTTAAAATGATGAGATATTTAAAAGTGCCATTCTATTTGTTGAGGTTATTTACTCATATATCTATATTTTAAAAATCAGCTCTGTTAATTATGTTGCTTAAAGTCTTTATATTCTGATGGTTTTGGTTTGCCTATTTGGTTACAAATTTTGAAACAAATAGTAACAGTACCCACTGTGAATATTGTTTTGTTAAATTTCTTATTTGTAAGAGTTAGAAAATATTTTTAAATTTTTCTTATTTATTTATTTATTCATTCATTCATTTACTTGGAGACAGGGTCTCTACAGAGCTCTGGCTGTCCTGGAACTCACTATGTAGGCCAAGCTGGCCTTGAACTCTCAGAGATCCACCTGCATCTCCCTCCTGAGTGCTGGGATTAAAGGCGTAGTTCACCACACCCTGTGCTTGGGAATACTTTTATTTGGTATTACATATGCAAAGATTTTGGCTTTTGGCTTTTGGTTGCTCATTAACTGTCAGTATTAAATTCCCTCTCTTCCACCCACAGCACAACATCACAGACACCAACACATCGCCTACAACAGACAGTGTGTGGCTGGTGCAGGACAGGAGTGCAGCCTGCCCTGAGTTCCTAGTGTGAATTAGGGTTAGTTTTCTAATAAGAGTATGGCTGAGCAGCATCTATATTTAAACTTGACCCCAGAATCCCTGACTTATCCTTTCTATGCTTACCCTAATTACCGACATATCACCATATCTTCCCTGATTATACCTTGTATTATACTCTCTTATCCTCACCACATTATACAGAGGAACAGGAAATAACTCTGACATCTCCCTTTTCACGCTTGCTTGAAAAGCTCCTTCTCCAGGCCCCTCTCCCAACACAGAAGTAAATAAAGTTATTTTAAAACTAGATAACCTTGACAAAGAAGCAGGGCAAATAATATCATACTGAATTAGCAAGTGAACTATTTATCTTTGGAACATCTCTAAAGACAAGTTTCTTACCGTTTCTTTTGGAATCTGCATCTGGCTTGGTTCAATATTCTAGAAGAATTAAAGAACAATGTCAATACAGACTGATTCTCATCATCAAGGCCCAAGGACACGATGCTTCATTAAAGGAGATTAGATTGTTCTAAACCCGACAAACTATACAGGAAAGGTCACTGTAGGAGGGGTGACATATGCCTGTCTTCTGGACTGTCAGGGCTTAGGCCCAAGGACACGATGCTTCATTAAAGGAGATTAGATTGTTCTAAACCCCACAAACTATACAGGAAAGGTCACTGTAGGAGGGGTGACATATGCCTGTCTTCTGGACTGTCAGGGCTTAGGCTAAGATTCCAGCAACTGTACTAGACACCAGCTTTACCTCATGAGCTCATGTGCCGGAATAGAAACATATTCAAACTGTGTTCCTAAATATGCAGCTATTTCTAATGCGGTTTCCAATCTCCCCAACCAAACATCAGTGTTAGAGTACAGGGCTATTTGACAGCTAATCAGATAAAAAATAGTCTGTACTACAGAGGGAAACACAACTTGATACTTAAGCGCATTCCACGGGGAACATGTGTAATTCTTCCCATATAATATAGAACATGCATTCTACAGGGAACATGTGTAATTCTTCCCATATAATATAGAACATGAAAGGCTGATATTTAGTTTATTTAATTTTTAACAAAAGACAAAACACTGATTAAAAAGTATTAAGACCCACAGAACTGAAACAGAGAGAAAGAGTTATATTAATTGGAGTAAAGAATTATTTTCAAGCATTCCCTTTGACTTTTTAGAATGTTATTATTTTAAGTCCCAAAAAGCAGCTGCAGCATGCATAACAGACAGACAGCCTACTGGCCTTGTCCTTAATGAAAAGCTCACAAGCAATAAATTAAATAAGGGAGGAGGAGGGGGATCAGGAGCAACAGACGGGAGAAACAGAAGCCTGGAAGATCCAAATTGGCCCAGAAGAACCTGCCTAACCTCAGGCTGGCACTTGCTCCCTCGTGAGACTGTTGAAGAGCAGTGCTGAAGCTTGGCAACTCAGTAAGGCCAACATGCAGCCTCAGAGCGCCAAGCAGAGCTGGAGCTTCCTGCCTGCCCAGGGGAGCCTGGTGCTTTGGTGAGGGCTCATTTGCAATCGAATAGAGACATCCCAGATTTAGGATCAGGTGGCATCTTAAACACAAAATTGGATAAGAGTGGAGGAAATGGAAAACTGAATTTAAATGGAGAAATAATGCATTAAACATTCGTTAACTATGATGAAGTTTTCATAATTTATTCAAAATAAACCTAAAACAGAAGTGTTCACTTCTCACCCTATCACAGTCTGAAATCCCCCACAAAGGCAGGTAAGACTTTCAGGTCTGTGTGTAATTCAGGGATTGGGTGTTCGGGACTGAGATTTAGCCTTATTTAATAGCTATTTAAATAAATAACTAATCTCTATAGAGAATGTATCAGCCATGATGCATCACACTTGCATAATTTAAGAGAATCACATTTATGTGACAGATTTGGGAACTACAGTCCTGAACCTTGTCACTTGTCATGGTCACACAAAGCCAGCAGCTAGCTGAAAGGAGATATGAAACATTCTCTGATGGCTCAGGTCAAATCCGCTTTGGAATATTTAAGATGCTACTGGTGTTTGAGCCAAAACAACCTTCCAACCACATCAAAAGATGAAGATGACTATTCCAAATTAGTGTCACACACACACACACACACACACACACACACACAGACACATGCATGAAGCAAATAATAAAAACAACATATATCTATCTTAGGGACAGATGCCATTAACTATGAGTAGATGGGTGTTTAATAAACAGCCTGTAGGGAGGGTTTCCAGGGATTCATGGGCTTTTACCACAGTTGACTCCCTGCTAAACCAATTAGACACAAGGTGTCAACTGTCACCCCAAAGGTTGACATTTTAAAAATAACATTTTTTCAGAAAAGTATCCGGAACTACATTTACTCTCCACATTGTATTCCCACCAATACCATTTCAATGTCTTTGCTTAATGGTTAATGTCAACTCAGGGAACAAGGGAGAGCTATAAACAATGCCACTGCTTATGTTTTTCCAATTAAGGTCACTTGTGCTTGCTATCATGACATGTCTTGCCTCTTACATCTTTTTATTTCCTTAACAATAATTTTGTAAGTATCCCTATCCATCACACAGGAAGCACCATTAGCTTTGCTTAGATGTATTTGCTACAAAAACCTGAAACCTGAAAATCTGTCACAGGAGAGGAGGAATGGCAGTATTTCAACTATAACCTTTGGGGTGACAGTTAACAACTTGTGTTCAATTGGTTTAGCAGGGAGTCAACTGTGGTAAAAGCCCATGATTCCCTGGAAACCCTCCCTACAGGCTGCTTATTAAACACCCATCCACTCATAGTTGAGGCATCTGTCCCTAAGACTAGCACGGTTGAGAACGACTGCACTGAGCCATACGAGAAGAAAATAAGAACTACAGACACGGCTTGGGACAGGTCTCCATAACATTCACCAGTGAGTAGGTGGCCTAGATCCCTGGTTCACTAGCATGGGAAGTCTTCCATCTGCCTTACGGTTACACACCAGTTCCCTTGGGTGGAAAGCGTCCTCCTGGCGAAACACTAGAAGGCTCACGGTGCCCTCCATCTTGGTGCTTCTCAACAGGGAAACAACTTCCTCCTGGGACTTGCCTGCCAGATCTACTCCATTGACCTAAAACAAACAAACAAAAAAAATTTTAGGTGCAACCCTGTCCAGACAGGCAGCGGAGGAAAAGCCAGAGGCAGAACTGACTGAGGGTGTCCGTTACCAAGTGAAGCTCTTTCTGGGAAAATTTTGTTCATGACCAGGTAACCATGGAAGCTTTGGTGGCTCATAAAAGAAGTGGAGCAGGTAGCCAGAAGTCAGTGAGGAAGTAATAAATCCTTTAGTGTTCACCCATAAACCAGAAGCTGCAACCGCCAGCCTTAACAGGCAAAGCGCCACAAACAAACAGCAACCACAAGGTCACGTCAGAAGGAAGCCAGGAAGAGACTGAGCTCTGCCTTGTGTGTAACGGGGTTTCCAACAGCCAAACAAAGGGATTAACACAGCAGCAATGTTTCCGTGTCAGTGAAAATGAAGAACAATAAACGTTTTATCATTAAAAGGTAAACATTAAACATCAGAAAGAATCAATAAAAATAGTAACAGTTTGAGAGTATAAGAGAATTCAGTCAGGCAGAATTTTGAAAGCATATTATTTTTAAAGAAACTCATCATTTTTCATTCATGGGAATTATAACGCTAGTTTCAAAGAAAGATGCTTTTATTTTATTTATGTACTTTATTTTTTTAAGGTATGGTTTGGCTATATATATGTAACACAGGCTGAAGTGACTACTTTGGGGCCGCTGTAACTCATGATCCTCCTGCCTGGGGCTCCCAAGTGCTAGGGATGCGGGGACACATCACCACACCAAGGTGACACGTTTCATTTTTTTTTGAAAGCTGTATATTGTTCTCTCTATGTGAGTCAAACACTATAAGACAAGTAAGTATATGACTAAATTTTTAATAACAAAATTTTCCTGTAGTATGCTAAGGACTTGTACACACTAAGGACACTGCAGCAATGGGTATGACACACACAAAACTGAAGTTTCAGAATTGAGACAAACCTGGCAGCTGTAAGCAGTAAACCCAACTCAGACACAGGCAGGCTACGGAGAGAAAATGAAGGTGTCTGTGACTCACTGAAAATTAAGCCACTGACTGAAGAGGTGCAGGGATAGTGATTATCTTCCAGAAGTAGGGAAGGAAGGAGGGCGGCAAAAAAGGAGGTGACAACGAGGGACAAATAGCCAGGCAGGCACACAGGCAAAGGCAGACAAGCCCTGCTACGTGTAAGGCCCTGGGTTCCATCCAAAAGCTCAGAGAGAGACAGATGGTCAGACAGACAGAAGCACAGCCACTTGCCTGCAGCTGCTTAGTTTATATCCCAAAGAAAGTAAAGCTCTCAAGAAACAGTCCCCTTAATACAATCTGGGGATGAATCTTTCCTATTAATAGGTTATTACACTGTCATCTGAGACATGTCACCTTATGTACAGGACAAAAGAGAAGGACACAGATTTGAGGGAGAAATTCTGAAATAAAGACCTGGGAAAAGACAAGTGGTTTCTTAGCTTTGTTACTTTTTAAGAAGCCTCTTGGAATGTTCAACTCACAGTGGGCAAAGCTGCATGGGAAAGGTCACTTCATCCACATTTGAAGATTATTGCTAAGAAGAATGGACGATGAGGGAAACTGTAGTCCATTGGTGGGAGCTGGTCTTACGGTGTACACATGGAACCTCAACGGATGTGGTCAGTGACAAGGGCCTGGCTCAGTGGCAAACTCTTCCCTAGAGTTCTCTGCTAAGGGCCCTTGGGTATGTGTGGCTCAGAGCTGGGAGGCACAGCTCATTAGACAAGTGCATGCCCAGCAGGAGTATGGAATCGGGCTTCACTTAGAAAGATAGATCTTAAATTCTGAGTTGGTCCCTCTCTTTTTTACACAGCTTCCCACATCAGAAATTGTCTATGTGTATTTTTCCACAATGACCTCAAATATCTGTGAAGTTAAATCATAAGCATCAAAAGAAAATTTATAAAATCTGTTTTTCTTACTGTTGAGGTTAGATGCTGGGTCTTCGTGTGTGTGGTCCAGGTTGCCATACCAACCTTTTTGTCTTCCTTTCAAAACATGTTCGCTTTCACTTTATCTGTCTCGGTTCTGATGTATAAGTAGCTGACTTACCTGTGCTGACACACATGAAGTATAAAGCTCTCTAAAACCACAACCCCAGAGGTATGCCTCGGGCATAGCAACAAGACAGGCACTGGCCTCATGAACCAAATAGCTGTATAGCTGAATATTTACAAATAATCTAGGCAGAAAGGTAATTTCTCATCACATAACATAGGAAAATATAAAGTAAAGCTAATAGTTTTCTGATGCAATATTCCTGCTAAAATTCACAATTTTCTACTTTACAAAAATGTTTTCATACAAACTCCCAAAGAAAGGAATTTTTCAGGGAAACCGGAAGCCCATGCCTAGAAGCCACTCACCTCTATTAGCCGATCTCCTGCCTTAAGTCTGCCATCCTGAATGGCGGCCCCTCGAGGAAGGATGTTCTTGACATAAATCGGACCTGAGCCGCCTATAGTGACATCTCGGGAAGTGATGCTGAATCCAAGTCCTTCGGTACCTGAGCCAGAAACAGGAACATTTGTAGGTGCTGCTGCAATTTGTGAGCTACACATGTGTGCCACACAGGAAGGACTGGCTGCTGCTGTACACTGTAAGCTGGATATGTATTACACACGTGAGGATTGGCTCATATCCTGTGTCAATGTCCAGTGGCCAGATTTCTTTTAATGCTTTGAAAGTTTCAATGTCATTTTCAAATGAGACTGTTTGGAAGATTTAAATTGTTTAGCCCCAGAACTCATTAATCTTCTTTGGTGGTTCTATCAAGGACAGATGCGAGTTAATGAACTTATATGTCAACTTTAAGTCTCTGGGAACCAAATGGACCTGACAGCTCTACTTAAAAAACTAAGGTGTTAGCCGGGCGGTGGTGGCGCACGCCTCTAACCCCAGCACTTGGGAGGCAGAGGCAGGCGGATCTTTGTGAGTTCGAGGCCAGCCTGGTCTACAAAGCGAGTCCACGACAGCCAGAGATATTCAGAGAAACCCTGTCTCGAAAAACCAAAAAAAAAAAAAACTAAGGTGTAAACACTCCTGTTAAAATCTATAAAATCGTTGTGGTCTGGAGAGATGGCTCAGTGGTTAAGAGCACTTGCTCTTGCAGAGGACCTGGGTCTGATTCTCACACCCACATGGTGGCTCACAAACACCCTCTTCTGGCCTCCACAGGCACAAATGCAGGCGAAACACACACACACATAAAATAAAAATCAAGTACTAGCAATAATGGTGCCCAGATCTAGAGCACAGGGTAGGAGAAAAAAAAAATGTTAAGGGAGGGTACAGTGAGAACAGTAATATTTTCAGTAACCAACATTTCTCATACCCTGAGTATAGCAACCAACCTGGATATATGAACAATGTTGCTTACCCTTTTGTCCAGATCCCTTCCAAGTAACTGAAATCTTCCCGTGTGTGGTCCCATCGCCCACCACAGGGCAGATCACTCAGAAGAGTCCAGCTGGGATTGGGGGTACTGAACCCTAGGGTCACCCTATCATGCTTAAAATTATCAAGACTTAACAGTGTCTTTGGCAGATCTCTTAGCAAACAATCTTAGATCAGTATCCTGTGGAAAGGGGTTACACCCCATTAGAACTCAAAACTAATGAACAAAACATATATTAAGGCACAGCGTGCAAATCCTGACACATTTCCATGGAATCACAGAATTTTATGACCGTTCCAATGAGCAATTTCTATTAAAGCTCATTTACTTCTCATGCTACCTTCTAGTTAATGTGATGGCAAATGTGTGGTCATTGTGAGAAGGATAAAGAGACAGATGAAGAAGAGTATCTTCGCATGGCACAAGGCTCACATAAAAGTGAATCAAAAAATGTAACACGTTAGAAAACAGAGACAGGTTAGGTGAAATATGGGTTGAACAGAAAAGAGCAGAAATGAATGCTCAGTAAATCCTGAAACTAAACATGCCATAAATACTCTCATGCTCAAACAAAACACTCTATTCCCAATCAGAAGTCACATTCAGACTGACTGTTCATTACTGCTGTTGTCTGTACTGAAGCTCTGAATGGCAAGCTGTCCATATGAATTTTACTAATTATTCTTCTGAGGCTGCCCCATATGTCTCTGTGCCTTCTTGAAACTCTAATGACTTGAAATACCATCTATTAAGAAAGACTTTTAAATTATTCTCCTTTGCAATACTGATTTGTACAAACTACAGAGATAGATTATTATATGAACCACAATTCTATTAAAATAACAGCAATAACCCCTAAATCTATTGCCAGAAGTTCAGGTGATGACCTTTAAGGGAAAGATAAATAGATGTCAGTTTTCATTTGGTGAAGCCAACAAAACATTTTGCTCTGATTGAAACAGATTACTGACCTTCTCCTCTGACTTTATTAAAAAGCTAATTTCTACAAAAGAGCAGGGGATCTGAGAATCCCAGAATGGTAATAAATATTAAGAAATCATAATTACTGAAGCAAGTGAGTTGGGGCTCCTCTGTTCTGTAGCCTCATGTGATGGAGTTCCAAAATTATTTCAGTGAGCTATCAACCTAGAGGTTCTGTTTTTTAATATTAGGCACTGGCTTTAACTTGTAAATTAATATCACGTAGAGCACAATGAGTTGCGCTCTGGGTTGAACATATGTTTAACACGATCACACTATATTTTTAATGGGCTTTAAAAAAAAACTCCTATGATACAAGAACTGGTAAAAATATTATCTTCTGGCTCCAAGGAAGTATTCAATTCTCAAGCAATCATTATTACCATATCCATGTTCAGTCCTAATCAAAGACAATCAAAATTCTGTTCCTTCTTAAGAACAGTCAACACAGTCTGCTTATGTAAAAACATGTGTAGGAGCTGCGGTCCATTTTGTTGTATAGTCTCACTGCTGGTTAACAGAAAATCTATGGGACGCTACGTCATTTAGATCAGCAAAAGCTACACAAGTATTTGAATAAAAACCGCCACTTCTAATTTTCCTTTACTTTCTAAATTAGGTGAATAAACAGAATTCTACCTTTCTAAATGATATTAAGGCAAAAATTAGTAGTTCCTGTATTCAAAAATGGTGATTCTTTTAATAGCAAGTAAAATGACACTTCATGAATAAGTTCACATTACATCATAATTTGTCACATTTATTATTTGTGCAAAACTGCAATTGATTAAATAAATGTTCTTTCCTCAGTAAAGAGTAGTATAATATTACAAACAACATTATTTATGAAGTAACATCAGTAGGACACTGGTCAAGTAAATACTGTCTTTGTATAGGAAATCTGAGCAAGATTTTTATTCTTCATACACCACTACTGTGGTGCTTGACATATTTTTGGTTAAAAACCAAAGCTTGTCACTTGAGTGGAGAGAGGAGAATGGGAATTGGATCTTCCCTTTACTGAGAGTAGACAGAAAACAGAGGGCTTCCCAAACAGCCTTCAAGTGCCGAAGCCTACTGTCAAGTCCTGTTTGTGCCAAACAAGCTACACGGTTTAAAAGCCAGCAACCGGAATCTGTGGTTCACACAAAGTTCAATGAGAGAATTGTTCTAGAAAGAAAACAGCAGGTGCAGGCTCACAGCCCTGTGAGTGCTACCTCAGTGGAAAGGAGAAAGGCCGGAATGCCAGGCTACGAAAGACACGCTGGCAAGGGCTCGCTGCCCACAGCTGCCCAGCACAGGTAAGTCATTCTGGGCGACCTGCAGCCACCGTGGGAGCTGGCTGAGCTCAGAAAGGCATTTCCTCGCAGAGCTAGAATCTGAAAGGCACGGTTTTGAAATACTCAGCTAAAAGGACACACAGTAGGCAAAGTGATATTGTCCTTGACAGAACGCCCTTGACCATCTGAAGGTCAAGTGTGGACATCACTCCACACAGTGGAGAGGGCCGGCTGCAAGCATGTTCCCACATGCAAAGATCTACTCTCTACAGGAAGGGGTTAATAAACAAATCAATAAGGTTGGGGAAGACTTAAACAAAACCCATCACCATTATCTGTCACCTTCAAGCAAATGAAGTCAAATTCTGGAGAAGGAAGAGCAAACAAACAGCTGTGTGAGTCAGACAGCTTCAAACACTTCCCATGACATGCTGAAGGCTACAGGGACATCTAACATCTACTTGAGGCAATGTCTGGGCATGGTTGCCAATCAAAACAGTCAGACTATTATTGCTCTCTATATATTGAAGGAAAACCTATAACTCACTTTTAGTATAAAAAATGCTAGCCCAGGAATAAGAGCTGGTTCTTATATGCATGTGCTGCAACTTATTCTGAACTTTCAGATTTTATTTCTTCGGCATCTGTGTGGACATGTGCGTGCAAGTGCATAAGGAGTACCTGTGTCATGTGTGTGGAGGCCAGAGGTCAGTGTGAGGTGTCTTTCTCTGCTCTTCTCTGACGCATGTTTGAGACAAAGTCCCCTACTGAACCTGGAGCTTGTCAGCTTGTCCAGATTGGCTGGTCATGAAGAGATCCACCTGCCCTGCCCCACCCCAACATGCCTGGCTTTTAGCGGGGAATCTGAACTCAGCTCCTCACGCTTACTCAGCAGGCACCTTACCACAAAATCCATCTCCGCAGCCTCACGTTTGTTTTAAATTTGACTGGGTAGTGATAAAGGTCAGGGCGGAGGGCCTGGTGAGCAAACACGAAGGTTTTGGCTTTACTCTGAGTGCCAAAACACTTAGCGGAGAGACAGGACAACACAGAGCACAGCCCACGTCAGGCAGTACTGAGGGAAGCCCGGCTGACCACACCGTACCTTTCTTAAGCTGGATGGTGAGCCTCTTGCCCACTTTCTTAGTGTTGTACCCACTGCCCACGCCGGCACTGGGCACGCTCTGTGGAGCCGAGGCTGGGGCTGCTGCGGGCGGTTTGGTGGAGGCGGGAGCGCCGTGTGGTAGTCGGGGGTGAGCCTCCACCTGCTCGGGCGGATGGCTCGGTCGGGACGCTCTGGGCAACGCGTGAGGTGCGCTGTGGGCCACACCCCTGCTGTCCACACAGTGGCCGTCTGTGGGGCTGAAGCGGCTAGGAGAATAGTTGTTCTTCTCTCGTTGGGAGAGTTGCTCATATTGCTCCTTGTTGGCTGCGGGGACCACGTGGAACCAGATGACACGCGTTCGCATGGCTTGGCGGAACATATGTTGTGCTCTGGGTTTGACAGGGAGTGGAAGATTAGCAAATGAAGACTAGCAGAGCAGAAGATAGCATGAGCTTGATTAAATATACTAATTAAGCAATGAGAACCAGCACAGTGTTCAAACCATTTACGAACCACGTTTGTAAGTGCTGATAAAAGGAGAAGTTTCTCCAAATATAAATTTCTCATTCTGTAAATGAAAATAATAAACCTATCTATGACTTTAGATAAAATACAGTGTGCTCCACTGAAAACCATCGATAATGATTAAGTGTTAACACATTTATTCTACCAGAATCCAAACATAGCTTTCTCTCACAGTGTGTCCAAGTGGAGTCCATGGGCCACAGACACGGGAGGTTCGCTATGAGTGCAGTCCGACACATTTGCAGACGGCAACAACATATAACAGTGTCAAAAGGTTGGTTATCCCCACACAGAATTCAGCCATATAACTAATAAAGGCATGAAGTGTTTTCCTTCTAAGGGACCATAGAATTCTTAAACAAATAAATGCTTTATAGTATACTTCGGGAAATATAGGAGGTGACTGGCCATTCACTGTTCATTAGTAAAATTGGTTCGAGTTGGTTGCAAAAATCCCACAAACACTAATTCCTGCAAACAGAACCTGGTGATGTGTCAACCACCACGTACCAGAATCCTACCTGTTACGGAGCTCCAAGACCCACTGTAAGGCAGCTAGCTCCCGCTCATGTGGGTCCCCACCACTCACATCTAAGTAAGAGTGATATGCACACCGACCCATTAAAAGGTTTTTGTTCTTTATTTAGTAAGGGCTTCAGTCAGGATAAAGAACACCCAAAAAGGACAGTTTTGTGCCCCAAAAGAGCATTTCTCCTGCTATACACCCTGAAGGATGAAGCTGGAAATGTGAGTTCAGGTGACTGCAGGGTGGACTTCCAGAAAGCAGGGATACCAGCACCGCTATGACACTAAAACCCAGTCCGTAACAACGTGGGAGCAGCTCAACTGGTTTCAAGAAGCTCTAACTACGGACCAATGGGGGTAAATACATGAAGTTTGGTTAAATTCCAGATAAAAGAAAAGAAACCTAGATAACTGAATTTTTATTAATGTGTCAGTAATTTACTTAGTAAATTCATATGAAGGTCATGCCACCAGAGGAGAGGACCCCAGCATACTTACTGCTCAAATCTCCTGTTTCGAAGGTCTCCATCGTTAATCCTTACAATGCAATCATTCTCGTGGAAAAGATTTTCTTGCTCAGCTTTGCCACCTTTCTCCAAGCGCTTTACTAACAACCCCAGTGTTCTGGAACATCAAGAATGTGAACAATTACAGGGGTAATACTCCCTCCACAGGCTTTAGATCTGTCCACAGACTCCCTTAAAGGGGAACGGACTAGAGGGTTACTGAGACATTCAAATAACATCGAGTCAGATCCCAACAGTCTAACCGATTTGTATATACCAACCTTTCGATAATTACAAAAAAATATTCTGATAATTACAAAAAAAATATTTTTCTGACTTGTCAGTATTATATCTTTCTGAGACTAAGTGCATACTGGCTCTGCTTCAAAATGCTGATCCTGGAGCCTGCTTAGGGCAACAGTGGGTGCCACAGCCTGAACAGGGATGGTCTAATGAATGGTTCTGGTGGGATTTTGCTTCAGGTCAGCTGGCATGCTGCTGGAAGCAGCCCCTGTT
This sequence comes from Lophiomys imhausi, assembly GCA_907164525.1. Taxonomy (NCBI): domain Eukaryota; kingdom Metazoa; phylum Chordata; class Mammalia; order Rodentia; family Muridae; genus Lophiomys; species Lophiomys imhausi. Next base: position 57,284 of record CAJQZJ010028464.1, on the reverse strand, counting down.
TCTTTCACAACACAGGTCATGAGGAATGCCTGTCCTGGCTGAGCTCACGGTTTGAAGGAAAACAGCAAAGTGTTCAGGGTCAGGGAGAGAGAGGAGGGAGACTTTCCCTGGCATGTGAATTAGAGAATAGGTCTGACAACTGAAATTCAAAACTTGGTGAGTCTCTTCGTTAAGTAAGTGGCCTGCTGCCACACTCCTAGTCGAAGAAAAATAGAAGCAGGAAAGCAGATTGAAGAATGCCAGTTAGCTTTTCTTTTGTCTGCATCAGTATTCAAACTTTATGAGAGAACATAAAACGAACTTCACGGAGAAGGAGGCAAAGGAAAAAGGCAAAATTATTAATACCCTTGTGGTGGTTTGAATGAAAATGTCCCTACAGGCTCGAATAGCTGAAGACATGTGCCCCTGTTGTTGGTGTGTTTTGGGGGGTGTTGTGGGACCTACTGAAGGCACAGTCTCAATGGAGAAAGAACATTGCTGGGGTACACTTTGAGAGTTTATAGCTTTGCACAACTTTCGGTTCACAGCTCTGCTTGTCCTTGGGTCTGAAGATGTGATGTTTCAGCTTCTTGCTCCAGTGGCCAGCAGCCATGCCTCCTACCTGATGGACTCTTAGCCCGGTAGAACCATCAGTCAAAATAAACTCCTTTTTATCACTAGGCACTTCTGGTCATGGTCTCTTAGAGCAATGGAAAAACAAGTTGGTATCAGAGAATGGGCTGTGGCCATGAAGAACCTGATCATGTTGATTTTCAGAGGAATGAGGAAGAGCTTGGAACTTTGGACTAGAGAAACAGTTGAATGATGTAAGCAGAACTTGAAGGGCCATCCTAGAACCCACCCAGCCAAGCGTCCAACTTGTAAAAAAGAGTTAGAGGGCTCTTCTAGGCTGTCATCACAAGAATGATCTGAAGTAAAAATGATTCAGTTACCTGTTTTATTTCCGGTCTTTCTGTGTTTTTTTTTTTTTAAGTGCTGGGCAAGCACTCAGCCACTGAGCTATATCATGAAAACTTACTGAAGATTGTCTAAATTGTCCCTCTATGTGGCCAAATGTATTAGTAATGCTAATGTACAATAAAATATTGTAAATCGCTGGGCCTGGTGGCAGACGCCTTTAATCCCAGTACTAGGTAGTTCTACTTCAGCCTAACCTATAAAGTGAGTTCCAGGGCAGCCAGGACTACTACATAGAGAAACCCGGTAAGGGTTGGCGGGGAGGGAGTTTACAAATCATAAACAAATGACTGGCCATGGTGAAAGGCAGGACACTAACCCAAGCATCAGCAGCCAATCCCAGGCAACACTAATGCCAGATGGTGAGCAGGCGGCTGGGGGTTACCCCGGGTGACACAGTGACTCATGGTGCTAGGGAACTGAGAACTGTGCCGACTGAGGTGACGTCACTGGCTTGCCGCCACGCTGGAATGGTGACGTCACTGG
>CAJQZJ010028464.1:38106-55831 GCA_907164525.1 Lophiomys imhausi | reverse complement strand
TGCCGCCACGCTGGAATGGTGACGTCACTGGCTTGCCGCCATGGTGGAATCATTATCTCCAGAGAATGAATGGATGGAAAGGTCAAGAGGTCAAGCACTACAATCTGCAAACATTTCTCACTGGTGTCACCGAATGAAAATAAATACAAAAGGAAAGCGAGTGAAAGATCAAAAAGCACCTCCCAGGAAGATGTCTACAGTCGCGGGAGAACAGAACAACGAGTCACAGGAAGTGGGAGTGTCAAGAACGCTCCTTGTCTTGGAAGCAGCCGGGTGACCGACAGGACCCATTTGCATGTCCGCTACTTCTGATGCCCCGTTGTCTCAAGGCTGCGGTGAAAAGAGAAACACAACCTTTCCCTCTCTGTATTTTGTTTGTTGTTTTGAGACAGGGTTTCACTGTGTAGCTCAGGCTGTCCTCAGAGTCACAGAAATCTGCTGGTCTCTGCCTCCTGTATTGGGATTAAAGGAGTGTGCCACCACAGCTGGATGGGTGTATAACTCAGAAACTAAGCTCATCTTTTGAACCGATCGTGCTGGGGGGGAGGGGACAGGCTCTCCTTATTAGGAGCTGCTGCCAGAGTTTGTTAGCAGCGGCCATAACCCACCAGAAAGAGCTAGGGAAGAAAAGGAGGGCTAGCTCTTGTTCCAGAATGAGAGCCACCCTTGCTGGCTGCACTGAGCCACACGGTTGAGAAGAGACCCAGTGCTTTATGAACTGGGCTGGAGACGTCCGCAAAGAAATGACTGCAGTGCGGGGAGATGTGGACACATGCCTGCTCTGCCTCCCATGTGAACTTCAGACAGACCTATTTCTCAAACCTACTCTTCTTCCACTGTTTACTACAATGCTTTTCTCCCCTTCTTATTTTAGAGGGAGGAAGGGAAAAAGGGAATTTGGGAAGAAGGGAATGAGGAGGTAAAGCAAGGGGGAAGGGAGGGAGGGAGGGAAGAAAATATTATGTCCACTGGGTATAAATCTCAATTCTGAATGATTTATTTAAAGCAAAACAAAACAAAAAATAGACAATTCCATATATATCTCTTTCTTTAAAGCCTTCCCTCACAGTTGCAGAACAGTCTCTCTCAGGAACAGGAGGAGGAGAACCTCAGAGGCAAGCTGCAGGATGCTGCATCTCTGTGTATGATTTTGGTTGCATAATTAGAAATTTAACTGCTCAGATTATATTAAGGATTCACCACTACATTTTTACAAGGTTCATTAGCCTAATTATACACTTAATTCAAACAAACTCAGTTGCACATGTTAACATTTTAATTCAAAGTAAAAATTATAACCAATGATAAAATCAAAAATAAGTAACATGTTTTATTGACATTTAAATTGGCTGAGTTAGTGTGAGTTCTGCTTTGATAATCTCCACTCCCACAACTGCCTTCTAGTTCTATAGAAATGATCAGTTTATCTTAATTAATACTGATACAGTACAAACATGACAATAAAGGCAAAGTATGAATGGGGGATCTGGCAAAAAGACCTTGTCAGCTCCCCAGTGGTTACAAATGGGAATTACCAACTCTACATGACTCAGAACCAGGGTCACAGTGGACAGCCACAGAAGGAAAGTTTAAACTTTATAGGCATTTTAGTTACAATAACAATCCTGGTAGAGAGGAGCTAATGTCCAACATACAAGTATAAAAATGTTTTTATGAATTTCAATGCCATGTACAAAGAATGTTTATAATAAAAAAAGTTTTAATTAAAAAAGGATCCATGCAAAGAATCTGGTAGAGGGCATGCTGGCATGTGTGAGGCCACAGGCAGGATGCTGGGTCACAGCCACAAACAAAATAAATAAGTAAATGTAATGGTTGGATGAAGTGGACAAAAAGTTAACAAAGATGGGGAGTTTCTTCAAATTAAAGTGTAAATTAAACACTATTCCGCTGCTTAAAATGAAAGGCACAATTTTTCTAAAAATTAAAAAGGACAGAGCCAGGTTCAACCCAGGTACCTGGGAGAGCTCCTAATAAGTCCTCAGCCAATAACAGACAGACAGTGTGTGGACAAGTCAATACTTAACAGACCAGAAGATAAAATACAAAAAATGGGAAATATAAATGGAGGAAATAAAACAAATGTCTTGCTTTGGATGTTGTATAGAGAAAAAGGTTAGTAACCAGGGAAAAGAACAGCAAAGGGTACTGAGAGTAGATACAACCAAGTAAGCAAAAGCAGAAGGGACAGCCAGGCTGGGACTTTTCTGGAATATCATCTAACAAAGTCATTTCTAACAAATTTTATTTATATGCACAGGCTACAGTGCAGTTGTGGAGGTCAGGAGGTAACCACTGTGGAGTCAGGTCTCTCTTTCCAACATCTGGAATATGTGACTTTCTAAAGTTACTTGCCTGTATTCATATATAAAGAGAGAGGAGAGAGGGAGGGGAGTAAGGGAGGGAGAGAGAAAGAGAGAGAGAAACATGCTTGGGTATACATGTGTGCACATGAGCCCAGGGACAACGTTGGGTATTATTCCTCAGGTACTGTCTATCATTTTGAGACAAGGTCTCTTACTGGCCTGCAACTTGCAAAGTAGGCTTAGGTGTTCAGGGAAATCCTGGGACCCTGTCACTGCTTTCCCAGCAATGGGATTGCCGGCATGCCTCACCACACCTGGCTCTCTGTTTATAGGGCCAAGGATCCAACTTGGGTCCTCATGCTTGCAAGGCAAGTACTTTATCAACAGTCTACTCTCTTGTCCATAGGAACACTTTAGATTTAAGGAGGAAGACATTCAGTATATGTGCGCAAGAGTCGATCTAAAAAAATCTATAAATGTACACATATATAGATATATAAATATTCCTCCATGAGTTTCCATACAAATAATTTTCTAACTATCTCTACTAGGTTCATATAGAACACACATTTGTAGGATACAGATTCTATATCATAAGAAATGCATAAAAATCAATAGGGTCATTTTCATTTCAACACACACTGACCATGAACATAAAATGTTCTCTCATTGTTCTACTTTTGTTTGTGAACTTGCATGGTGGAATTTGTGGGAATGGTGTGGGTAAGCCAAAAGGCTGAGCGGAGAAATCACAAAAAAGAAACTAGAACAGCAACCGAAGGTTTTCCCATCAGGCCTCACTTGATATTCTGGATATTCAGCTGAATGTCTGAAAAGAAATACTGGGAATAAAAATAAAAGTTAATCAGAGGAATCAAATGATGGCGAAGCCTCAGTCACTTTCCTATTGCTGTGATAAGACACCATGACCAAGGTAACTTATAGAAGAAAAAGTTACAGTTTCAGAAGGTGAGTCCATGACTATAACACAGTGGCAAGCTGGCAGGCAGGCATGCTGCTGCAATAGTAGCTGGGGGCTTACATGTTAAGACACAACCACAAGGCAGAGAGAGCTCACTGGGAATGGCGCAAGTGTTTTCAAGCTACACACTCACTGCTCAGTGACACACCTCCTCTAATGAAGTCCTACTTCCTAATCCTTCCCAAACAGTTCCACCAGCTGAGGATCAAGTATTCAAAGATCTGAGCCTAAGGGGTCGTTCTCAACCAAACCACCACAGATGTGTATATAAAAAACAAGAAGTGATTAGTAAGTAGAACCCCGTCAACAGAAACCAGCAGCAGGAAGCTAGAACACACCAAGACCCACAGATCTTCCCTTTCACACTAAAATCGCATCTTACAAAGACCTAATTCACAGCTACGTAGATGTGGATCTTTCCTACGTCTTCTCATTGAATATCAGATATTAGGAGAATGTTTGGAAGTATATTTTGCCAATCAGAAGATAATAAATGGATTTGGTTTACTACTTAATCCCTTTTCCCATGAATTTCTAAGAAGAGGGAGTATATTTGTTGGAAATATTTCATAGTTAGGACAAAAAGAGGTTTTCTTATTCACAGAGAGTGAATAAGAAAACATAGGTTTATAAATGAATCAGGAAGCAGCAACAGAGGCAATTCACGTACAACAAATGGTCAATTCTAGGCCCATGCCTACCATGAACCACATGAGGACATCAGGGTTCCTGGAGATGGAGTTACAGGCCATCTGTCATGGGTGCTGAGAACACAATTTCGCTGGTCTCTGCACAAGGAGCAAGTGCTCTTAAGCTGAGTCATCTCTCCAGGAAATCATCTAACAAAGTCATTTCTAACACATTTTATTTATATGCACATGCTACAATGCAGTTGTGGAGGTCAAGGAGTAACCACTGTGGAGTCAGGTCTCTCTTTCCAACATGTGGGCCCTGGCAATAGAACTTGGGTTTCAGGTTAGCAGTAGCAGATGGCTCCTTGTTGAGCCATATTCTTTCTGGCTCCCAGTTATATTTTATTAACAAATGCGTTCACAGCACGGTGTAAACAGCTAATTCAGTGGTATATGTTTGATCTGAGATGCCCACACCTCTACAAGCGAGACTGATAGATTCTGTCTTTATAAACCGCCTCAAGGTCTCACATCTTAAAATAAAATAATAATAATAAACAAAACCAAAAAACCTGTTTCCTTAAATAAAATTAACAAACATCTAATTATAAGTTACTTAAGAAAAGGTAGTATGGCCGGGAGTGGTGGTACACGCCTGCCTCTAATCCCAGGACTTGGGAGGCGGAGGCCAGCCTGGTCTGTGGAGTAAGTTCCAGGACAGCCAAGGTTATACAGAGAAACCCTGTCTCAAACCCCTATCCCTCCCAAAAAATAAAGGTAGTATGAAAGAAAATATTTAGTAATAAAAGAAGACAGACACCTGAAATAGGCTATGCTAAGCTTTGGATGCTATAGGCACGTGCTGAGAACACTTGTGTCCACTGGGAAGGATTCAGATCATGTGCTACAAAGGTAGAGCTTGGCGCCCACAGAAACCTTTGCAGCAACACCCTGAGACACACTGAAATTCAAATGACTGGCTCTCATCTCCAACCAGCTGTGCACACTGTGAGCTTCTTCCTTCAGCATGCCCTCCAGGACTCACGACCTTTCCAGCATACCAAATCCAGGACAGATCCCTTGTTTCCCTCAAAGAATGGGTCAAGCATACAGGGCTTTTCAAGGGGCCTTGCACAACAGCCAGCATTCAATAGACTCCTGCCTTTTGAATCCCTACAGCATGTGGATGGTATCTTTTAATATATATGCTTTCCAAGTGTATCAAAGCAAATACAAACCATGACAACTTTATAGGTCTAGCCCCTAGTTTAGTAAATGATTTTGTATCTTATTTTATATTGACCTAATGTTATAACGTAATCGCATCTCTGCATCATTGAAAAGTCTCAGAAAAATCTGTCAAGTAACGCTATGGTCTTGTCATTACTATTGTATTTTATTTTTAACTTTGTGTGACAGGTTCTCATCACAAAGCCAAGCCTTGAGCTTAAGATCCTCCCTACTTCTGCCACCACAGCAGGCCTGCAATTTTATCTTACCAAGGGTTTTGAACTAATCACTCTGGATAGTTCTTAGAAATAAAAAGAACACATAAAAAAGGCTTAATTCTGCAAAATGATATCAAAGTTATTTGTTACGAATGTCTTCAAAGTATTTGCATTTGTGACTAAATGAGGCTGTTTGTCATGTGAGAGGGACAGGAAATGACAGATGTAAAGAGAAAGTGTTTCAAAGTAATGAAACTTGATAAGAAGTTCAGAGTGAAAGCAGCTCACTGTTTCTGTGAAACGTCCACTAAGACACTTAAGAGACACAGCATCGTGGAGAAGATGATCCTGCAGACTTTCCTATTGTCTCTGTGTCTAGTTCAGAGTCAGCCATCCAAGAAGAAGATGATCCTGCAGACTTTCCTATTGTCTCTGTGTCTAGGTCAGAGTCAGCCATCCAAGAAGAGCTGGGGGGTGAGCCATCCTTAATGCTGCTGATGAAGACACAACATGGAACTTACCACAGAAAATGCCTTTTAAACAGTAGGTCTGGCAAGGTCAGAAATGAAGCTGTCACAGCTAAGTGGTCATAAAGATCTCTCCAATCCAACTTCATAAGTTTAAGTTACTGTTTTTCTTCACTACACATGATTTCTGAAGGAGTCTAGGAATGTCCCTTCTCTATGCATAATTCTCATTCTGAATTAGACTTTGAAATTCTAAATAAGAAAGCAAAGATTACAGGTATTTATCATTTCTATAAAGTTAAATATTCTGGGAGAGTTACTCAATTAGTTATGGCTCTGAATTTGATATGCCCCAAGGCTGAGTAAAATTTTTCATGCTAACTATTCTTAAGAGATTCCAATGCGCATACATGTACTGCTGTGTTCCCACTCAAGAACATGTGATTTCCTCATGCGTCCTCCCATACTCCTTTATGCTCCATTGCTTGGCTCAACCTGCTTGAGATGCCAAAGCTGCCATCACATTTAAAATCATCATCCAACAACAGTCAGACTCAGTTTCCAAACTGAGACACTTCTCTACCAGCTCACAGATCACACGCCATGTAACCATAGCAAGAGTTATCACATACTTATAATGATGGGTATCCCAGCTGTCACTCCATCAGGAAAGCAAATCCTAGAGAAAAAATGGCATCCTGCTCATCCTATTATCTGATACACACTGTCCCTATCATAGGATAATCAATGTCTCACAGGTTTCTGGTGATGAAATATAGTGTTCTGTTAATCTTTGTTTCCTGGGACCCACCATCCTCAACACAAGGTGAGGGCCTCTCAGGATTTCTGACAGAACAGAAAGGACCATTTTCAAGCAGTTCTGGAATCTCTAGGCACCTGGAAATGAGACTTGAGTCTGAGGTGCCACATCCATCTCTACCAATGCACACCCAACTCCAAAGAGCTGGAAGCATCAAGTTCATACAGAAGACTGTAGACCCTGTGCAAAAGTGGAGTGAAAACTGAGCACTTCTATTCAGTTGCCAGGGGAAAACTGGAGTTGACCAGCAAAGATTTATAAAGCATCCGCTTTTCCCAGATCAAAGCCTTTGTTCTTTATATAGGAAAGATGTATACAATTTAACTCATTGAGAGTCAAATTACAAGGAATTAAAAATGACTCAGCTCCAGAGTTGCTATTTCTGTGGAAGGATTTGTTTGTTTACTTGAATGGGTTCTGTGCATCCAAATTCAACACCATGGTAACCACCAACTGTGGTTGGTAGTCTTTGCAATATTTTTCTGAATTCTTCCGACTGGCAGGTTTATTTCTGTTTTCTCCTTTTGCTTTAGGCTTGTCATCTGTTTATTTTATCCTAATGTCTTTTCACAGTGAGGTAGGAAGTGTGTAATATAAGACAGAAAGTAACACATTTGCAATAAAAACACTGGTTCCGTGTTGGCGCACACACAACAGTCTTATTTGTGATGAATTACAGCTCACAAGCAGTTTTAGACACATTGCTACTGAGAAAATATGATCCATGATCATATTTTAACTTTCTCAAGTTTCTTTTGAGATAATTCTAAACAATGTTTAAAAGAAAATAAAGCCAAGGTACCTTTGAAAAAAATATTTAATTGAAAGTTCTTTGAAGATATTTTACTGTTTTTCCAGAATTTAAAGCAAAAATAAATGAGAAAAAAGAAAAATGGAACAAATAAAGCACCACTCCAAAATTCACGGTGAATTTTATATTGAGCTACAAAATACTGTATTCATGGTACTTCAAAAGAATTTTTAATAAATTGAAGTTTCAGCTTCAAGTTGATTCACAATCTATGTTTTTCCCAAAGGAAGGACATAGATTTAGACTTGTAGTCACCAGCATAACTAATAGAAAAGCCCTACAGCTGCTCAGAGACCTAAAATGATGGCATGCACTTTTGGCTGCATGCTAATCCACACCCTGCCTTCCAGAACACACTGGACAACAATTTGAACACATGTGGCTGGTTCTCTGTCACTGGTCTGGGATCTCCGCTGTTCTACATACGGATTCTCAGCCTCTAGCCTCAACTCACAGTGACTGTTCCAGGCTTTTGTAGCAGATGAAAGTCCTCAGTCACATGTCTGCACTGCTAAGCTTGGCTTCCTGCTGTGTCTGCACTGCTAAGATTGGCTTCCTGCTGTGTCCCAGGTCCTCAGTCACTGGTGTCACTGGTCTAGGTGCTGGTCACCAGTTACAGCTCTTTTTACCTATTCTTCCTTCTTGTTGCGGCTCTGGGTTCCAGTCATGGAGCAGGCTCCTAGTCTCATAGTTCTCTCTCACACTGGTATAAGGCTATTTGGCAATTTTTCCCTATGAAAAAGGAGCCTAAATATTTTTAAAGCAATAAAGGGAAAACAATAAAAGGATTAAGGAGTTCAAAAACAAGGGCATACACTTGTTTGACCGGGTAATCACAAAGTGAGCAAAAAGAGGGGAAGTCACACATGAACAGGGAATAAATACCCCATCTGGCCAAGGTACCTGCCCAACGAGCTCTGATAGAAAAATTAACTAACACTACTTGAATATATTAAAGCCCCAAATAATGTTGAATTCATGGTTGGGGGTGAGGGAGAATCAAGAAAACTCATGTAACATTTGCAAACTTTACAGAATCATACTCTGTAGTATATTGAGGTTGAAAATAACAGCACAGCATTTGGCTTGGTGAGCATTTGGAGAGTAAAGTCAGCTTGCCCAACTTACTAAGGAATTTTTATCAAAAATCATCAGTGTCTTACATGAATGTAGAAATAAGCTAAATTTTAAACAAATTCCCACCTAAGTAAGATATTCAGGTAGTTTTTATTATATGATTTTTTTCCCCAGATAATTACTGTAGCTCTCCAAAGGTTTGAAAATCCAGGCAGAGTTGTCAGTTTACAACAGAGTCAGATAAGTAGTAGGGTGTGCTACATGGTGAGTCGGCTGGAAAATGTGAACACACGAAACCTCCGTGTGCATGCAAACTCCCTTGTTCAGGGTATGTGTGATCTGTAGACATGTACGTACAATGGCAGCAGCATCTGACCCCAGTGAAAACCTCTCCATTATGCATGTATGAAGACAACACAAAAACCAGCGGACAGACATTATGATCAATTAAAAACCTGCGAGATACATTACCTGCCGCCTCGAGCACTGAAAGGCACTACATGGATTCCCAGAGGCCCTCCATCGTTGGGGACTTGTACGAGCTTTACCATGTCACTGTGAGACAATGATGAATGAGGTAGCATGAAGTCAACAAACTCAAACAGAAACAAAACAAAACAAGAACCGCCAGAACACTGACACACAACGCACAACGAAGGAGAACGAAACAAAAACAAAAAAAATTCCCGCCAGGCGACAGGCACACACACTACAGAGCACAGGCGACATGGGGCACAGCACCTACCTGAATGCTCGTCTGATGGTGTGGAGGGCAATCGTCAGAGACGGCTGCACTAAAAAGGCACAGAAGCGGTCCTCGTGGACCATTCTCTTCTGAGCAGTGTGATTTCATGCTTTGGAGATCAAACCTCTTGACTTCACAGAACACTCTCTACCCACCATCTAACTTAAGAACCCTAAGGTTGACTAAGCGAAAGCATTATGCACACAGCACACAGTTTACAAAGTGCTCCAAATGCACATCACCTGATTCTTCCAATAACCCAATAAGGTCAAAATGTTTGCTCCTGCAGGGTGACCACCCTGAGGAGATCGCTAATGTCCTCACGACTTGCTATGGTGATCCAGTCACCATTTCCTATGCTGCGGACAAGTGTTAGGGTAGTTTACAAAGCTTACTCTCTCAGCCAAATGGACCCACTGAAACCAAATGCTTTTCTTGTCTGTAGCTAATCTTTGAAGGTATAAAACATATTCCATGAGCTAGCATGGAGTTGCTTCTGAGCAACTGAACTTAGTGTGACGGCCCAGAATTGGTATAATTAAAGCAACGTCTATGAATCTTTACTGTTACCATTGCCTTGAGATTAATGAAAATGATAATATAGAAACAGTAAATTTCTAAACTACTTAAGAGATTTCGTTTTCTTTGCAGATTTTTAACATATAGAAACAATTTCACACAGTTGTATGGTTTATCATTCAATATTCAGAAAATAGAACTTCAATTAAATATCCATTTTAAGCAGTTTGGTAAACCACAAATGAATCCCATGGGATTTGACAAAGAACACAATGTGGTTTTTATATAAAACAAAATGCCAAATTTTCAAACGCATTTCTTATATAAGCAGTTAATGATAACATATATACTAGAGTGTCTGACTTATATAGAGACTGGATGCAATTAATAATAGGGATGCCGACAAAACAGCATCATGTACATAGATTTAATTATATATACTAATTAAAGAAAAAGTAAGGTGTGGTGGTTGATGCTTATAATCTCAGAATCTAGGAAGCTGAGGCAGGAGAAATGATGTAAGTTTAAGACCAGCCTAGGCTATAAAGTAAGACCTTTCCCTAAACAAACGTATTTGTCCACACAGCTAAAATGTTTACCAAAGTAACATTATGTATAAGTCATTTTCATACAATTGTGTACAATCTTGTTTTTAAACTACTAACACTATTTGAACATTTGCATTCTAATGAAGAAAAAATAACTTAATAGCTTTATTCTATTCTACATTCTGCCTTCAAAAAAAAAATGTGTTGCTGCAAACACCTCTTAAATAGAAATATCAGAAATGCTGGTGATTGTGTCTGTAAATCCATCGTATCTGAGCATGTTGCTCAGTCCCACTGTGAATGTTCCTAGCACCACCCCAAGACACTCAATCTCACCATGAATGTTTCCAGCACACCCCTTGGAAAACCAACACTTTATTAAGTTTATAAATAGTGTTGTCTTCCCCCCACGCTTTGACCCAAAGGTCAATGGAAAGATCAGTATGATTGCCCTCTCTGTTCCAATCTTCCGAGGGAGGTACCTAGAGCAGCCTCTACTATAAACTTGTTAATATCCAGGCTCTAAAGCTGTCAAGTAGGGAAAGGCTAAAATCATCTTCTGCATTCCCACCCTGTGGCGTTCACTGTCACATCAAATATCTTCACAAGCCCCGGTTGTAACTAAATTGTGTGTGTGTGTGTGTGTGTGTGTGTGTGTGTGTGTGTGTGTGTGTGTGTGGTGTGTGTGTGTGATCAGTGCATACTTTACCCAACTAATTTTTAGAATAAAATAAATATATGCTATTTTTTTATTTTGCAAACTCAAACAAATGATCAACATACAGACAGATAAAACAATCTGAAAACAGTCACAGTGTTTACAGAGCTGTTAACATGACAGACACTTTGATTCAAATACTATGTTAATCTGTAGTTTTGCCAAGGCATGAAACCCAGGGCAGGACTAATGGACTTCATGCCTCACTGCTTACAGGACATCATACAAGAAAGATGTTCTTGGGGGAAATGAAGCAACACAGTCATGGCTTTCACCTAAGCACAAACGTTTTGCATGCCGTATGCTCCCAGAACACTTGCTGCAGTGATGATGTCACACATAAACAGTACAGAAGGGGACAAAATCATAGGCACTTACTCGAGAGAGAAGTTGGGCATATTCTCCACTCCAGTATCTGCGTGTCCAACTGGCTCCACTCGGCTGCTGTCTTCTTCTGTACCTTCCTCATCCTGGAGGCAGCATGACAAAGAAAAGCATGCTGGGTTATGAAGGAAGCCAAAAGCACTGTCATCCTGTTAGGGGTTCTTTCATCTACAGAGGGGACCCTTAGATGGCAAGACAGAGATGCTTTCCTGAACAAGCAAGGAAGAGGCTCAGGAGTCAGTGTGTCCCAGGAGGTCAATAGAAACTCCCAGGATATGGGAAGAAAACTGAACTCTCTGAACTGTAATTACTGTGAATTTCTTTACTTGTATGTCATTTTTTTGAATGTATGTTTTAGGCATTAACTACATTACTGCAGTGTTGTGATATATTCACAAGTGAACATTCTTATGTTTACAGCCTAAAATACTTCAAAGACCAAAACAGTTGGGGTGTTAATATACCATGACCACTACCAAAGACTTCAATAGCAAAATCTTCCCCTTTATTACCCTAACTTGGCTAGTCAAAATAAGAGTTTAATAGGAAAAAATCCAAGCCTAAAACTGCTCCAGGCAGTTTCCCAAAGAACAACCCTAAGCAGCTAACTGAGTTACCTTGTGCCTGTCACAGGATCAAAGTCTTGGTTACAAAGACTCTTATCACAGCAAGACCCAAGACAAGGGAAAACAAACACATTCGTGTATACAGAGCTTGTATTGTACACCACATTTAAAAATGCACTATCGTGTCACAGATATTGTTGAGTGTGCTGGTATTCAAAAAGATGAAGGTGGAACAAATGTTTCCATAAATAAATAAAATATAACCTACCCAAGAACCCTTCTTAGTTTATCATCTTGATTAATGTTTTTTCATCAAGGAGTTTACTAATCAATCCTTACTTGACTCTCTAAGACCACTTGAATAATGATGAACATGCCTGATTGTTATCAATGTTCGTAACTAAATCAACAAATTTACAAAAGGCTCATTTCCCAAATACAGTGGTTCACAGGGTCATGTGTATTTCAACTGGAATGAACTATGACAGATTGCAAAATCTTGTTAATCAAAACAGCAAAACTACTCTCTAGTAACCTCTGGGGTTGTCCAAAGGTGATTATTAGGTATAGCTCAATTACTACTACTGTGCTTATAAAAATAATTTAGGCATGAACATAGTTGAGGAGATGTCTTTGTAGTTTGGTGAGGAATCTTTTGGATATATGCCCAGGAGTGGTATGGCTGGGTCTTGAGGCAGAGCTATTCCAAGTTTTCTAAGATATCACCAGACTGATTTACATAGTGGTTATACAAGTTTGCACTCCCACCAGCAATGTGGGAGTTTTCCCCTTTCTCGGCAACCTCGCCAGCATATGCTGTCTTTTGAGTTTTTGATCTTAGCCATTCTGACAGGAGATGGAATCTCAGAGTCATCTTGAGTTGCATTTCTCTAATGATTAAGGATGTTGAGCATTTCTTCAAGTGTCTCTAGGCCATTTTAGATTCCTCTTTTGTGAATTCTCTGTTTAGATCTGTTCCCCATTTTTTGATTGGGTTACTTGGTTTGTTGGTGTTTAATTTCTTGAGTTCTTTATAGATTTTGGATATTAGCCCTCTGTCAGACGTGGGGTTGGTAGCAGCTTTATTTGTAATAGCTAGAAACTGGAAACAACTCAGATGTCCTTCAACCGAAGAATGGATTAAAAAAAAAATACTGGTATATTTACACAATGGAATACTACTCAGCTATCAGAAACAACGAAATCTTACACTTTGCAACCAAATGGATGGAACTAGAAAAGCTCATCCTGACTGAACTAACTCAGACTCAGAAAGATACACATGGCATATATTCACTTATAACTGGATTTTAGCCATATAGTACAGGATAACCATCCTGCAATCAATAGACCCAAAAGAGCAGGAACATGGACTTTGTTACCTGTTAGTGGGACACCCCACCACAGTGGAACTGCCATGTATGCCTCCTGTATAAGAGGAAGATCTTAGACCTCATGTGACTAACGAACTGAGAGGGGGTGATACACAAAGACACCCCACACCAGAGGCACAGGAGGGGTGGGAGAGAGGGTAGAGGATGGGAGGGGGGGCCAGGAGAGGCTGGAGGGAGGGGTGGCAAAGGAGACATAACCTAGTAATAAATGTTAAAAAATAATAATAATTTAGGTAAACATACGATTTTACTTTTTCTTTCAGTTTTATTTCCATTCTTTATTATTTATTTATTTTTTTGTTTTGCTATGAATGCATTAAACCATCTGCGTTAGGAAAGGGAGCCCACCAATGGAGAACATTTTATCTGGTTTGAGATAGGATCTCATAATCCTGACTGGTCTCAAACCTGCTTTGTAGCTAAGCTCTCCATTCCCCTTGCCGCTTCCTTCCAGGTGGTGAGATCACAGACACATGTGACCATGACTGGACCAATTCCTATTTTTTCCCACATATTTAACTTATGATATAGATATATATCAACAGACACACCAGTCAACAAAACGATAAACAGGACAAACAGCACAGAACATTCCTAAAGGGAGCCTAGAGAAAAGCAGAACATTCTCTCATGCCTTCCTGTCATCTAAGAATGCACCAAAGTCAGGATCACCAGGCTGCTGGACTGAGGCACACAGCCGAGGAGCGAGCAGCAGGCATACCCAGGCATCCTGCACGCCCTGGGCTGAGAAGCTAGGTGCTTGAAGATTGACTCTCCTGCGCTTTGAGAGGCTCTAATAAGTTCTTCTTAGACCTCTACCTCTCTTAAGCACCACCACATAATGCATCTCAAAGGTTAACAGCATCTTGAACCTGCCTAAGAACAGCGCTTTGAATGTAAACAGAAACTCCCTAAAGGATGCTTCTCCACTGGGAGATGGGGGGTGGTGAGAGGTGTCAGGACTGTTTATAAGCCAGACGTAAGGCAGAAGAAAAGAATGATCTTACAAGTTAAAGACATTTTGTTTTGTTTTGTTTTGTTTTTTGTTTTTTTACTTTATTTTTTTTTCTTCAAGTTACATCTCAGTCACAAACCCCTCCCTATTCCCCCTTCCAATCCCGCCCTTTCACCCTCTTCCCCCCAGAAGTTTCCCCTTTCAGTCCAGCAGATGGTTCCTTCTGTTATAACAGTAAGTATTATACAAAACAACAGATATAAATATGCCACATTTATGAGAGTTAAATGGCCCAGTATACCTTCCCAATGTCCAGTTTATACATATTTGGCCCCTGACTTTAACATTCTACTATCTAACCATCTCCATGAGTTTAAAGGTCTATATCTGATTCAACATTCATACTAACTTGCAACACACTTTTAAGAGTATCTTCTTAGATCTATAACACCCTCTTGATTCCTAAACAACTCAAAATTTAACTATGAGACTCTAGCTGTCTATTCTTCAACCACCTCAGAGACCTGAGAGGGATAAATATATCTGCTTATATAGGAAGTGCAGGGCCTGCAGCTTCCAAAACTAAGAAAGGACATACCAATGACTGCCTGGACAGTTCCCATTTTCTCTCCATACATTCCTGCATCAGTCTTCAGCCTTTGGGTCCTGTTTCTATGACAGATCAGCTTCTGCCTACAAACCCCTTAGGTCATCTAAACAGCTGAGAACAGAAGGACTGAACATAAAAGGAGTGTAATAACATTTTTAACCATTTTTTCCATTTGGGTTCGGGCCCCAAACAGGTCTACTACGACCCAAATCAGCAGGAAGTCACTTTAAGAGAGCGACGTCCCATGCCCAGAGGGTGAGGAAGGTGTTTCTCCGCCCTTCTTTTTGGTTATTTGAAGGATAACTGAAAACTCCGATATTTAGGGGAAGAGATTACAAGCTGATAAATGGTCCTGTTTAATGGGTTTTGGATGTTAGCCCCAGGAACTTCATACTTTTCCTTTTCTGTATCCTTCTTCCTCTCCTATGTAGGAGTGCATAGGCTTGAGAAAAATGAGATATAGACATAGCACAGGAAGGTCCAAGAAGAAGGGGCAGATTATTGAATATGCCCTTATACCTTTGTATATTGATACAAAATTAGTAGTTTATTTGGCTAAAGTGGTATTGACCATTGTTTATTGTGCAAAAATAAGATTGTATTGGATTACATCGGTATTGATCTTTGTATATTGATACAAAATTAAAAGATTATATTTGGCCACAATGGTATTGACCCTTGTATATGGACGTAATATTAAGATTGTATTGGGCTACATAGGCATTGATCTTTGTATATTGATACATAATTAAGAGTATATTTAACCACAATTGAATAGATCTTTGTATATTGATACAAATTTAAAGGTAACGCTTCCTAATGGTATCATACCTAGAGATACTTAAAAATAAAATGTGAAGCTCTGACCTCTTGATACCAACCATCTAAAACGGTCTAGGATAGTTAAGTAAAACAAACTCCTAGTCATGCAAACATGTCACTTTGTTAGCTACTATGACAGTCTATCACAGATATTCTCTAAACTACCCAGTAATCAAGTTGCTAAGAGACAAGCAACATTTGCTTATCTAAATACAAGAGATGGATAGGGCATCTTCAAAAACCCCAAGAGATCTGCAGAATATGGCATTCAAAGATGTTATCTTAAATCAAGATTTTTTTTTGATATCGAGACATATCAGCGCCTGACAGCACGCCCTATTCTACTCCAAGTAGAAGATAAGCATCGAAGAACCTCCACTGTAAGATGGTTGAATTAGTGGCAAGCCTTTCTCTTGGCATGAGAAAACCCCTTGCACCAACTGCAGACAGACTGCTGTCCAAAAAGGACAAAACTTGGTAGCAGGGAAGTCGACAGCCCAACTCTGCCAAGACAGGGTAGGTAAGTCCTTCATAATCCCTGCTCTACAACAAATGTCTGTCAGAGAAACAGGACCCAAAGGCTGAAGACTGATGCAGGAATGTATGGAGAGAAAATGGGAACTGTCCAGGCAGTCATTGGTATGTCCTTTCTTAGTTTTGGAAGCTGCAGGCCCTGCACTTCCTATATAAGCAGATATATTTATCCCTCTCAGGTCTCTGAGGTGGTTGAAGAATAGACAGCTAGAGTCTCATAGTTAAATTTTGAATTGTTTAGGAATCAAGAGGGTGTTATAGATCTAAGAAGATACTCTTAAAAGTGTGTTGCAAGATAGTATGAATGTTGAGTCACATATAGACCTTTAAACTCATGGAGTTGGTTAGATAGTAGAATGTTAAAGTCAGGGGCCAAATATGTATAAACTGGACATTGGGAAGGTATACTGGGCCATTTAACTCTCATACATGTGGCATATTTATATCTGTTGTTTTGTATAATACTTACTGTTATAAGAGAAGGAACCATCTGTTGGACTGAAAGGGGAAACTTCTGGGGGGAAGAGGGTGGAAGGGCGGGATAGGAAGGGGGAATAGGGAGGGGTTTGTTACTGAGATGTAACTTGAAGAAAAAAAAATAAAGTATTTAAAAAAATAAAACAAAAAACAAAAAACAAAAAAAAGCCTTAAAGATCCCATGTTCTCTGTTATTTTTTTAAAAAAGTATATTCACTGCACAAATAAAATAAAAGATCCCTAAATCCGTAAGTGAAGGATATCATACATAAAATACTTTTCTTACAGCAGTCTGCTACTGAGCTGCACCCCAGCCCTGGACCTGTTGCTCTGCTTTGTTCTATTCTTTTATTTCCCCCCCCAGACTGGGTCTTATTGGGCAGCCCTGGCTGTCCTGGAATTCAGTAGGTAAACCAAGGAGATCCACCTGCCTCTGCCTCCTGAGAGCTGGATTAAAGGCATGCGCCACGCCTGGCTTTTGACTCCTGCCTGCTAATAAACATCCCTCTTGGGGGAAAAAAGTCTCAGTGAAAGTATCTTCTATAAGGGGCAAAACAGGAGGGGAAAAAAAAGTCTGTTTTCATTAGAAGGAGTTTAAAACTAGACAGATATTTATGCCGAAATGTCAACAGGCCTTATTCAAAAGCTCTGAGCTAATCTGTCAAAGAATCCAGGCAATTCTGAAATGAGGAGAAGGAAGGAACTCAACTGAAAACCCCGTTCACTGGCCAACACTGGGCAGGGAGAACACAGTCTACAGAATTTATCAAAGGAGATTAAAACCCCCAAACCAAAAAGTATCCTTGGTGTCTATATTAAATTTGTCTTAAAATCTTACAATTTGGAGCCGGGCGGTGGTGGCGCACGCCTTTAATCCCAGCACTTGGGA
>CAJQZJ010028464.1:0-28410 GCA_907164525.1 Lophiomys imhausi | reverse complement strand
AGGAGGAGGAGGAGGAGGAGGAGGAGGAGGAGGAGGAGGAGGAGGAGACTATCAGGACAGTATCCACAAAGTCACTGTGTCTGTTAGAAGCAGCTCAAAGCCTGGTGAACAGTAGGGCTATAACACTAGAAAGAGGGGCTGCAGTCGGGGAGACGGCTCTCTGGACAGAGTGCTTGTTGAACAGGTGTGAGGACCCACTTTCAGATTCCCAGCATGCAGCCCACCTGGCCACTAGGCCTGCTCCAGGATCAATGAGTGATCTCAAAAAAAAAAAATCTGCAGCCCTGAGAAAGACACCTGATGCTAACAGTGAACCAGTCACCTGAGAGGAAGAAACCTTCACTGGGAAAATGCTTCCATAAGATCCAGCTGTAGGCAAGCCTGTAAGGATTTTCTTATTTAGTGATTGATGGGGGAGGGCCCAGCCCATTGTCATAGTCCTGGTTCTATTAAGAAAGAAGGCTGAGCAGGCCACGGGGAGCAGGCCAGTAAGCAGCACCCCTCCATGGCCTCTGCATCAGCTCCTGCCCTGTCTGAGTCCCTGTCCTGACTTCCTTCCGTGATGAATAGTGATGTGGAAGTAAATAAACCCCATTCCCTCCAAGTTGCTTTTGGTCATGGTGTTTCATCACAGCAACAGAAACTACCTAAGACACACACTGATGGCTTCTACATGCACACTCAGGAGAGCACACTCCAACACACGTGACATGCATGCATATACTCCACAGAGGGAAATAACTCTCCAAACTAAGTCTCCTCTAGTTCCCAAGAACATTAAGTACCAATTTTTAATCTAATTGTTGGATCAATTTTGGAATTTGCTTAGATATTGTTTATCTAAGCTCCAGCCTTGGGCTTCTCACTCACCAGTCGGCTGAGTCAGTGATGGCCGCCTTGGCCCACGTGCCGGCCTCTGTCATTATGAAGCCCACATCATCGTGGGAGCTGGAGGATGACTGGTCCGAGAGGTGAGGAGGGAGCACGGGCAGCCTGTCATCTTCGATCATAACAGTGTCCTCGTGTGGCATGTTCACCGTGGGGGACAGCTGGCATTTACCTGACCAGTGAAAAAGAAATCCTGGATGTCAATGCAGGTGCTGAGCCTGTTAGTTTTAAATGTTTACTACATAAAGAAAACCCCAAGTCTTGACACACCTGCCCAACCTGATGGAAGGAGAGAACTCAGTGAATTTATTTCTCACAAAGCATTGTCAAAGGCAAGCTTCAGGTCCTTATGACTACTTCTGCAGCACAGTTACATGGCATGTGGCACGATGTGCAACTTCTCTGGTTTTAAGTTCTCCAAAGACAAGGATTACCTCCAAATGGCATAACGTGAACAGGGCACATAGCTTCGTAGGTATGAGAAAGTCCTCTGGGAAGTTGTACCAGGAAATCTGAAGGAAAACCTGACAAACTTACAGTGGTCATCTCTCTATGCCTTCACTGGGTAACTACCACAGGGGAGACAAGTGTTAGGTGACATCCTCTCTGTACTTAGTGATCTGCATCCTAATGAAGGAGAAGTACCCGTAGACCAGGGTGACTTCAGTGTGAGGGCTGTGCCAATTGTGTTCACCTGGGAGAATGATGAGTGAATGTGGGTATGACTGTTGGGAATGTCAAGAAAGGTTATCAGAGCTAGGTTTGAGGCAGGGGCTGTGACTTTTCTACTAGAAGAAATGATGACATTTATCCCAGAAAGTGGCAACAAAATTAACCCATGGTGAATTCAGGTGACACTTGACAGAGCCTACCATACACAGCAGGGGAAATGGTTTAGAAATGAGAATGACCTACAAGTAAACTGCTTAGCATTGATCCAGAGGTATTTCTTGTGGCTCTGAGGCCTTCCCTGGGAGGAAAGGACGTCAAGCCTGATTATTCAGTTATGAAAGGCTCACAGTATCTCTGTCCTCTCTCCTTTGCAGCAAAATTGGTGTAGATTCATAGTTCAGCATGGCCTTCACACATCACAACCTTTCTTGGTATAAAATTATGTTTCAAATCCCTGAGTCCATAAAAGTAATGTTGGAGCACAAATTGTGTCTTTATCCCAAATCCCCTATAGTTCTTGCAACTTCTTTCCAAAATCTCAGCCATTTGTTTTCTGAGCAAGAATACACTGACAAAATTTTGGTCCAGGTGTGCGTCTTGTAAAAGGCTGAATTCACAGACAACAGCCATATGACATAACACCTAAAGTGTATTTCCAAGCAAGCAAGGAGCCATGACAATCTTCTTGTCCACCTCGTGGGATGACAGAAAACACTTCCTCTAAATCTAATGTCCAAATCTGTCCAGCCAACTGTACTGGTTAGTACCCAGACAGCAAGTTTGCTGAGCCTTCTCAAGACTCAGTACCATTTTGTGCACGGTGTTCTTCCCCTTCAAAATAAATTGAGTTTTCAAAATAGTTCAACAACCATGTATTAGCATTTTAATATTAGTCTTAGTCCTAGTTTTAAAACTGAGCATTTATTAGCATATTGGATAAGCACAGATAAATCGGAAGGGTGCCTTAAGGCACAGCATATCTTTCTCTGCCTGATTCAATAAAGAAACAGAAAACTATTACATTGCTGTATATCTTTCAGTCCTTACATAGAAACTTGCCAGAAATTACAAACACATCATTCATTATTTAGCATTAAGTGGTATGTTATAGAAACCATATATGTCCATTAAAACACGCAGCTAGGAAACTTCCTAATTTTATTGAAATTTGCCATTTTGACAAACGGTGGAACTGGCACCTTCTTATGAATGTTCATAACAAACGTAAATCAAATGCAGTCATTTCTCTGTACTGATCCCAAATCACCTGTTTCTTTCCATTCAAGCTATAGGATATTAGAACAGAAGCCTGTTCAGCAAAATGTCACCTGTAGATCCATGGTAGTAAATTCCACCACTGTTGGTCAAAGAAATGCTTTTCTTTAAGACATATTTTATCTGCTAAACAACTATGTTGAATTCATAAAGCCAGGGCTCCTTCCCCTGACTAGAGAGGCAAATGCCACATTACTAAATACCAAGTCCTCATCCAGGAATAATTAAACCAAGGAAATAGCACAGAGTAATCGTATTGCATACCCTTTAAAATGAAACATTGTAACCCCTTGCACTAACACATTTATTCTAAGTGAAAGCCCTAATAAGAAACATAGAACACCTTCTGAATCATACAATCCCTTTCTCTGTGTGTGTGTGTGATGTATTATATTGTTTTGTGTAGAAACAGTGTACTGTACATGACACATAATCTCAATCTCCCCCACACACATACACACAACCACACAACCACATGCCCCCTAAAATGGCAAGAAGTTTCTCTTCCATTACTGTACAGTCTAACGTTCTGTAAGACTTCGAGGTCTGATCAACCATATTCTCCTCTCCTAGTTTGCTTGTGAGGAACTATTCCAGGACATGGTTCTAGAATCCAGCAAGGGAACTAAACATTTACAGCTCAAAGCTACATGTTTCACTGGGACCCACTAGGACCTGTCACTGTCATCTGTTGGCCTTCAACACATCATAGGCGAGAAGCTTTGGTTTTAACAGCGAAATTCTCCACAACCCCAACTATTTCATCAATATCTACAAACTACAACATGAACATCCAGATTGCATAGAGTGAAACAATAAACATACAAGATGATTATTTACTAAACATTTATTCATTGATGAGTTTACATGGAATGCAACACAACTCATGATATCAGGAATAAACGAAAACTGCCAGCAATGCGACTCATTATAAAACCAACATCAATTTCTCAGTTTTCTATGTCAAATTTTTAACAAAATGAAAATATTCTGAACATAATTATTTAAACTCATCATAAAAGTATGAAATAGAAACCACTGAGATAAATAGTAAAATGAAATAAAATTTCAGTTCAAAATAAAATTTCTTTAAACAAAATTATGCAGACAAAAACTTTTTAAAAAAATGTTATGTGCTCCCAAACAGGAATTTTTGTGATGCATTTATGAAGTTAACATGTCGGTAAGCTGTGCCTAATTATTTTACTGTTGTTATTAAGATGGCTGAATAGTTGGAAAGGTCTTTCAAGGCTTTTCAAAGAAGAAATCCTAAGTAGACACTTCTGGCCAGATCTACCCACCTACCTACCTGTACATGTTCTTACTTTTTCTTTTAAGTTATTTAAACTATTTTTGTGTCTTAGTGAACAGGGCACTAGACATGCTAGCCAAATGCCCTTAGCTATATTACAGGCATAGGACTCATACTCAAACATCAACGGCAGTGGGAATCCAGCCAAAAAAAAAATAACTCTAGCTGGGTGTGGTGGTACAGGCCTTTAATCCCAGCACTCGGGAGGCAGAAGCAGGTGGATCTCTGTGAGTTCAAGGCCAGACTGGTCTACAAAGTGAGTCCAGGACAGTCAAGGATACACAGAGAAACCCTGCCTTGAAAAACCTAAAAAAAAAAAAAAAGATAACTCTGGTTAAGTTTGGTCACATTTCTCAGTGACTCATCCAAAGTGATAGAGATAAATCGCTGTTACTGAAGAGGAACCCACCACCCAGGAAAACCACGCATTCAAACCGTGGTTCAGAAGCAGAACATGCCATCTCAGTCAAACCACGTCTGGTGGTCTGTAACTCTACATACAAGAGCAGAATGGAGCATGTGACATGGGTGGCAAGGAACTGTCTTAATTATCTTGTCACAGTCAGGACCAGGGGGACTCGGCTCTGGAGACGCTTCGATGCCCTTCAGTCAATGTGGTGACATTAAACTTACTATGAGACCTTGGCATTCCCCAAGACAACTTCAGAAAGAGGAAATAACCAAAACCAAAACAAAGCAAAAATCATCAAAGGTTTTGGGACACATTTCTTTTATCTGCTAAGTGAGAAAGTGTGACTGAGGTCATTTGACATCCCTCCAATTAGAAAAGATGTTTTGTTTTGGGTGTACATTTTTGATGTCTCTCTCCTGGGATGTATACCCACTCAAAAATGATCACAGGACTTAAAAATTCCTTCCGTCGCATGTACCAAGTATTCTTTGTGGAAAAATTGCTTTGCTCACATAAAACTAATCACTTCTTTGTGTCATCATAAGGAATTTCAGCACTTCTCTTTCTATCATATGAAACCACGGTCTACACAGGAGTGACGCTAAAGACCCAGTACAGCCATGAACTAGCCAGGTAGGGCCTGGCTGAGAAATGTCTATGCACCTGGAACAGCAAAAATCAGTCTGACAGATGCACAACGACCTCTGATAACAGGTGCTGTTTCACAACTAGTGACAAAGTAACAATCTTTGCAAGATTTCTAATCTCAATGTTACCTAACTTCACCAGTACCATGCAATTCTTAAGGCCAACAATACTAGAATAAGGACAGGAAAAGCTAATTCCTCTGAAGTGTGTAAACAGCAAGATAAATTGAATTAAGTTTATATATTTCTCTAGGAAAAGCCACATTGGGGCTCCTAGTTTCCAGTACAGCATATAAAACATGTCTTAAAGACATGGACAAATGAAGTCATTGAGAAGCCCTGGATTCAAACCCCAGTATCCCTTCCCCAAAAAATACTCTACTGTAGAAACTTGGTCTATTGAGTATGATGCCCATATGTCCCAGGACATGTGCAGAATAACGTCAAGTATAGCAGGAGGGACCAGGCTGAAAGGGGGGGTCACCATGAGTATGAGGGTACATTACATACCTAGCAGAGGGAAGGGAAATATTGCCGACTGGATTGCCCGCTGGAAAGGACTAACAAGTCAAAACTAACAAAACCGGGTAACAGAATATGGAGAAAATGACGCACTCCTCAACCCATGTTACACATTTCAACAAATCCCTAGGTGAAAAATCGGGGTGGGGGCTGGTGTGTGTTTGAGTGTTAGCTTTTCGCCTTCCTCTGAAGAACCAGGGATTGGAGGCAGGATGCAGGGTTACAGGAGCTGGTGCACCAGTGGGCTGATCAGAATGCAAATCCTATGTTCCTATAATAAAGGGGAGATTACAGCGTATCACTTTGTATGCACACAGATCCAGGGATACATGCACATTCTTTCTCAGGGGGTCTGAAGTTCTGTCAACAGATAAGAATTGGACAAAGATGCTTTACAGATTTACAAAAAAGCATCAGCAGTGAAGAGTGGTAACCAACCAGAAGCTAGAAGCAAGACCCTTTACACTAAATGGGGCTCAAACTGAGAGCGAGGATTGCCTCCCTGGTTCTCTCATGCCACATGTAAAATCAGAAAAATATTCGTAAAGCACAGATATCTTTTAACAAGAAAAGAAACTGAGAATTTACCAGTTTCTCCAAAGGGAAAAGCTAGATGGGGGAGAAGAAAAATGGCAGGAAACTGCACTAGTCATGCTGATAAACATATATGGAACTTTTCCACAGTGCTCAGTCGAAAGCTCTTAGATGACAGACACTGTTCCTAAAAGCACCCACGTCTTCTGGTAACACAATACCTTGCCAACAGAAGTTTTCCATATACACACCCCAAAGAGTTAAGCAAACTCTGTTTCAATGATGCGTCACAATGGAAACTTGTATTTGTATTAGATCTGTATTGAATATACTCAAAATGCAATTAAATTTGGGATTTTACTTTAGAGAACTGCAAAATAGATTCTAAATCTAAGTGTTTTATGTCAAAACTACATGTTATACCTTAAGTTGAAAACTCCTTCAAGTTAACCGCCAGATGAGCAGTTCTGTAAACCCAGGCTCCCCAGGGTCTGTTAGGAGGAGGCTGAGCTACAGATGCACACAGATACAGTGGTTAATCGTGACAGGTCTGTTCACTGGGGTGCGGAAGGCAGCATGGGGCAGGCCAAACGAAGGCACAGAAGATGAGTGAAAGAGTGAAGAATAAAGCTGGGTGTTTACTGTTGCTCGCTCGGTAACCCTGGCTAGTTACAACTCCCTATATAGAACAAAGTGGCCTCTAATTTGGAGGTTTGTCTCTGCTGAGACTAAAGGTATGAGCTACTGTGTCTGGTAAAGCCTTGATAAAGCAGAAATGTGAATGCCAGCAAATAACGACTACTTCATGTAATCATGTATTTTTCATCTGTGTCTAAGCGTTGCTACCAAGAGTGACAGCCTCTAAAGATTCTTTTTCTAAACTTGATGTGTATATGCGCTGTGTGTGTGTACACAGGCACAAGTGTGTATATGCGCTGTGTGTGTACACATGTGTGAGTGTGTGTACACATGTGTGAGCGTGTGTGTGTGTGTGTGTGTGTGTATGTGTGTGTACACATGTGTGAGTGTGTGTGTGTGTGTGTGCGTGTGCGTGCACCCATGTGTACCAGCCCTGGGTATTGCTTCTCAGGAGCTGTCCGCTCTATTTCTGAGACACTCACTGGGACGGAGGGCCTGCCTGCCCTAAGCTATGATGGCTGGCTGGCTGGCCATGAGCTCCAAGAGATTCATGTCTGCTTGTCCCAGGGTTGAGCCTGGCTGAGTGCTGGGAACTGGAAACAGACTGGTCATGTAGCAGGAATTTTGCCAACTGAGCTACTTTCCTGGTCCTTGTCATTTATTAAAACATATGCTGCCTTAGTGTTCTCAACAAGGCGAGGGCACTTCGATTGTTGGAAACATTTCTTTCACACTCCTTTCCTTTCTTGCCTCATCAAACATTTGGGAACTGAAGTTTATTTAACCACCCAGCAAACAGAGGAACTCTTCTCACATTCGTGTTTCCTGCGTAACCATGACGAACCTCCCCCCTTCTCTCAGGAACACAGGTCTCCTTCACATTAATATTGCCTTTGTCCCCACCCCCAGTGAACCAGAGAGAACATAAACATGGGATGAGAGATGAGGGAGAGCTTTACCTGACTCACCCATTATCCTGCTGAGAGCAGCGTTCCTGGTGGGCGACTCATCCAGCCCCTCAATCCCACTGTAGAGGGAGTGGGAGATCCTGCGTTCTCGGTCATCCAGCTCTGTTTCTATGGGCAGCTCAGGTGCAGCAGGGCTCCCCGGGGACCGCAGCTACAGGGAAAGGGACAGGGGAAAGTGAATCTTGAAGGCTAGTTAGCAGCATGGTGCCTTCATAACAGCTTTCTAAGGCTTGCACCCAACCAGGCCTCAAATGAGCTAGAACTTTTCAACCTACACCAAAATAATTTGTTCTGTCAGCTTGGCCTAATAACCAACTTTCAGTGGCACTTTATTCAAGGCCCCCTATGAAGCTCTGTCAGATTTCAACCACAAGAGGAAAATATGTATATTAAAAGACTTTTCAAAGTTTCACCTTATTGCTTGTTTTTTCAATTTGACTGTAAGCATATACTGAGGTCAAGACAAGCTACTGTTTAATTTAGAATTCCTGCTACCTATCGCTCTGTGGAAGGCAGGCTTTGTCAACAGATCCTGGAGTTTGGTTAGCTTTGTACCTACAGGACAGAAACACGTTTTCCTCCTCCATATACCAGTTTAGGTGTCTTTAGCAACACAGTGACCCTAAATGTAGAAATCAAGGCTCAGTGTATAACTGTAAGGCAATCTCTAAGTTTGAGGTAATAACTGAGAAGAAGCACTCCAAGCATGTACAGAACTGTATGAGAGTATTAAACACCCTACATATATGTATGTATGTATGTATGCATGCGTGCATAGTGTGCATGCACCATATGTATGGGTTCACATGTTCCAGTGTTCATGTATGCAGAGACCTGAGGTTGACCTTGAGCATCTCCCCCCGTAGTTGTCCACTTTATTGCAGCAGGGTCCTTGGCTCAACCTGGAGCCATTAGTCTCCCCTGCCATCTTTCTCAGGGATCCCCTCCCTCTACCTCAAGAGTTCTAACGTAACTAGCAGCTACCATGCCTGTCTGACTTTTAGGTAGGTCCAGGGGTCCAAATCATGGTACTAACACCTAAGCACGTTATTCACTGAGCCACATCTCCCAAGCCTTGGACCAAGTATTTGATGAAGCATGCAGTCTACTAAGAGAGTAAAAAGAAGCAGGTCAAGGGCTGGGAGCGTGGCTCAGTGTGTACAGTACTTGTATAACTGATAAGGCCCTGGGCTCAGTCTCCTTCTGCACTCAATAAACTGACTGCAGCTCCCTCCTGTAATCCCAGCACTTGAAGCAGGTAGATCGGAAGTTCAAGGTCATGCTCTGCCACAGAGTGAGTTTGAAAAGACTTGAGAAAAAAAAAGTGTTGCTTTTTTTTTTTAAAGGTCAATCTCTTTGGCTATGAGTTAAAAGAGTATACAGTCCTCCTCATCACAGCTGTGTCCTACATGCAATCTTCTCCACAGTGATGACCAGAAGACATCCACGTCAGGAAGGACTTAAACATTTCACATGGTGGAGAGCCCTGCACCACAGTGACCATAAGGACCTAAGTGGACGAGCTGCCTGGTGTGGTGCCACCGGCACAGAGCCAGGCACGGCCTGAGATGAGCAGGTCCTTCAGTCAGCAGAGAGGCTGCCCATGCAAACAGGAAGCTGTGCTGTTGTGCTGTCTTCCACCGAACATACTATGGCTTCCCTTAGAAACCACCCTGTGTTTATGTAATGAGATACGTAACGAAGCTCCAAGCTATAGCCTGAGTTCGAGAAGCACTGGAGAGGTGGAACCCACTGAAGGGTCAACACAATTACAACTGGAGACCATCAAGTTGCAGGAGAATAATAAACGTGCAGTGTGGCGAATTAGACTGATAAAGTTTAAACTGTGAAATCAGGGTTTGCTTCATTAGTTTCTCTTGAAGCTGCAAATTACAGCTGACAGCTTTACTGACAGGTAAAACATTTAAGGTCTCTGATATAAAGACGTAAAAGAATGCTGTCTAAAGGACCAGGATGCCTGGATTCTAAGATATCTCTGGGAAACAAAAGCAAAACTCATACCCTGTGCTATTAAAGACCAGCGTGCTTTTTAAAAACTGACCATTTAGAGCTGCTGTGTAGCTTCTACCCAGTGCTTGCCGAGCACGTCTGAGGCTAGAGTCCACCATTTACACAAAGAAGATAAATTTGAAACAAAAACAAAACCCTTCATGGTTTAAATGATAATATACATTAAAGACTTGTCATGTTAGTCTCTAGAAACAATTTCTGCTTGCTATAGGATATTTTATCAGGAGACAAAAAAAATCTTTGCATTTGCTTTCAAAAATAAATTTAGATCTACTATAGAATTCAACAACTTTTTGATGAAAAAAAAACCTTTATAAACATTATTTTTTAAAAAATTAAGTATGCCAGGGGAATATTTTAAAGTTACATTAAGTGAAATAAAATTCCATTGAAAAGAATGAACTGGTTTTGCAGAGAAAAATCACTTAAAATGCATGCTCCTAAGGAGCACACATGTAAACACCCTCACCTCAATGGTGTCTAATTTACATATGAAAAGACAGATTTAAATAAAGCCATCAATAACCTACTATATAAATATTTAACAGAATTTAGAATGCCTTTTAATTTTCCCAGTCTTATCATGGTTTGGTTTGGTTTGGTTTGTGAGACGGGGCTTCCCTCTGCAGTCCTAGCTGGTCTGGCACTCACTGTGCACAGATCAAGGCGGGTCTCTGGCTCAAGGAAACCTGCCTGGGCTGGAGCCACACCCTGCAATTTCTCCAGGTATTTAGTTTTGAGACAGGGTTTCTCTATGTGGCCCTGACTGCCCTGATATTCGCTTTGCAGACCAGACTGGCCTTGAACTCAAGAGATTTGCCTGCTACTGCCTCCCAAGTGCTGGTACCAAAGGAGTGCACCAGTTTTAACAGAAGGGATTGGAAAAGAGTTTGGCTTTAAAATCTTTTGATTTTTTTTTTCTTTTTATGCAAGAAAACAAGAGCAGAGTGTGTCAGGTGGCCCATGGGCCATGTGGGAGAGACTCAGGTGCCCTTGAAGAGGACTTCCTGTTAGTCCACACTTCACCAGTCTTTAAACATCAGTTTAACGTTTAAAGACTGAAACTAATAAAAATTAAATAAGTAAAAAGACATGATTTTTTTAAATAATAAAATTAGAAAAGCCAGTGAGAGGCACAGCTGCACTTCACCGGCCACTGTATCAGAATGCAGAACTCTGTAGCCTCACCCAACCAGGACCAAGGGCAGAATTGGGACGACCCTTCACTGGTCTCTAGAACAGACTTTCTATCTATTGAGAAAAAGAACAGCAGCTGTTTCCAGCACCCGATCCATTCTGTAGGACACAAAACAACCCTTTTCTTGGCTCATTAGCCTGGCTGGAATTGATTTTTGTGGTCACTATGCAAAGGAACTAGCATGGTCAGTAATAAAGGCCCCTAAGAGTCACTATTATAATTTTATTTACAAGTACAAAAGTTGGAAATAATAATTAAAAAGTGTAAAACAGTATAAATATTTTATCTTTTCAAAAAGATATTTAGATGATATATTGCTTTTATAAATGACAGTAACAAGCTTTGTAATAATAATTGGCCAGATATTATCCAATGATTATGCTTTTTTAATTAAATACTTGAAGTACTTTCTTATAAAAAGTTAAAAACTCTTGGTTTCTTATAAGGAAACTAATACAATTTTTGGTGTGTGTGTGATCTTGTCTTTTTTTAAGAATGCATTAGTGAACCAAGAGAATGCCCCTGAACCCCACCATCTCTGTTTGAAATGTAGGAAAGCTAGTCCCCTCTCAATTAAACCCCAAACTGATCCTAGCAAGTAACTGGGATATCTTATTATTTGAAATTTCACTTTCTGTTTTATACCCATTATTAGACATAAAGCAGGAACTGGCTAAATGATTAGCTGAATAAAAAGTGGATGAGTCAAATCCTACTGAAAATAGCACACCAGGTTGTATGGAAGTGATCTTTAATGCTGGATCCAGCAAGGTATGACATCCAGCCTAGATTACAGGTCTATGGTGGAAAATAGTGTCCAAAGGGTCAGTAAGTCTGAAGTGAATAATAAGTAGGTATGTTTCAGTTCTGAGGGGCTGGAGAGATGGCTCAGTGGTTAAGAACACTTGAGTATTCTTCCAAAGGTCCTGAGTTCAATTTCCAGCAATCACATGATGGCTCTCAACCATCTGTGATGGAATTTGATTCCCTCTTCAGGCATGCATAAAGACAGAACACTCATATACATAAGATAAATGAACAAATAAATCTTCAAACATTTTTTAACTAAAACATAATTATGTAAGTTTCCCCTTCCCCTTTTCTCCCTCCTAACCCTCAGAAAAGCATGGCGGTTTTTAAAAAATGTGATTTTTCTGAAATATATAGATACCATCTGTTCAGCCCATATAATGCTACCTCTGTGATTATATTTCAGGGCTGGCCACTTGGTGCTGGATAACCAACTGGGTGGGGGACAGTTTAGGGTTCACACTGTCAAGTTCTGGTTTCATTTAGTTCCTTGATATCCTCAGGTGGTGAAATCAAGAATCTTAAGAGTTAGGAAAAGCTTCCAGGCTACTGGGCCCTTCTGTAGAAGAACCAGAAGTCACACGGGTGTTCCTCTCCATATCACTGGGTAACAACACAGTAGGTCAGATCCAATGTGGGATACGCGGCTGTCACTATGCTGGACACATGCCCCGCCCCCTCACTTCACTGGCCTGTCTGAATCCATCTCTTAGAACACACAGGTCAAGGATCAGGAATTATTCTTCAGGCCTTGTTCTATTCTGCATAGCTTTCTAATTCTAAGAGGATTAAATTTAGAGAAAGAATTGATTTTGAAGCGGTCATTGACATCTAAATCCCCTCACATGAGGTTTAAGATGCCAGCTCACCTAGCAGTTCTTTATACTTAGGGTAAAACAAGGTTTTATAAAAATTGCTTCTAACAGACATACTAAAATAACTATGCTATGCTGAATTACAGCAATTTCCACAAATATCCATTTCCTTCAAATATTGAAAATCAGTCTAATTCTCATACATAGCTTATTTTAAATACCAGACATGGGTACCAGTTCCCTCCAGCTTCCTTTGGAATGTAACAAATTTCTCCCTGGGGTAAATAATATCAATTTTGTCTTACTGTTTCATGCATTCCAAATTGGAAGGAAGAAAAGAAGAAACAAAGAAAAGAAGGAAGGAAGGAGGGAAGGAAGGGAGAAAAGAATGTCATGATGCTTAAAACAAATAAACAAACAAAACGCTCGACCAAATCTGTCTCTAAAAAGGTCCTATTATCCTTCAAGAGTGAATGGGGGTAAGGCACAATTTCTAAAACTATCCCATCATCCTTTAGGAATAAGGGGCCATGAAAACATGGGGAGAGAGAACTCTGAAACTGAAAGGCTACTGGAGCCCCTCAGCTAGGAGAAAATGGTGGCAATAGCAGCAAAAAGATTCAAGCAGCACCTATAAGTGAAATGGAGCTCCAGCAGGTGGAGCAGCACAGCACTAGGGCCCAGATTCCACAATGGCCTGACCCTGGGACCATGGAGCACTGAAGAGATCAATCTGTTTCGCAGATAGAGATCAGTCTGCAGAGGAAGGCCAATCTCCAGAGCTGCCCTCGCAGGCCACAGGGGAGGGCAGCATATGGATCAGGGCAACTGAGATACACAAGAATGGATACATAAGAAGAGAGACTCACAGGGCAAGCTGCAGACACAAAGGCCATGTCTGAAAGGCTGGGGGACCCCCAAATCTCGGAAGACATGCTTCCAGTGCTTAGGGGACATCCAGGGAGAACGTCTCCAAACTCTGTCGCAGGAGGCACAAGCTTATGAGATTCAGCATAACGCAGTCATCTCTCAATGACTTGGGAGTTCTGTTCCAGGAACATCTAAAACCCTCAAATCTAGGGATGCCTAAGCCTTTATCTGGAAGGACACCATGTCTACACACAACCTACATGGGTCCCCCACACACAGTCTTCTCTGATCTATGATGACAAAGAAATGTAAACAGTAGTAAGGGCTAGTAGACTGTGCTCTTTAGAACAGATGACACCATATGCCTATGTTTGCTAACACGAGGTGACTGTTTCCCTAATATTTTCTTCAGGGACAATGCTGGGTCTCTGTGGATCAGAAACAGACTCCACAGGAGAGGAACAAGCTGCTAGCATCAGCCTGGGCCGTGCGTGGAGGATCAACATGGGAGAAGACAGAAGTTCACAGAGACACAGTCACAGGCAGGGCAGGAGGGCAGAGCCAGAGAGTAGCAGCAGACGGGAAGAGTAAGGGTTAAGGTTAGACCTCTGAGTTCAAGCAAGACAGACCAGAGGTGCTGCCCAGGAGGGCTTCACAGGCTGCAGAAGGACCAGAGTTAGGGAAACAAGGGTTTAAATGGCAACTAGTGAGGAGATCAACATAAGGCCTTGTCAATTTCAGGCAGGTAGTCTACACAGAGAGGCTATGGAGATAGGTAAGTGCTCCCCAGGGCCTTATGGGTGCTAGGCAAGCGTTAAGGTAGGGGTGAGAGGGAAAGAGAGATCAGTGGATAGTGATTGCTGCACCAATGTGAGGACCTGAGTTCAGAGCCTCAGCACTTGTGTAAAACCAGGCCACAGCAGCTCTTTCAGTAAACTGCAGTGCTGGGCAGGGAGAGAGAAATCCCAGGCAGATTCCAGAGACCTACAGGAATAGGTCTAGCCAAATGTGAACTCTGGTTTCGTGAGAGACTCTGCCTCAAAAAAATAACATAAACAAGAGGTGAGTGTACTACATATGTAAAGCAATACCCTCCCAAAACATACACACAATGTAGCACCCCCAAACACGAGGAAAGGAACCATGTAGCCAAATGCAGAAGCTTTCTTTCATGAATTCTCATCTTCTCTAGGAAGACATTTAAGAATACAAGCCTTGAATGTCAAGAGGGGTGGGAGAGACAGCATGCTATCCCAGACTGGATTCATACAACTACGAGGATCTCAAATACATTACTGTGGATTACGTCTCATTAATGACAGCAAGATGGCCCACAATATTTACTGCAGCAGCCGGGCGGTGGTGGCGCACGCCTTTAATCCCAGCACTTGGGAGGCAGAGGCAGGCGGATCTTTGCGAGTTCG
The DNA here is from genome assembly GCA_907164525.1 of Lophiomys imhausi. Classification (NCBI taxonomy): domain Eukaryota; kingdom Metazoa; phylum Chordata; class Mammalia; order Rodentia; family Muridae; genus Lophiomys; species Lophiomys imhausi. Next base: position 13,393 of record CAJQZJ010028464.1, on the reverse strand, counting down.
AGGCCAGCCTGGTCTACAAAGCGAGTCCAGGACAGCCAGAGCTGTTAAACAGAGAAACCCTGTCTCGAAAAACCAAAAAAAAATAAAAAAAAAAAATATTTACTGCAGCATAATTTATACAATCTCTCTGTGACTCAAGACAGAGAGTGTTTCTGAAGTGGTACAAATCTCACACCAGCAAAACCACAGGTGAGGCCTACTGGGAACCCAAACTGGGCTCCTCTGGCTGCATAATTCTTTAGTTAAATTCTATCAGTACAAATAGTTTCTCCAAATTTACACAAAAAGCTCAGCACTTGCAATAAGCATTTTATATATATATATATATATATGTATATATGTATATATGTATATAGGTATATATATGTATATATGTGTATATGTATATATGTATATATATGTATATATGTATATATGTGTATATGTATATATGTATATATATGTATATGTATATATGTATATATGTATATATGTATATATATGTATATGTATATATGTATATATATGTATATTTGTTCTATGAGCTACTGTGTCTAAGGAACAGTAAGAACCAGGTGTGTAGGAAAAGACAGCAGAGGAAACCAGAGTATTGCAGTCAGCTATGTGGATCTCAGCTGTTCCCACACTTAAGTCCTCTTCATTCACATAAATTCAAATGTAGAAGTAAATGTGACAGAGATATTTCAGTGGGGACTCCAGACACATCTTTCATAGGACAAAATGGAATAAATCAATGCCTTTATCAAAACATTTTCAACCTGGTACAGGTTTGCCTTACTCTTGGGGAATCAGAATCCTACAGAAACAGAATGGTCTTTGTCACTCCTTATTTCAAAAATCTTCCACAACATTCCATATTCTGTGTGCTCATGTGTGTGTGTGTGTGTGTGTGTGTGTGTGTGTGGTGTGAGCAGCTGATGTCCTCTATGGTTCTCTGCTTAATTTTTCTGAGTCAGAATTTTGTATTGAACCTGGGGCTAAGAGGTTCATCTAGATGGATGGCCAGTGAGCTCCAGACCCCACAGATTCTTTTGTCTCTAAGTTCTTGGTGCTGGGATCAAAACTCAGGTCCTCATGCTTGGGTAGCAGCTTCTTCCCACTGTGTTGTCTTTTTAGCCTCTGGATCTTACTTTTAAAGGGATCAAGGTGATAATACTTTTGTGAATAGACACTACTGTACATCTAACACTTATCAGATGTTCTGACATACAGAAGATGTCCAATACACATCTGTCAACTGACCACTGTCCTCAGGAATCGTAAACAACTCGTGTCTCTGAAGGAACTGTCTAATATAGACACATGTGCCGTACACTATCCTGACAACTATTCACAAACATCCTGCACAACTTGGGTTAAAAATAGCAAGCAAAGACTTGACAAAAAATAACCACCATTCAAGACATCACTGGAAGGCGGAGATACAACATCAGTAAGAGCACAAGCTCAGCAAGGCTAAGGTCCTGGATCCATCCTCGGAACCACCAATAAGACAGTGAAAGGCAGTCCCAAGGCTACAGGACTCTCAGGATCAGATTCCAATTCTTCCCATTCAAAGAAATGCCTGTCCCATGTGTTTCCTTTCTGAGGTATTTCGTGAAGGTTACATTGTTCTTTGTTATAAAAGTTAACTTAATAATTATGGCTATTTCATTCTACATTTGGCAATAAAAACAATGCACGTATCTGTTTGAATAAGAATGGACTCCATAGTCTCATATATTTGAAGCTTAGTCATCAAGAAATGGCACTATTTGAAAGGATTAGGAGGTTTGGCTTTGCTGGAGGAAATATGTCAGTAGGGGTGAGCTTTGCAACTTCAAAACCCCATGCCAGTCCAGGCTGTCTCTGCCTGCAGAACAGGATGTAGCTCCCAACTACTTCTCCAGCATCATGGTAGCCATGCCACCATAATCCTCACCATGATGATAATGGACTAAGCCCCCAATTAAATGCTCTAAGAGTTGTCTTGGTCATGGTGTCTCTGCACAGCAATAGAACAGTGAGTAAGACAAAGTGTAAGTCAGTGGTTCCATCGATGTTGGCCTCTTCTACCTGACAGTGCTGAGCTCCACAGACATTCACTTTGCAAACTATGAGTGTAACACAGGACCCAATAAGTGACCATGATGTCACCTTAAAATGAAGAACACAGGTCATTTGTTCTTTTTAATGTGCTTTCCCTAGTGTTTTTGTGAGTATGGTGTACACATACTTGTGTCTGTGGATAGGTATAAGCAAGCCATCACAAATGTGGCTCTGAGTGACTGTGGATGCTTGCCATCTAACTTGCTGGATAGAGGGTCTCATTTGTTTTCCGCTGTGCACACACCAGGCTAGCTGTACGCTTCTGTCTCTGCCTCCCAACTCCACAGATGAGCAATCGGATTTGAGAAACACGTTTCTTTGCCCAGCTTCCAGTTTTTAATGACTTGACTATAATCTTTACCTTACTTTATTTTGAAATGTGGGGATTGGAACACCAATAACAATTCAAACAAACCACCTTATATTTTCAACACACTCATTTTTTAGAAATCAGCCCATTATCTATGAATACCTCATCACTGAAGAGATGGTCTGTGGGTTGTTAGTATTTGTAAACAGATCTCATTTATTTTTAACTGTTCAATGATCTACTCTGTGAGAAAATGTCTCCCTTCTCATTCAGGAAAATCAGCGACCCCACTTTTCCGAATAGGATGCTCCGTCCTGAGGTCACTGCTAATCTCATTTGACATCCTTTGATTTTATCTGTTTGCAACAAACCCCAGGTGATGGGCATGGTGTGTCCAATTTTGTAGGTCTGTCACATACTTTGTAGTTGAGATATATGCAAAAACAGTGCTTTCAAAAGAACCAGCTACATAGAGGAAGAGAAAGCAAGCATCTCCCACTTTTTTTTTGGGGGGGGGGGGCACAAAAAGTTTCTTCACCAACCGAAGAATGTGGACAGAGGGCATACCCTCTCCACTGTACGACTAGGCAGGGGCATACCACTTCGCATAAGCAAAGCAAGCAGTTTTTTCTTTCGTCCTGGGTCTCTCCATGGAGAGCTAACATCACCTGCACAGCCACTGGCTACTGAAGAGACTGTAGGCCCTGCTTTCCAGATGAAACAGGAATGTTTGTATGAGTTTGGAAAAACTTTGACCACCCAATAAGAAAACAAATGAGGCTGGGGCTGTAACTCAGCTCACAGAGCATTTGCCTGGAATGCAGGGAGTTGTGGGTTTGGCCCCCTGTATTTCACAACCAAAAATGATGATGCACACTTGTGACCCTAGCTGGTTACAACCTAACGTCTAACACTGCACAAGTGGAAGCAGGAAGATCAGAACTTTAAAGTCATCCTCCACAGAAGGTTCAGACTACACTTGGTTTCAGATGTCTGAAACCAAGTTCCTCTCCTGACAAACCCACACGATGTCAGCAAGCCATGGAGATGAGTGGCTGCTTCTCCAGGTGACCCTGTGTTTACCTCACTGCACTTGCTGACCCGCCTGGCCACGATGAGCTGGATCATCCCGCGCTTGTTGCCCTCGGTGGACATGGACCTCCGCAGAGTCTCCATGGCTTCCTGGTTGGCTTTGCCCAGCAGGGACTCTCCATTCACAGCTATTAGCTGGTCATTCACCCTCAGCCTTCCATCCTGTGAGGAAGGTAAGCAGGGAATACTGCTGAATAGTTTACAAAGAGACTGCTTTCCCCAAAGTCAGAATAACTAAAACAAAAAACAAGAAAACAAAACAAAAAAAAACACAAAAAACAAAAGCAAAAAAGGAAGATAAAAGGATCTGAGGGGCTTGAATCACATTGTAAGCAGCTGTTGTAGGTGTTATTTTAGTCATTTAGACATTCCTGAGTCATTACTGTACTCTGTTAACTAAATGGAACACTATTCAAAGAACACAATGTGACCATCACTGGATTGCTTTCAGAAACACCCATCAAGCTGATTTACAAATGAGATTCATGAAGATCAAGACAACTGTAGAAAACTTCTCTCCACAAACAGCCAGGAAGTTCACTCTAGACTTAGAAGGACAAATAACCTACCAGCAAGGGGAAGAAAAAGAACCTTTTCCAAGCCGAGGGAGGACCTGAGCTTAGCCTTGCACACACTATTTATCTTCACCAAACTAAGAAGACTACAGACTGTGGGTCAGAGGAGATAACGTGAAGAGTTGGAGACATGAGCTCCATCCTCAAAATGGCCCAGGCAGAGGTTCTCTGAAGAGAGATGTCATTAATAGAACATGCAGGTCAGAAAGGAGGTGGGTGAGAAACCCCACCAGCCAGTGCAAGGTGAACAAGGCTGACAAGCTCTTACTTTAGATGCAGCTCCACCATTGATAATAGACTTAACGAAGATCCCCAAATCTGCGTGGTTCTCTTTGGAGCGGTTCCCTTTGACACTGACACCTAGCCCTGCAGACCCTGAGTCATTAAGCGGGACTTCAAAAGTCAAAAACTCTCTGGTACCATCGGGTGTGAGAACAATGTCCTCATCTTCAGATTTCTAAACAGGAAGAGAATAGCACAGGTTATTAAAATACCAATGCCTCTGTCTCTCAGCTATTGCACTATGACCTCTGAGGATAAGTTCTCTAATCAAAACAGGCACACTTATCCACCCCTGACAGGATGCATGATGATGGTGCAGCTGTCTTTCAAGAGTATACCTGAGCCAGGCTGTGAGCAGCTTCAGGTCATACTTGCATCAATGCTGTGACAAGGCTGCACCTGATTCTAAGAAACACGGGGGTTATAAAAAAAGGGATATGTAGACTCAGGAAGTCTTGAGCCTGTACGCAAAGTCTTTGTTCTGTTCTGTATTATAAGTCAGGAGAAAAACTCACATAATTTCCTTGTCTCTGCATGGAGGATTTCCACTGTCATTAGTAGTTAGTTTAATATTCACTAACACTTTGTGAATTTTTATGCTTAGACAGTATCAAATCCCAGTAATATAAAGCCAGCCAGGAAAGGTGTCCAAGTTTAGGGCCAGTGCTGGGAGACAAGATAGAACTTCAAATAATATCTGGGAAGATATTTTCGTAATTTTCTAATCATGACATATAGCTGGCAAATATCACATAAGCAGTGTTGTATAATTAATTAGCTATATACAACTCTTTAGTTTCTTAACTGAAGTTAAGCTTAAAAGATGTTGTCTAAGGTTCAACACAGTTAGGATATATAAACCCTTGTTCACCTCCCTAAACCAGGAAGAAATGAAAGCTGAATCTATGGCCCAATGGAGTATGGTGCAGGCCCACATTCTATTACTAAAAAGTTCAATACCTAACAAGAAAAGCTGTCCAGGTCCTCAGCAAGCCCACCAAGGCCATGGCCACCAACTTGACATCTGCCATCTGAAGTGGAAATACAGAACTCTCTCGAAGCATCAGTCTCAGAGTGGATAGACCCCACTGAGGTCTGCAACTCAGTCCTCCTCTGGTCCCAACTTTGAAACATTGTTGGTTGCATCATCCCCTTAGCCATTCAAATTGGACCATCAATTACAGTGAATGGCAGTGTGATGGACTATCGCTTATCCTGAATGGACAGCTTTCAAACAAGTCTTGGTTACTCATAAAACTTGGCTAATACAGAGGATGAAAACAGGATTTTTTTTTTGCATCCTACCCAATTTTTGAAAATTTCTAACAACCCAAATCAAAAAACAATAATTTAAAAGAGAATTTGAGACTTTCCCATGCACTCTTGATTGTCTTAATTAAACTAACTTTTAGCTGAACAGTATTTACCTGTGATTAAAAGAAAAAAGAGGGCTGGAGAGATGGCTCAGCCATTAAGAGCACTGGCTGCTCTTCCAGAGGTCATGAGTTCAATTCCCAGCAACCACATGGTGGCTCACAACCATCCATAATGAAATCTGGTGCCCTCTTCTGGCCTGCAGATATACCTGCAGACAGAACACTGTATACATAATAAATAAATCTTTAAAAAAAAAGAAAAAAGAATAATATAAACAATGAGCTATTTAAAACCTTGAAATCCAAACCAATGTTACCTTTCTAATTTGTTGACATTTAGTGTTAGTGTATATGCATTCATGTGTGTGTATCTGTGTGTGTGTGTATATTTGTGTATCTCTCTGTGTATCTGTGTGTTGGGGGGGAGGTGTCACTAGTGATAAAGCAGGGGTCTCACAAAAGGCAGTCTAGAAGCAGTCTGCTGCTGGCCTACATACCCAGCCACTTAGGAGTACATTCTTGGAAACATTTCAAAGAATAGCCTGCGAGTGAGTAAGAAACAGAAAGTTTTCTTTTCTTTCTTTTTTGGGGAGGGGGCAGGAGGGTTCTGAGATAGGGTTTCTCTGTGTAGCTCTGGCTATCCTGGAACCCACTATATAGACCAGGCTTGCCTTGAACTCACAGAGATCCGCCTGCCTCTGCCTCCTAAGTGCTGAGATTAAAGGCGTGCACTACCATGCCCGGCCATTACAGATAGTTTCCAACAGCCATGTGGGTACTGGGATTTGAACCCAGGTCCTTTGAAGAGCAGTCAGTGCTCATAACGGTTAAGTCATCTCTTCAACCCAAAGGAAGCTTTTTTTTTCCTTTATTTTTTATTTCTTCAGGTTACATGTCAATAGCAGTCCCCTCCCTATTCCCCCCTCCAGTCCCACCCTCCCACCCTCATCCCCCATCCTCTTCCCTTTTTTTTTTCTTTTAAGTTTAAGGTATATCTTATTTCCCCCTACATTTTCCCCTTTCAATCCAACAAAGGGCTCTTTCTCTTATAATAATAAATACAATAAAAAACAACAGAGGTAATTAGGCCACAGTTATGAGAGTTATATGGCTTAGCATATATTCCCAATGTCCAGTCCATATGTATTTGGTACCTGACTTTAACATTCTACTATCTAACCATTTCCATGAGTTTAAAGTTCTATAAATAACTCAACATTCATACTAACTTGCAACACAATTTTTAAAAGCATCTTCTTAGATCTATAACACTCTCTTGACTCCTAAACCACTCAAAATTTAATTATGAGGCTCTAGCTATCTGTTCTTCAACCACCTCAGAGACCTGAGAGGGATAAATATATCTGATTTTATAGGAAGTACAGGGCCTGTAGCTTCCCAAACTAGGAAATGACATACCAGTGGCTGCCTGGACAGTTCCCATTTTCTCTCCATACATTACAGCACCGATCTTCAGTCGTTCGGCCCCATTTCTCTGACAGACATTGATTTTATAGCAGGGGTTATGAAGGACTTGCCTACCCTGTCTTGGCAGAGCTAAGCTGTCGACTTCCCTGCTTCCAGGTTTTGTCCTTTTTGGACAGCATTCTGTCTACAGATGGAGCAAGGGGATTTTCCTACCAAGAGATAGGCTTGCGACTAATTCAATCATCTCCCACTGGAGATTCTTTGATGCTCATCTTCTACTTGGGGTAGAATAGGGGGTGCTGGCAGGAGTTGATATGTCTCGATATAAAATAATCTAAAGTTACAAAGACATCTTTGAATGCCATATTCTGCAGATCTCTTGAGGTTTTTTTTTTTTTTTTTTTTTTGGTTTTTCGAGACAGGGTTTCTCTGTGTAGCCTTGGCTGTCCTGGACTCACTTTGTAGACCAGGCTGGCCTCGAACTCACAAAGATCCGCCTGCCTCTGCCTCCCAAGTGCTGGGATTAAAGGCGTGCGCCACCACTGCCCGGCTCTCTTGAGGTTTTTGAAGAGGCCCTATCTATCCCTTATATTAGGGTAAGCAGATGTTGCTTGTCTCTTAGCAGCTTTATTTCTGATTAGCTTAGAAAATAACTATAATAGGCTGTCATAGTACCTAACAAAATGACTGGCTTGCATAACTATTAGTTTGCAATTCTTAATTGTCCTAAACAGTTTATAACAATTAGTAGTAAAAGGCCGAAACATCACATTTCATTTTTTTTCTTTACCTCCTATCCCTTCCATCCCATTTCTCTGAGGTGGGGTGTCCTTATATAACAGTCCCTCATCTCAGTTGAGAGGTCTTATGAGGGCCAAGAGCCTCCTCATTCATTGGGGGTCCACGAGGCAGTACCATGGGTGAAAAATGTCGCATTGCCCGGGAGAGAGAACTACTAAACAAACAAACCAATAAGCATACAATAGATAAAAAAGACTAAAAAATATAAAAAAATAAAATAAAAAATAAAAAGTCTATGTCCAAGTTCCCTTTGGTGTGTTAGTTGTAGTATCGATACCTTCTACTATATAGCTAAAATCCGACTATAAGTGAATAGATGCCATGTGCATCCTTCTGAGTCTGGGTTAGCTCACTCAGGATGAGCTTTTCTAGTTCCATCCATTTGGCTGCAAATTGCATAATTTCATTGTTCCTGATAGCTGAATAATATTCCATTGTGTAGATGTACCACAGTTTTTTAACCCATTCTTCGGTTGAGGGACATCTGGGTTGTTTCCAGTTTCTAGCTATTACAAATAAGGCTGCTATAAACATAGATGAGGAAACTTCCTTATGATTCCATGAAGAGGCATTTGGGTGTACACCCAGAAGTGGTATGGCTGGGTCCTGAGGCAAAGCTATTCCAAGTTTTCTAAGATATTGCCAGACTGACCTCCATAGTGGTTGCACAAGCCTGCACTCCCACCAGCAATGGAGTAGGGTTCCCATTTCTCCACACCCTCGCCAGCATGTGCTGTCATTTGAGCTTTTGATCTTAGCCATTCTGACAGGTGTGAGATGGAATCTCAGAGTCATCTTGAGTTGCATTTCTCTGATGATTAAGTATGTTGAGCATTTCTTCAAGTGTCTCTCAGAGATTAGGGATTCCTCCCTTGTGAATTCTCTATTTAGCTCTGTCTCCCATTTTTTGATTGGATTATTTGGTTTCTTGGCATTTAATTTCTTGAGTTCTTTGTAGATTTTGAATATTAGCCCTCTATCAGATGTGGGGTTGGTGAAGATTTTCTCCCAGTCTGTAGGCTGCCGCTTTGTTCGAATGACAGTGTCTTTTCCTTACAGAAGCTTTTCAGTTTCATGAGGTCCCATTTATTGATTGTTGATCTCAGGTCCTGAGCTGTTGGTGTTCTGTTCAGGAAGTTGTTGCCTGTGCCAATTAGTTCGAGGGTTTCTCCCACTTTTTCTTCTAGTGGATTTAGTGTGACCGGCCTTATGTTAAGGTCTTTGATCCACTTGGACTTAAGTTTTGCACAAGGTGATAAGTATGGGTCTGATTTCATTATTTTACAAGTGGACATCCAGTTGGACCAGCACCATTTGTTGAAGATGCTGTCCTTCTTCCATTGTGCGCTTTTGGCTTCTTTGTCAAAAATTAGGTGGCCATAAGTGTGTGGGTCTATTTCTGGATCTTCAATTTGATTCCATTGATCTACTGGTCTGTTTCTATACCAGGACCATGGTGTTTTTACAACTATTGCTCTGTAGTATAGCTTGAAATCTGGGATGGTGATACCTCCAGATGTTTTTTCATTGTACAGGATTGATTTAGCTATTCTGGGCTTTTTGTTGTTCCATATAAAATCGAGAATACCTCTTTCCAAGTCTATAAAAAATTGTGTTAGCCGGGCGTGGTGGCGCATGCCTTTAATCCCAGCACTTGGGAGGCAGAGGCAGGCGGATCTCTGTGAGTTCGAGGCCAGCCTGGTCTACAAAGCAAGTCCAGGACAGCCAGGGCTGTTACACAGAGAAACCCTGTCTCGAAAAACCAAAAAAAAAAAAAAAATTGTGTTGGTATTTTGATAGGAATTGCATTGAATCTATATTGCTTTTGGTAGGATGGCCATTTTTATTATGTTGATCCCACCTATCCATGAATATGGGAGATCTTTCCATCTTCTAAAGGCATCTTCCATTTCTTTGAAGTTCATGTTGTACAGGTCCTTTACTTGTTTGGTTAGAGTTACCCCTAGGTATTTTATGTTGTCTGTGGCTATTGTGAAAGGGGTTGTTTCCCTTATTTCTTTCTCAGCCCATTTGTTTGTTGTATAAAGAAGGGCTTATGATTTTTTTGAATTAATTTTGTATCCAGCCACTTTGCTGAAGGTGTTTATCAGCTGTAAGAGTTCTCTGATGGAATTTTTGGGCTCGCTTATGTATACTATCATATCGTCTGCAAATAGGGATAATTTGACTTCTTCGTTTCCAATGTTTATCCCCTTGATCTCCTTTAGTTGTCTTATTGCTCTAGCAAGAACTTCAAGTATTATATTGAAGAGATATGGTGAAAGTGGACATCCTTGTCTTGTCCCTGAGTTTAGAGGAAATGCTTCAAGTTTCTCTCCATTTAATTTGATGTTGGCCACTGGTCTGCTGTATATTGCCTTTATTATTTCTAGGTACGGTCCTTGTATGCCCATTCTCTCAAGAATTTTTAGCATGAAGGGGTGTTGGATTTTGTCAAATGCTTTTTCTGCATCTAGCGAGATTATCATGTGTTTTTTTTCTTTCATCTTGTTTATATGGTGAATGACGTTGATAGACTTTCGTATGTTGAACCATCCCTGCATTCCTGGGATGAAGCCTACTTGATCATGGTGTATGATACTTTTGATGTGTTCTTGAATTCGGTTTGCTAGTATTTTATTAAGTATTTTTGCATCTATGTTCATGAGGGAGATTGGTCTGAAGTTCTCTCTCTTTATTGGGTCTTTGTGTGGTTTAGGAATCAGGGTGACTGTGGCCTCATAGAATGAGTTTGGCAATGTTCTTTCAGATTCTATTTTGTGAAAGAGTTTGAAGAGTATTGGTGTTAGATCCTCTTTGAAGCTCCGGTAGAATTCCGTGCTAAAGCCATCTGGCCCTGGGCTTTTTTGGGTTGGGAGATTTTTAATGACTGTTTCTATTTCCTTAGGGGTTTTAGGGCTGTTTAATCTGTTTATCTGATCTTGATTTAGCTTCGGTAGGTAGAATCTATCAAGAAAATTGTCCATTTCACTTAAGTTTTCAAATTTGGTGGAGTATAGATTTTTAAAGTAGGATCCAAATATTCTCTGGATTTCCTCAATGTCTGTTGTTATTTCTCCCTTTTCATTTCTGATTTTGTTGATTTGGGCTTTCTCCCTCTGTCCTTTTAGTTAATTTGGCTAAGGGTCTGTCTATTTTGTTGATTTTCTCGAAGAACCAACTCTTGGTTTCATTGATTCTTTGTACAGTTCTTTTTGTTTCTAAGTTGTTGATTTCAGCCCTAAGTTTAATGATCTCCTGCCTTCTGCTCCTCTTGGGAGTGTTTGCTTCTTTTTTTTCCAATTCACCCAGTTTAGCTGTTAATTTGCTAATATGAGCTGTCACAATTTTCTTTTTGAAAGCACTTAGTGCTATGAACTTTCCTCGTAGCACAGCTTTCATTGTGTCCAATAGGTTTGGGTATGTTGTGTCTTCATTTTCGTTGGATTTTAAGAAGTCCTTGATTTCCGGTGGATTTTAAGAAGTCTTTGATTTCCTTCTTTATTTCTTCCCTAACCCAGTGGTCCTCTAGTAAAGAGTTGTTCCATTTCCATGTGAGTGTAGACTTTCTGTTGATTCTTTTGCTATTGAAGTCCAGCTTTATTCCATGGTGGTCTGATAAGATACAAGGGGTTATTTCAATTTTCTTGTATCTGTTGAGGCTATCTTTGTGCCCAACTATATGGTCGATTTTGGAGAAGGTTCCATGAGGTGCCGAGAAGAAGGTATATTCTTTTATGTTTGGGTGAAACGTTCTGTAGATATCTGTTAGGTCCATTTGGTTCATGATCTCTGTTAGACTCATTATTTCTCTGTTTGGCTTCTGTCTTGATGATCTGTCCATAGTTGTGAGTGGGGTTTTGAAGTCTCCCACTATTAAAGTGTTTGGATCGATGTGCGATTTAAGTTTTAGAAGCATTTCTTTTATAAATGTAGGTGCCTTTGTATTTGGGGCATAGATGTTCAATATTGAGATGTCCTCTTGGTGGATAGTTCCTTTAACGAGTATGTCTTTTTTTTATTAACTTCAATTGGAAGTCTATTTTGTTTGATATTAGGGTGGCTACTCCAGCTTGTTTCCTGGGTCCATTTGCTTGGAAAACCTTTTCCCAGCCCTTTACTCTAGACAGTGTTTATCTTCAATAGTGAGATGTGTTTCTTGTATACAGTAAAAAGATGGGTCTTGTTTATGGATCCAGTCTGTAAGTCTGTGTCTTTTTATTGGCGAGTTGAGTCCATTGATGTTGATGGATATTAGTGACCAGGGGTTGTTATTTCTCATTATTTTGGTACAGCTGGTTGTCTTGTGTTTCTTTTTGTTTAGTTGCTGTGGAGGTTTCTATTTCCTCTGTTTTCTTGGGTGTTGGAGTTTTCCTTCTAGGATCTTCTGTAGGGCTGGGTTTGTGAGGAGATATTGTTTGAGTTTGATTTTGTCATGGAATATCTTGTTTTCTCCATCTATGTTGATAGAGAGTTTTGCTGGGTATAGTAGTCTGGCTGGGCACCTATGATCTCTCAGGGCTTGTAGGACATCTGTCCAGGCCCTTCTAGCTTTTAAAGTTTCTGAGGAGAAGTCAGGTGTGATTCTGATGGGTCTGCCATTGTATGTGACTTGGCCTTTTTCTCTTACAGCTTTTAAGATCCTTTCTTTGTTCTCTACATTTAGAGTTTCTATTATTATGTGGCGAGAGGAGTTTCTTTTCTGATCTAATCTGTTTGGTGTTCTGTAAGCCTCTTGGATTTTTACTGGCATCTCTTTCTTTAGGTTTGGGAAGTTTTTTTCTATGATTTTGTTGAAGATATTTCCTGGACCATGGAGTCGGGAGTCTTCTCTTTCCTCTATGCCTATAATTCTTAGGTTCCAACTTTTCATTGAGTCCTTGATTTCTTGGATGTTGTGGGTGAGAGATTTTTTTAGCTTTCTCATTTTCTTTGGATGTTGTACTGATTTCTTCCATCGAATCTTCCATGCCTGAGATCCGGTCTTCCATCTCTTGCATCCTATTTTTCATACTCACATCCGTAGTTCCTGTTTTCTTCCCTTGATTCTCCATTTCCTCTTTTAACTCTGCCTGTGTTTTCTTTATTGTTTCCATTTCTATTTTCATGTTTTGAATGGTATTGTTCATTTTGTACATTTCCTTTTCCAGTTTGCTTTTTTGCCTGGAGATCTTTCATTGCTTTATCATTTTCCTATTCAAGCTGAGTCACCTTGGCTTGGAGCTCTTTAATGGTGTTATTCGTTGTTTTGACTTGTAAAATTATGGCTTCTTTGAATTCCTTCATAGATTTAAGTTCTTCTTGAAGGGACTCTATCACTTTCCATAATGTAGAATTGTCATCGTTTTCATGTGTTTCAGCTGTGGTGAGGTGGTTCAGGCTGGGTGGAATAGCGTTGCTTTCTTTTGTTGAAGTCATTTTACTCTGTTTTTTTTTTTTTT
>CAJQZJ010028460.1:0-15660 GCA_907164525.1 Lophiomys imhausi | reverse complement strand
ATATGTTGAATATAAAAACACCTTTTTCTCTGCCAGATTAAAACTTGTAACTCTTGTAATAAGGCACATACTGTACTACTATTCTTAATAGGACCTGCTAATTCTAATACTTTCACTGCGTTGACCACATAGACTGAATCTGAAATCAAATTGAATGCAAATTGACATCTTTTAAACACCTCCATTACTATTTTCAATTCTACTATTTGGGGGGAGCCCGGTTGAAATTGACATAACACGGGCTCTTGTTTTTCTATCAAATAGGCTCCACAGCCTGTCTTTGAGCCGTCAGTAAACACATTTGGTGACCCTTGAAGTGGTACTGCTGAAGTAACCTTAGGGAATATCACTGGGTGCTCCTTAAAAAATGATAGCAATGGATGTTTAGGGTAATGGTTATCAATCACTCCTTCAAAGCTACATTGCAATATTGCCCAGTCATCTACAGTGCCACACAAAATTTTAATTTGATAACTGGAATAAGGCACTATTATACTGGCAGGAGCAACTCCAAAAGACTGCAAGCATTGTTGGATACCATTCAAGGCTAAAGCAGCAAGTGCAGTGGGATAATGTTCTATGGATTTTTTCGGAGAAATCTTTGAATAGGTCCATAATAATGGTCCGTCCTGCCATAACAATCCTGTAGGTTGACCATAAGTGGCAAATATGCACAGTGCAATGGGCTGTCCTTCCTGCCATCTCTTTAGGAAGGCACTCTGTAATCTTTCTTCCACTTTACATAAAGCTTTTCTTGCTTCGTCTGTTAATTGCCTAGGAGAATTACGTGCTGAGTCACCTTTCAAAATATCATATAGGGGTCTTATTTCATAATTTGGTAGCTTTAAATAGCCTCTTACCCAATTGATATCTCCTAACAACCTTTGAAAATCATTTAAAGTCTTTAAATTATCTTTTCTTATCTCAATCTTTTGAGGTATTATCTTTTCAGGTCCAACCTTCGCTCCTAAATAGTCAACCACATTTTCCTTTTGAACCTTATCAGGAGCAATAAACAACCTTTTCTTTTTTAATAATTGAACTAATTCTTCATAGGCCTGATCTAACATTTGTTCACTCTTAGCTGCCAGTAAGATATCATCCATATAATGAACACATCTCAAATCTGGAAAATTCTTTCTCAAGGGAGCAATGGCTTCCCCCACATATAGTTGGCACATAGTGGGGCTGTTTGCCATGCCCTGGGGTAATACTACCCATTCAAACCGCTGATCAGGTTCCTCATGGTTACAGGATGGAACAGTAAATGCAAATCTCTCACTATCCTTGGCACACAAAGGGATGGAGAAAAAACAATCTCTTATATCTATAACTATAATGGGCCATGAGGCTGGCAAAGATGATAAAAGCGGCAAGCCGCGCTGCACTGGGCCCATGATCTGCATTTGTTGATTTATGGCACGCAGATCATGTAATAATCTCCATTTTCCAGATTTCTTTTTAATGACAAAGATAGGTGTATTCCAGGGAGATACAGATGGTTTTATATGCTTTAAAGACATCTGTTCATCCACCAAATCTTTGGCTGCATTCAATTTTACAGAGGAAAGTGGCCACTGAGGAACCCATACTGGATCCTCCGTTTTCCAAGTTATAGGAATGCCCTCCTCAGTGGCCCCTAGGAAAAACCCAGGCCCTGTCTCTTTTGTCTTTGCTGCATAGATATGGGACTCTTTCGTCCCTGCAAATATTTTCCTATTCCAAAGCCTGGAGCATATCCCATATCTTGCATCATACTTTTGGCTGAATCAGAATAGTCATTACTCAATTTAAATCCCATATCCTTTAAAAGGTCTCTTCCCCAAAGGGAGATAGGGAGCTCAAGTACATATGGCTGCATTTCTCCTGAGTGGTTCTCTTGGTCCTGCCACTTTAATAACCTTGCACTCATATCTGGAGTCTTAGCATAACCCAGGCCTTGAAGTGTTTGAGAAGAGGCTTGTACGGGCCAACCTGAAGGCCAGTCTTTCTTTGCTATGATACTCCTATCAGCCCCAGTATCCAAAAGGCCCAGGATCTTTTTATCATCAACTTTTAACTCCAAGACGGGGCGTTGGTCCAAATCCAGGGAGAGAAAAGTCAAATCTGTGCCCGTGGACCCAAAACCATCTTTTCCTCTCTCTCTATCCTTTGCTGCATAGCGGTCATGTAAGCTCGGCAACATGATCAATTGAGCAATTCTATCTCCAGGAGAGATAGCCGTTATACCACGGGGGGAGGCTACCATGATCTTAACCACTCCTGTATAATCTGGATCTATAACTCCAGGATGGACAATAAGTCCTCTCAAGGCTGATGATGACCTCCCCAACAACAAACCAACTGTACCAGGTTCAAGGGGTCCTTTAAAATCTGTTTCAATTAACTGGACCCCCATTTGGGGTGTTAATACGAGTCTGGTGGTGGAGCAGAGGTCCAATCCTGCTGAGCCTGCAGTGGCTCTCCGCGGTCTCTCGGATGGTGGAGGGTTGGCCATCTCTCTTGATTCTGTTCTTTGTCCTGATTCTCTACTGCCCCATATATTTGTGGGCCCTGAGGTCGTGGGCCCCGCTGTCCGTTTTTTGGACGAGCGCCACCATAACCTTGAGTTAAAAGCTGGCCATGGATGTCTATCACTGAACGGCATTCATTAGCCCAATGGTTCCCTTTTTTACATTTTGGGCATAACCCCGGCCGCCTGGGGCGTTGTACACTTCCTGTACTTTCTGTACTCCTTCCCCTGGGGCACTGTCTTTTAAAGTGTCCCATCTTGCCACACTTAAAACAAACTCCTGAACTTCCTCCACCTTTTCTGGCCAACTGTATTACTGCGGCAGCAAGACCAGCATTAGTTAACGGCCCTCCAAGCTCTCTACATACTTTCATCCAGGCTTCTAGGCCTTTGTTCTTATAAGGGGTGATAGCGGCTCTACATTCTTTGGTACATTGCTCATAGACCAACTGTTTTATTAGTGGCAAAGCAGCATCCGGGTCACCAAAAATCTTCCCTGCTGCTTCCACCATTCGTGCTACAAAATCTGAAAAAGGCTCCATGGGGCCCTGTAGAATCTTAGTTAAGTTCCCACTCACCTCCCCTTTATTAGGAAGAGATCTCCAAGCCTTGATAGCTATCTTGTTTATTTGCTCATAAATCTGAATAGGATATCCTATCTGCTGATTGGCAAATCTCCCCTGCCCAAGCAGCATATCTCTATCTCAGGCTGGATTTCCATCTCTCTGATTATTGGCTGCTTGCTCAGTGGCATACTCAATCAAGAAAGCTTTCCAGTCTAAGTATTGCCCTGGACTTAAGCAGGTGCGGACCAGGCCACTCCAATCACTTGGAGTCATACAATGTCTGCTTAATGCTTCTACTTGAGCCATTGTAAAAGAAGCAGTAGTACCATAGGTACGAACCGACTCTGCAAGAGATTTTACCACTTTAAAATCAAGCGGTTCCTCGTACCTGTTCCCTTGTGGGTCTTGATATACAGGATAAGCAAACTGTAATTCTGTTCTTACTTGTGTCCACATCCCCGGGCAGAAAGATCTCCCTACTTTCAGTGACTGAACAGGCTGATCTATCTGAGTGGCTTCTGGATATGGAGGAGGAGTTGAAGGTGCCATGGCAACGGCTTTGTTTACGCCAGCTGCCGCCAGCGCGGCTGAAGGCACTGTAGCAATGACTCCACCCACTCCGACTGCCGCTGACGTGTCAGGCGCCATGGCAACAGCTCCACCCACACCGACTGCAGCAGCAGCTCCTCCCACACTGACTGCCGCCTGCGTGTCCTTCTCTTTTACCTTTTTCCTTTCCTTTTTTCTTATAACAGTCCTCTCCAACTGTTCTAGTAGAGCGTGTAGCTCTCCTTCAGAATCTGTGCTCTCTGAGTCCTCAAAATCTCTAAAATCTCTAAAATCTGTGAGATCGGGATAGAGAGGAACTTTCTTTTTGCCTCCCTTTTCACTGTCTGCCTGCTCAAATCTTTCGCCTTTGTCACTGTCTACTTGCTCAGATCTTTCCCCTTGCAGCAGTTCCAAGGCTGATTCTCCCTCTTTGATTGCATTACAACATCTCTGATCTTCTAAACAACTCCTCACCATTTTCCAAATCGGTCTTACTCCATGCTTCAGAGTCCCCTGCTCCCAAGCAAAATCCAAGTCCCTGCCCAATCTGTCCCAGCAGGATACTGTAAGATTCCCGGACACCGCAAACCATGGAGCCACGGAATCACATTCATTCAAAAATCTTTCTAGGGTAGACTTCTTAATCTTCAAATTCCTAGCTAAAAGTAGCTCCTGAAGAGCCAGAAAAATTGGGTGTGACTCAGACAACCCCATGTTTAAAAATTTACTTTCAGTTTGCAGCTTCCCCACGAAACTGTATCTTTTGTTCGCTATCTCCGCGAAACTTCACCGTACGTTCACTATCTCCGCGAAACTTCACCGTACATTCGCTATCTCCGCGAAACTTTACCTTGTGTTCGCTATCTCCGTGAAACTTTATTGTCCTGATTTATCCCAGGAACTTACCAACGCGTTGCCCCTGACTGCAGGAGTTCTGAGTCTTTTCTAGGTCCCCGTACGGGCCACCACTTTGTCGCGTCCCCCCTTGTCCAGCAAGGAATGACGCAACTCACAAAACTCTTCTCTTGCAGTTTATTCAGGTCCCTTGAAAACAGTCTTCCCACAGGCTAAATACTAAATGAACAGCCAATCAAGTAAAGCCACGTAGTGCTATCTTAGAGGCCCACGTATGCGGAAGCAAGCCAGATCAGCGGTCTTAGCCAAATATGGACTTGTTTACCACCGAGAGCGCTCACCGTCGGGCTGGTGGAAGGCGGAGACCAGCGCCATCTTTAAGGCGCGGCACGTCGCAGCTCTCTACAAATTAAAGGTTTGGCCATGAAAATATATGATATATGTCAGAGAAAACATTTTTAATGTTTAATTATGCTTTGTAATTGGGATTATGTAGGGGTTGGATAAATTAGATTTAGAAAATATATAGGGGTTTCTGATACTGTCTCTTAATTCGGGGCATGAAGAGCATTATCAGCATGTGGACTAAAAACAGGAAACAAACAGGAGACTTAATAGACTGAAAAACAAGGTTGAAGTCAGGAAAAACAGAAAAGACTCAATAGACTGAAAAACAAGGTTGAAGTCAGGAAAACAGGAAAGACTTAATGGACTTGAAGAAACAAAGTATCTGGCCTGACATTGTTTTCAGCTGCTAAGTGGGTGGAGCCCAAATTAAGCTGAAACAGAGTTCCTCCTATTTAAGGACAGTGCATGGAGCCCAGAAGGAGAAGAGGCCCCTGATGCTAGAGAGCTCCAAGAGTCCTGCTGAAAAAAGTGCTGGCCATCATTTGATGGCCAGATTTCCCTGAAGCAGAAAGAAGCTGGTGAGCAAAGAAAGCCTGAGCAAGACACCAAAAGGCCAAGGACTAAACCCTGTGGCTCAGCTTTTGCCTAGAGGGGTTTGATCTGTCCGAACAGTGGCCTAAATGAAATTGTGCCTGGCTTTAAGGACTGAGGCAGAGCAGCTGAGTTCCTGATTCAAAAGAAATAAGTTGGCCTGCAGACGGCTGGGGTCTCCCACAGAGAAGAAAGCATGAAGCCTTATTTAAGGTGAGACTGCAATAACCAACTTACCCTGACGAACCTGCATCTGAGAGATCCAGAAAAAGGACTGCTAAGTGCGTTAAAGAATCTACAACAAAAGACTGTGTTCCTGACGACTGAGGACCTGCCCCAGAGACTGTATCATTCTAAAAGGTTATGAAAGTAGTTGTTATAATTATCAATAGGTTTAGTGGATAGGTTAAAGGGGTTGTAGGAATTTATAGGATTAATAGTTAAGAAATTGTTCGTGTTTATTATAAGTGAATTTAGTAATAAATAAATAAGTGATAAATAATAATTTAAAAGTTCGGTTACAGGATTATAAAATTTTTTCAGAATGTCTGATGTCTGAGGACACCTAGATAATTAATTATTAGAACAGAAACAGAGATAAAATAAAAAAAATACAAGAGAAGGGGAAAACAAGGATGGATGAAAAGAAAAAAAAACCAGGGACTGGAAAATAAAAAGGAGGAAGAAGTCAGGGATCACTGGGGTCCCCACCAGAAAGAAATGATAAAAAGCTTAAACAAGTTATGAGGGTCTGAGGATGTAAATGCAAGTTATAAAAGAAAGCTTCTAGAAAGATGTCTAGGAATATGAAAAGATGTTAAGGTTTGGTAAATGCAAATTACTAAGGATGGCAAAAGGTTAAAAGATGACAAAAAATAGTTAAAGATATATGTTACAGATGCAGGTTTGCAGATTGATAGTCAATCAAACATGGTTTTGTTATAGTTAGGAGCTTCTTGGTTTCAGTGGGCTCTGTTCATTACTGTAGCTTCCTTTTAGATTAAGAAACCAACAAATCTCATGTTTTACAAGTTGATGGTCACCTTATTTGTAATTATGCCAAGAAGTTATGCAGTTAGTTATGAGATTAAGCTTTATACAGGCTTTCATAGTCAAACATAAAGTAACTAACTAAAAACAAGATCCATCTTAGATGGATATGAGGGTCCTCCAACACCTCAGAGATCTGCAGAACACGACATTTAAATATTTAATACAAAAAGCTTTTTATGATAGACATGTCAGCTCCTGACAGCATTCCTAGTCTCCTCCAAAGAAGATAATGGGCACAAAGAATCTCCACCTGAGACTTGCTTTAAATATGATAAAGCCTGGCCACTGGGCTAGACTGTCCTTTGCCTCAACAGCAGACAGCATGCTGTCCAAGCTGAATGTGCTGGACACAGATGGAGAAGTTGACTGCTGAACTTTGTCAAGACAAGGTGAGCAGTCTTTCTTAATTCCTGTCTCACAAAAAGTCTGTCATACCTTGGTACTGGTGGCCAAAGATGGATGCCCCACAGACACAGAGGAACAATGGGGTGACTGTCACGGTAAAGACTATCACTTTTTATAGATTCAATAACTGATTGATCATTCTTACTCAGATGATATTTATTGTTCTCAGATCCCTGATGAGTCTAAAGACTATAATAAAAGATTTAACAGTTTTGCAACAAAAACCAAGGCTTCAGATGCCTTCTCAGTCCACCTTGTTACCAGACTCAGGAAACAAGTAGCTTCTTCTTCCCTTTGCTATGTTTCTGTTAATGTTCCAATAAGTTCTTGGTCTAGTTCTGGTAAAACATACCACTAGATGATTAGTCACAAGTTTAAAATTTTAACCCTCCTTTGGTTTAAAAATTGTTCATGCTAATAATTCAAAGTTGTTTTTCAATTCTTTGTCATGTTACCCTTCTGAATGTAGTCATAAAACCTGGATCCACCAGCCCCAGATCAAACAGGATTCCAGATAAGTACAACTGCCTGTTCTTAAAATGAGATTTTTCCATTGGTCATGGGGTTCCTTACCTCCCCCAGTTAGTAAACAATTTTGACTTCTGTTCCCAGTCTATGTTTGTCTCAGCAAATTCTCACCTGGCTGATAGATTCTATCCAGAGATCACCTGTGGACCGCAAACTGCTGAGCCCTGGACTTCCTGGAAGCTGATGTGAACCAGTTCAGCAGATATGATTGCTCCTTGTCCTTCACCTGGATCAATCAGATGCTTCTGATAACGGCCCCATTACCCAGCCTTTGACTAGCATTTGAGCCTCTCTGGGCCCCCATGACGATGTCCTAATGTCAGCTGGAAGTAGTTACAGAAGAGAATGCACGGTCCATTGTCCCACCTAACAGGCTGAAATGCTATGTCAAAAGAAGCTCCCTTACATAGACTACAAATGGATATCTATTTCTATAATGCCAACTGATATACTACTTGGGCCCTTGGTTCTGTTTCTCCTGGTTATGCTTTATGGCCTTTATATGATTAATATTTATAGTCCTTTGAACTTTTGTCAGAGATAGACCACTGACATGTTTAAAGACCCAAGTTTGGGTCTCTCTGTGACTTAGAGAAAGGGGGAAATTGTGGAGCCTGACTGAATCCATCTTGAAAAAAGATTCCATTTTTGTATTAAGTTTGACTCAGAGCTGACCTCCAGTTCCAGAACAACAAAATGTACCCAACCTTGTATTCTAGGGGTGTCCCCTCATCATCACTGGACAGCTCACTCTGAGAAAGCACCCAAAAAGTCTAAACAAACTTTCTGATGGTCAAACTAACCTCATCTGGTTAGTCAGTAACAACGAGCCATCAGAAATGAACATGACTAGCTACCCAAATGTCATCCAATCATATGGTAAAGAGCCTGCTTCTTTGTCTGAGTCTCTATATAAACTCTGTACTTTTGGGTCTGGGGGCTCTCAACTCAAACTGCTGTGTCGGTGAGTGTTGAGAGTCCAAGCTCTGAGCTTGAATAAACAACCCTCATGTATTTACAAAATATAAATAAATAAATAAATAAAAGAATATAGTAACATGGGTGTTGAATTGTCTCATTTTATGGTGAGAAACCAAGTCCCAGTCAGAAGTCAGTATACAGCAGATTTAAAATTAGAGTCAGATCCCTGCAATCAGATGACTGTGGTCTCATCACCATTAGTCTTAGGGTGTGATCTGAATGCAGAACAACACAGGCAGGATGAATAATTCATTGTCATTCTTGGACATTCTTCCACTCTTATGCTGATAGCTGCTACTCCAACAGTTTTTCAGATGTACTTTGAGACTTAGATCTTTAAAGCTATTCCACAATTAGGAGCCACATTAAAAGGACAGTTTCTGTTTTCAATATAGAAGATAAAATTTGGTATATTTACATGAAAAACCTCTATTACATGTTCTCCCTTGTACTGAACTCCCCTCTTTCTCTTGCTTTGAAATTAAACCTCTAAATGTATTTAGCAAAATAATTGATAAATAGAACTCAGGAAATTAATATAATACACAATAATGCATGAAAAAATAAAGAAAAGGGAAAAACCATAAAAGAATAGGAAGACTAGACACAAAAATATACTTGAAACCAAATTCATATTCTGCATACAAATAAGAAATATCTTGAAGATTTAAATGTAAAAGTATAAACTATAAACCAATAAATATTTCACTCAAATCTTACTTCTACTTTAGCTCAGAAAAGTAACTTTAACTGTGAAAACACTACAGAAAGTATTTAGATTTTATTATACAAGGAAGTGTAAGACACAAACAGGATGTTAGCTAAGGGACAAATCATAGGTTGGGAAAATATGAAAAAAATGGGTCAGAATGACTAGGAATTTAATATGCCTCAACATTTAAGAGAGAAAAAAACATTGTTTTCATTTCTGGTAGAAATGCATTATAAAGTACAGATAATTATTTCATCTTGCTGAGATCTTTCTGGAAGTTCTCATCAAGAGTCCTTATGATTTCAAGTTGTCAAATTTGATATCCATGTTTCTGTGGAAATTTTTGCTACATGGGTTAAATGTTACACAGATGAGAATGATGTCATTTTTTACACACTGGCACAGTAACCCAGGTGGCTATGGAATTTGAGCCTACTCTAATTCACGAGACTAGAATACACCATCCAGCCAATACTTACTTGTTATTATTTATGGAGGTTTTGAAAGACAGATGCTGTATGTAATTTAGAGGTATATATTCATTGAGTTCTATTATTGTTTCTCAAGTGTAAATAAATTCAGCCTCAAAGGGTTTATTTTTAGTGCTTCTAAAGTTCTTTTGTGAGGTGTTGCTTCACCTTTCCATGACTATAAGCCATCTGTTTATTGTTTTTGATAATTTTTTCCTAGTTTGTCTAGAGTCTGTTCAATCTAACTTCACTCTTCTTTTGAAGATTAGAACATATTTTGATTCTCTTCAACTTCCCAAACAGTTAAACTTCTCTGCAGTTCCTCAAACATTCTTATACTTCTTTTCTGATTTATTATCTGCAAATAAATAAAATGGGAGTGATAGGCAAGTGCAGAGAACATTATATCTAAATTTATACATTTCGATTAGGAATTATCCTTTCTAAAGACATGGAAGGAAATGGGGCAGGGCGAAAGGTAAACTGGCGGCTGGTAGCGAGCAACCAATGGCTTGCTTTTATTCTGTTGTGACTGGGATCTAGCATATTAGAGACATGAGCTTCTGAGTAAAACATATGAGTTAGAATGTTGATATGCTATGCTAAATTTACTTTTCATTTCTCTTCTATGTCTCCAGTTCTTACTGGGCAGAGCATGGTCATTTAATGGGAGATACCTGCTGTCTGAGAGAAGTTAATCGGCTGTCTTCATAGAATTCTTTTCTGTCTTGAAATCCTTGAGCTTCAAGGGGTTTAAGACTAATTCACATAAAAGTAAACGAAACTACATAAACAGACAAAAACATCCCCCCAAGCAATAGTCATTTCAGACCATGGGAAAGACAAATACAAGTTTGAATGTTCCAAACCTTTGTTTTATTTTCGATAAAATTCACTACAATTAATATCTCTGCTAAAAGTTCTTGGTGCTGTGGGCTGGGTAACTCCCTCTGGGGTGCTCCCTCTAGCTACAGCCTTCCACACATAAGAGATCTACAAATAGAGGGAGGAGACAGCAGAGTTTATGATTTTGAAAATGTTACCACATTCCTTTTGTTTTCTCAATGGCTGTTAAGTTCTGTTTAGTTAACTCCACTTCGTAGGAGTTATTCTAAATTAAGATCTAGGATTTGCTATTTTAGGCATCCTGTTCAGCAGTCTTGGTACCTTGTGACATTACTTCTGCTCTGTTTACCAATAGTGTGAGTCAGGGCTTGTGTCTGTGGCTAAGTCAGTCTGGCAGTTGCTGAGAACGTATCTCCTCTTACTTAAAGGAAGCTGCCACTGCTGTGGAAGGGGAACCTGGAAGACCCAGAGTTCCTGAGACAGATCATCTGTGTACGAGACAACTATCATAAAGAAGTTTAGAGACAACAGTTTGGGTTTTCCCTGGCTTCCCTCTGCAGAATGATTTCTATTCATTGTCTTTTGTGAAAATCACACAATCATTGTTTTATAGGGGAACCTTGGTATTAGTGACTTCTGTGTCTATGGTCTTTAAAAATTATTTTTTATTTAAGAATTTTGTTTATTTTACATTCCAATCCCAATCTTCCTCCTTCCCTTCCTCCCAGTCCCACCCTCCCACCCTCTTTCCCCATACCCTCCCCTACCCCCCAGGACCAACCCACCCTGGCATATCAAGCTGCATCAGGACTAACTGCCTCCTCTTCCATCTTGTCTACGGTCTTTAACCTAATTGACACATTTCTATCAGATTACTTTTTCTGTCTTAGTTTGGGTTACTATTGCTGTGATGAGACACCATGGTCATGGCAAATATTATAAAGGAAAGCATTTAATTGGGGCTGGCTTACAGCTCAGAGGTTTGGTCCATTGTCTCCATGGTGGGAAGCATGGCTGCGTGGAGACAGACATGGTGTTGGTGGAGGAGGAGCTGGGTGTTCTACATCCTGACCCATAGGCAGCAGTCAGAGAGAATGAGCCACTGGGCCTGGGTTGAGCATCTGAAACCTCAAAAAGCCTGCCCTAAGTGGCACACCTTCTCCAACAAGGCAATATATTCTGTCTAAAACTGGAAACTTTCTTAGTCCAGACACTCTTTTGCCTTTGGAGATTATGGCAATGATCTTGTGACTTGGTTGTTTTTCCTATGCGGAAGCCATTTTCTCTCTGGTTCAGATTTTGTGATCCAGTTGAATGTGCTTTTAGTAGAACTAACTTCCAGTCTGCGTAGGAAGTTTTTTGTTAACGAAGAAATACATTTTGGTGTATGGATGTGGATTTCCACAAGCCATAAACTCAGTTGCACAAGCAACAGTTGCTTTACCTTCTTTATAAAAGAACTTACTGCAAGCCTCCTCTCTGTATGGGGTGGGGGGGCTTCAGGTAAATTATGCCAAGTTAGTGACTTCTCCAACGTTTAATGGATTCAGTCCATTCAGAGAAACAAGCCTGAGTTTTCTGTTTCTGTTTTGTGGTTCTCGTTCTGCATCTTCCCACACTTTGGGGCAGGGGCACAGGAGCTGTCTAATAGCTTCCCATGGCCTGTTGGGACACAGGAATGGGCAGTCTCTCTCACTGTGCAATTCTAACTCTACTGTCACTAGTGTGGGGTCTGTATGTTAAGACTACACTGGAAGGACTCATTGGCCCTTTGTTATATACCCTGCAGTGTGAGGTCCAGCTGCCACAGTCTCCCAGGCTGAATGGAAATGTGACCTTTCTGTCCTCTCTTCTCACTCTCAAGAGGTTATAATAGGTCGAGGAACATGCACTTGTTTTCTTTGATTCCAGAAAGACTCTTAATGAAATAACTGACTTCTTCTAAACTTATGTTTTTTTTTATGAAAATTCAGTTTTGTTTTCTTTTCTCTTTTGCACTTAAGAAGCCAATCTCATAAAACTGTCAGATGTGACACACATTTACAGAAGTACCCTGTGAGGTGTAAATATGTGCATTCCAAACACATACGAATGGGATTCTTTGTTCTTGGGCTGTGGTTGTTTTGGCTCTGATTCTGAGGGATTAATGCTATCTGATCCATGGGCAAGAGGTAGGTGGGATTTGTCTACAGAACACATTAGAGTTCATTCTTATTCCTACTTATGGTCATCCAATCCCTAGGCTGCAAAAGCCACCTCCCCTGCAGAGGTGGAAGATTTGTTTGTACTTACATAAATGCTTTCTCAAGTGGCTTCCAGAGGGACTCAGAGGAGGCCACTGAGCAGGGATCTCCTTTCTCACTCACTTCCCTGTGCCAGCCACAAATACACCAAAACCGTATTTAGTGACAATAATTTAGCCTTTTCCGTCTTTTAGATCACATACAACATAACTTAAAGGATGCCACCAACAAAAAGTATTTTGAAAACTCTTAACTGATCATATAAATGATATTCCAGATTCTTGGTTGTGTTGAGATGGATTTACCTCTAACCAATTGCTGACTGACAGACTCAGTATCTCCTTTTTTTCAGAATATTGAACAATCCATACAGAATCTTCTAACTTAGTGATGAAATCCTCCAGGCACATATGCTTTTGAGATAGGATTATGTCCCAATGGAACTGCCAGGAACTGAAAATATCAAAAGTAAAAAAATGTATTTAATATACTTAGTCTACCTAATTTGTGAGCTCTGTAAAACAATGCTCTGCAGTGTAGGATGTTTATCTGCAGGACTATATGACTGAGGCCGAGCCACCTAGCATGGTGAGTGAGGTCAGTACCACATATCCCCAATCTAGGAAAAGAGTCAAAATTCCAAACTCAAACTATAGTCTTTAGAGGCGGGTATGGTGATACATACCTGAACTCTAGCACTCAGGATGGACAGGAAAGAGAGTCACTGGTTTAAATACCATTTTCACAGTGCAGTCAAAAAGCCATGATCAAACCATGCTAGAAAACTTCCTCTCATTCTTGCTCTCCCAGGATCTTCTAAAGCCTTGTCTGCTTGTTCATGGAGTAGACGACTGCTACTACAAATAAAGAATCCCTACTCCAAGAATTATTACTTTAATTTCTATGCCTTTTTCCTCTTAGGCCAAACACTGAGAGTGGATGGAAACTTTTGGCATACTCATGGGGATGTTCCTGTCCCATTGACAGAGTAAACAGGGGCAGTGTGGGTGTACTGACCAATCACACTGGCATTGTTTACACAACTACTTTTTGTCTGTCACCCATAACCTTGTCCTAACTTTCACTTTGTCTTTATTGCTCTCTGATCTTGTCTATTTCTAACATGATGCCCAGTTGTTTGTTTTCTGAATGCATTATCAGATCATATCATTCTCAAAAAATCTTTAGAGATTATTAAAAATCCTTTATTGGCTTTGTGTTTTTATAGGTCATAATTTGAACTCTTTGTTTAGGGTCACAAGGTTATTAATGATTTATTACCCAAGACTTTAAATTAATAATTACTATGTGTCCCTTTCACACTACTTAATACAATAGGACATTTCACAACAATCTTCTGGGTTTAGTAGTTTTACCTCCATATTTAAAAATGAGGAGACTGAGCTTAGAGGGAAGAAATTCTCTTCCCCAACTAAAGAACACACACTGTATTTTTCCATTTGTCTTTGCCCGTATACCCAAAGCACTGCAGTCCTCAGTTATACCAGAGTTGAGCTAGACACTGTTTGTCACATCCCTCTTCCTCATGTTGGACTGAGAGGAAATTTATACACTAATCAATTAATTATTGCTAATTAATTCCCAAGATTCAGATCACTTGCTCTTTTCTCTATTTAAACATTTTTGTCCCTTAGAAAGAGGGTGATATGCCAGGTGTAATGGCACATGCCTTTAATCCCAGCACTCAGAAGCCAGAGGCAGGCAGATCTCTGTTTCAGGCCAGCCTGGTCTACAAAGTGAGTCCAGGACAGCCAGGACTACTAAACAGAGAAAGCTTTTCTTAAAACAACAACAACAACAAAAAAAGTGGGTGATATATTCATCCTTCTCTGAATAAATAACCTTCTGTAGGCTTTTGTATCATGAGATGGAAAATGTCGTCCACCCTGACTCACAACCCATCACATTTATTGATTTCATCAGAAGGCAATTGTTTTAGGAAAGTGAGGACTAGCATAGAGAGGGAGCTTTAGGCTACAGTGCTATTTCTAGTATAATGATCGAGTGACTACTGACTTCTTCTTTTCTTTTTCTTTTTTTTATAGTGTGTGAATATGAATGTGCTTTTACAATGAATGAACTCATACTTATTCAAATACCCAACAGAGATTTTTCTTATTTTCTCAGCATGACATTTTAAATACAAAATTTAATTCTGACTGAAGGCCATTTTGGAGTGAAGAGCAGTGCTGGTTTATTTTCTATCTAGCTGTGGAGGTCTGAAAATCCTTTGGAAACAACTCAAAAGATTTTGCATTCTAGCTCTTGAAATCTAAATCTGCCTTCTTTTCAGTTGTCTAACTCCCTACAGTGAAAGCTTGAAGCTAAAGATGTAATAAAAGTACATATAAAATAAAATTGAACATTGTGGCGGTTTGAATGAGAATAGCCTCTGTAGGTTTATATATCTGAATGTTTGTTTCCCAGTAGTTGAACTGTTTATGAAGGATTAGGAGGTGTGGCCTTGTTGAAGGAGGTGTGTCACCTGGGGATGGGCTTTGAGGTTACAAAAGCTCATGCTAGATCCAGTCTCGCTATCTCTCTGCCTCTGCTTGTGGACCAGAAGTGAGATCTCAGCTGCTGCTCCATGCTATGGCTGCCATGTTTCCTGCCATGACAGAAATGGACTAAGCCTCTGAAATGTAAGAGAACCCACCATTAAACACTTTCTTTTATAAGTTGCCTTGGTCATGGTGTCTCTTCACAGAAATAGAACAGTAACCAAGACACCATCTTTTTTTTTTTAATAATTTATTTTTTATTTCTTCAAGTTACATCTCAATCATCACAATCCCCTCCCTACTCCCCCCTCCAGTCCCACCCTTCCACCCTCCCCCCCCTCACCCCCCCCATCCTCTTCCCTTCTTTTTTTTTTTTTTTTTAGTTTAAGGTATTTATTTTTCCCCCCAACAGCTCTCCCTTTCAGTCCAAAAAATGGTTCTTTTTCTTATAACTATAAATACAATACAAAACAACAGAA
>CAJQZJ010028459.1:0-13009 GCA_907164525.1 Lophiomys imhausi | reverse complement strand
GGGCAGACAAGCACAAATAACCACGGGCAGTATGCTCGGTGGGTCATGTTCCTTAGGAAATAAAAGGCTGGGCCACGCCTTACCAATAAGTCAGATCCTTGGCATGTGGGAAATTCTGAACAGAACAAGGGCTCTCCAAAACTGCTGCCCACATACTACAGCCACACTCAGGGGGATTAACCCTGGGAGGTCTAACCTGGAGGATCCTCTAACCCAAACACCGACAGAGGCCGGGTGACTTTGATTCCAGGAGTGTCCATGGGAACCAAGAGCATGGATTGCTGCTGGTGCCTCGGGGCCTCTGGGTCACTTTTCCCCATAAACACACAGAGTTTGCAGCGTGGATCCAGGATGCCTGTCAGGAAAGAAGACAGATGGATCCTATCAGTGGATTCCAGGGTCATCGAGCCTGTGTCCACACGCAGCCCTGGCCTGTGAAAGGCAAACCTAGGACCCTGATAGACTCCACAGGATCAGAGAAGCATGTGCAGGCTCCTGGTCACACAGAATTCATCACAGCAAGAGGAAAAGCTAGCATTGTGCTGGGCTGTGGTGGCACACATCTTTAATCTCAGCACTAGGGAGGCAGAGGCAGGCAGATCTCTGTGAGTTCAAGTCCAGCCTGGTCTACAGAGCAAGTTCCAGGACAGCCAGTAATACACAGACAAACCCTGTCTCAAAAAGCCAAAAGAAAAAAAAATACACAAACTGCTTCACTGTAATTCCTTACACCTTGTCAGCTTATGGCTGTTGTTTTAAATTTACTTTGTATCCTACTGTACAAGAATAGATAAAGAGGGGGCTGGAGAGATGGCTCAGCGGTTAAGAGCACTGGCTGCTCTTCCAGAGGTCATGAGTTCAATTCCCAGCAACCACATGGTGGCTCACAACCATCCGTAATGAAATCTGGTGCCCTCTTCTGGCCTGCAGATATACCTGCAGACAGAACACTGTATACAAAATAAATAAATCTTTAAAAAAAAAAATTTGCTTTAAAAAGAATAGATAAAGAAATGTTTAGTTTAGTACTGCAACATGTGATTGCTAAGTTCCCTCCTTTTGTTACTGTTTTATCTGTCCTTGTGATAAATGATTTTTATATTTTTGGTTGTGAGCCTAGCCTTTAACGGCTGAGCAATCTCTCCAGCCGAACAATCGATTTTTAACCATGACACAATTCTTTCTCTGATGTAGTGAGCTTTCGTTCAGAGTAGAAAAAAGTAGAATCAGCGCAATAAAGTCGCCAATGCAGCCTAGCTTCATCTATTTTCTTTCTCTGAGTGTGTGTGTGCTTGAGAGACCCACTTTTACCTCTTTTTTATTTTTCTTACTTCTATATAAATTCATAGATCTGGTAATAGGCTGAAAGTTCCACCATCAGCTTCTGAGAGAAACTGGCTGAAGTTTTTCTGGCCTGCTGAGCCCTCCTCAGGTGGTGCCTGCTCAGACCAAGGGCGGAGTTTACAACCTCCCTGTGGGTGGTGTCTAGCTGGAAGCCATTTCTCACCCACAAGCCAAAGGAAAAAAAGGTCACTTTAAACTTTCCAAGTCAGCAGTAGGACAGTTTGCCCTGAGCAGTAGAGACAAAATATAGGCTCCATCCCTTTTCCCTCTTTTCTTTCTTTCTTTTTTGGTTTTTCGAGACAGGGTTTCTCTCTGTACAGCTCTGGCTGTCCTCCATTGGCTTTGTAGACCAGGCTGGCCTTGAACTCAGTGATCTGCCTGCTTCTGCCTCCCAAGCGCGCTGGGATTAAAGGTGAGCGCTACCACGCTGGGCTCTTCTCTTTCTTTCTATTGTCTGACATAATTAGCTGCAGGGGTCACCAGCCCTTGCAGCCATAGAATATAAGAGGTTTTTGTCTCAAATAGCAAGGCCACCAGTCTGGAAGACTAAGAAAAGAGAAATTGCTGACTCTGTCTTCCGCCTTAGAAGACAGCCCACATTCAAATGTGGGAAGTAGGGTTCCCAGCAGACTGGTCACCCTAGTTCCCTCCTGTGAAATGGGATAGGGTCTGGTGATCCCTGCCTTAAGGGAAGTATGGGAGCTCTGTGAGCTGAGGGACAGAGAGACTTGGAAGCCCCTACTACACAATACACCTGACCTCAAGAGCACAGGAAGCCACCAAGATTTCCAGCTGAAAGAGGCTGGCAGGGGCAGAATAAAGAGAGAAGGTCCAGTGATCAGATTCCTAGAGATCTGCCTACAGGGTTTCAGCCACAGGTGTGGTCATCTGGGGATACCTTGAAGACCTCTACAACACAACTTCCCTGTACAGCTCCTACCAGGCCTAAGAAGCCTGCTCATCCATAGAGGCCTACTCATACATACACAAACTGGCATTTTTGAAGAGCATATTTCAGCTAGATCTCTGAGTCTAAGGATAGCCTGGTGTACAGACTGAGTTCCAGGACAGCCATGGATATACAGAAAAACTAAATCTCAAAAAGACAAACAAAAGAAGAAGAAAGAGAAAGAAAAACATATTCAAACCAAGTACCTGTGACCCACCACTTGTGACCATTTATGACATAGGAGTCATCTTCCTCTCTGATGGAAGGCTCGATATTAGAGGCATCTGAGGAGGCCACCTGCGCAAGAGCACAACCTAGTTAAGAGTTCATATTGAGCAGGAGCGGAGAGCAGCTGGGGCTCAGCCAAAGGGGAAGACATGAACACGGTACCTGGGGCTCAGTCATGGCGAAGCAGGAGCGGATCCTGCCTTCCAGCAGGGGCACCAGCCAGCGTGCCTTCTGCTCCTCAGTGCCATACCGCACCAGGATCTCCATGGTCCCCATGTCTGGGGCAGAGCAGTTAAATATCTGAGGAGAATAAACGCATCAGTGCCTGCATATCTGCAGTATCTCAGTAGAGGCAGAGCAGGCCACATCACTCGAACCCTGACAACTCATGAAAACACCTCCTGGGCCAGACATACTGAAGCTGAATCTCAGACACCCTAGGGCCCCACTGATCCCCTCTTTGAGTTTAAGGACACTGAAGCCAGGGGCTAGAAGCCTCCACAGCCCACATGCCAGCCTGGTGAGCAAGGCATTTTGTGCCAGCTGCAGCCAGCTGCCTACCCTTGGCCCCCTTCCCATATGACCTTTAGGACACGTGTTGCCCCTAGAGCTGACTCTCCACAGGCCTAGTGGGGAGATGTTCTCACATGCTGAGGGAACTCTGGAGACTGTACCTCAGAAGCAAACAGAGACATGCCCAGGACTTCAGACAGGTATGCAAACTCCACATTAGTCAGTCCTGCTCCATATTTTTTCTCAGGATCTGTCTGCAAGGGTAGGAAAAGGTTCCAAAGTCCTTTGGCCTTGGCTTTCTCCTGTCAGGGGAAAAAAGAGAGCCACAATCACTGAATCTTATTTTAAAAAAAAGATTAAAAATTAAAATTTTGCCGGGCGGTGGTGGCGCACGCCTTTAATCCCAGCACTTGGGAGGCAGAGGCAGGCGGATCTTTGCGAGTTCGAGGCCGGCCTGGTCTACAAAGCGAGTCCAGGACAGCCAGAGCTGTTAAACAGAGAAACCCGTCTCAAAAAAAAAAAAAAAAAACAAAAAAAAAAAAAATTAAAATTTTGGCCGGGCGTGGTGGCACACGCCTTTAATCCCAGCACTTGGGAGGCAGAGGCAGGCAGATCTCTGTGAGTTCGAGGCCAGCCTGGTCTACAAAGTGAGTCCAGGACAACCAGAGATACACAGAGAAACCCTGTCTCGAAAAACCAAAAAAAAAAAAATTAAAATTTTGTCAGGAGTGGTGGCAACTAATCTTTAACAGCAGCACTTGGGAGGCAGGTCTGTGAGTTTGAGGCTAGCCTGGTCTGCAGGTTGAATTCCAGGCCAGCCAGAGATGCATAGAGAGACATGTCTCAAAAAACAATATAAGTATATATGTGTTTGTGCATATGAATGAAGGGGTCCATAGAGGCAAGAGGTGTGGTTTGGGACACCCGGAGTTGGAGTTACAGGCAGGTGTGAGCCTCGTGATATGGGTGCTGGGAACTGAACTTGAGTCCTCTGCAATAGCAGTATGTTCCCTCAATCTCTGAGTCATCTCTCCAGCCATGATCACATCTTGTCTTGATCGGTGGAACACAAAGGGGAGAGGAAGGCACAGTCAGAGATAGAGTATATACCTAAAGCAATGGCAGGTCAGAGCCACTGGATCCACACAAACTTGCTGGTGCATGTGGCATAAACATGAGAGAGCGCTGGGCGTAGTGGCACATACCTTTAATCCTAGCACTTGGGAGGCAGAAGCAGGAGGATCTATGTGAGTTCAAGGCTAGCCTGGTCTACAAAGTGAGTCTGGACAGCCAAAGATACATAGAGAAAACCTGTCTCGAAAAACAAAACACAAAAAAAACATGTAATGGGTTAGAATTAGAGTAGGATTCTCCAAGGGCAGGAAAACCAACCTGGTACTTGTGGGCACTTGGTATGGCAGAATATGGACTATACACAAGGTTTATGGCTAGCAACTGTATCAGCTGCTAATATCCTTAAGAAATGGACAGAATTCAAATTTGACAGGGGCCTGTGAATAGCTGCCAGTGGAGGCGTGGCTACAAAGCCGCAGAAATCACCGGAATTGCCAATTTCCTCCAGAGAGTTCAAGAATTCACGAGACATTTCAGATCACAAGGCGACCCCTGTATAAACTTGGGGATTCACATGACTCTTGCCACATGACAGAGAAAGGGAATGAATGCACTGGATACAAAGCAATGTGGGCCATGTACCTTGAGGCCATGATAAAATAGCCTGAGCAAAGAAAGGAACTCAAGCAACCCACAGAAATGTTAGCGGTCAACAGTGGGATCAAAACTGCAGAAGGTACACTAGCTAACGAATGAGGGAAGCCTGAAGTGAGCTTGGGAGGAGGAGAGAGTTGAAATTGGCAGATGACAGGAAACTGCTATTATAGATTTTTAATCCTTACCCGTGAATAATACTTGGATGGATGAGACTGTGGAACTGATCGCACAAACCTGCAAAGCTGGGCCAGGAGGGAGCTGAACTGAGCTGAAGATAATTCTGCTATAATTGCCAGAGCTTTGGTACTTTTTTTTTTTTTTTGAGACAGGGTTTCTCTGTGTAGCCCTGGCTGTCCTGGACTCAATTTGTAGACCAGGCTGGCCTCGAACTTGCAAAGATCCGCCTGCCTCTGCCTCCCAAGTGCTGGGATTAAAGGTGTGCGCCACCACTGCCCGGTTGAGCTTTGGTACTTTTAACAAAAATGCCTGAATGAACCTTCATTTGAGAATTTTAATATCCTTTCAAAAAATTAAAGTGGGGTTGATTAAATATTCTTAGATATTAAATGTTTATAGGTTTTAGATCTTAGGTATTAGGTTTTAGGATATAGGTATTTTATAGATATTTGTTAAGTACTAATAACTTAAGTGTTTTAAATAAAAATATTCTGTTTCACATGAGCTCACCCCAGGTCTCCATATCCCAGGCCCCCATGCCTCACCAGGATTGTCATTAGCATTGTTACAGTTGGGAATCCTATTGGAACACATCCTGCTCCTGGAGGACTTACCTGAGACCTCTGAACACAGGCCCTGAGCAAGCCTCCTTTCCAGAGGTAAGTAACTAAGCAGGGAACCTGCCCTTGTATGGTGGCACCTTCCCCAAGGCTGGAGGTCCACATGGAATAAAAGGTAAAAAAAGGAAGGCCTCTAGTATAGGCTCATGTGTCCCCTTCTGCCTCTGTTTCTTCTGTCACCCTGAGGTGAGCTGCTTTGCCACATGTCCATCTCGGTGATATTCTGCCTAACCTCAGGCACACAGCAATGGGGCCAGCCCACAGCAGCCTGAGATCTTTCTTCCTCTTTAGTCCCTCTCTCAGGTGTTTGTCAGAATGGAGAGAGAACTGTATCAGCTAAAGGGGGCTGGGCAGGACACTTTACAAGCGTTCAGCTCTCTGCTTCTGATATCATCTCTAGCAAGATAGTCTGTCGCCTAGTATGGCTTGCTTCTCAACTCCATGTGACAGATGCCCACCTGACCCGATGAGTCTCTCTAGGCCACAGATGATATTCCTCGATTTTGAGACAAGCTCTCAAGTAGTTGAGGTCGGCCTGAACTTCTTGGCCTCCTGCTTCTACCTCCCAAGTGCAGGGATCACAGGAGAACTATGCCCAGCTTACCTCTCTCCTTTCTCATCCTAGCAACCCACCCGTGACAGGATGAAACATGGTTAATCAGAAGTGGCCTCTCTAGACTGATGGGAGGCTTGCTTGCCTCTTTGTTGCCTCACTGGCAAGGGTCAGCCATGTCAACAACGTGGCTTACCTTGAGGTCTTCTATCAGGGGGGAAGGATTCCACCTGTCAGCTGAGGCCTGGTGTCTCTGCAGCTCTGGCTCCAAGGGGTACACCTTCTGTTCCATAAACTGCAACAGCTGCTCATACAACTTTCTGACCCGAGGAGACAGGCCCTCTGGAGAGATGATGAGGCTTCCCTTTGCCTTGTGAGGAGAGGCAGCTGCTACAGTGCTGTGACTCCTCACGCCTGTGGGAGTCTTTGGGGGCAGTGACTCAGCCCAGGCATGGTAGGATCTCGTGAGTGGTTTGGTGGCTGGCGTTTTCTTGAAAATCCGGAACCCTTCTTTGATGGCAAAGTCCCATGCTAGCTCAGCCATGGACTCAGAGAGCTTTCCACTTTGTTTGGCTGTTGCTGAGCTTGCCTGTCCTATGCGGAATGGAGGAAATCTGATTACTCCTAACCACTCTGGTGATAGGAGTCTATAGGCATAAGGTTATTGAGTATTTCAAATGCTGATTTATGTACACTGTAAGGGAAGATAGATTAATATAAATTAGATTTAATAAATATCTAGGTTTCTGATAGTCTTTTTTTTTTTGGTTTTTCGAGACAGGGTTTCTCTGAATATCTCTGGCTGTCCTGGACTCGCTTTGTAGACCAGGCTGGCCTCGAACTCACAAAGATCCGCCTGCCTCTGCCTCCCAAGTGCTGGGATTAAAGGCGTGCGCCACCACCGCCCGGCTTCTGATAGTCTCTTAATCCGGGGCATGAAGATCAACTTGGCTGTGGGCAATTAGCTTATCACCTTATGGACTAAAAACAAGGATGAAGTCAGGTGAAACGTGGGGAGTCTCTATGGACTAAAAACA
This sequence comes from Lophiomys imhausi, assembly GCA_907164525.1. NCBI lineage: Eukaryota > Metazoa > Chordata > Mammalia > Rodentia > Muridae > Lophiomys > Lophiomys imhausi. Next base: position 5,857 of record CAJQZJ010028459.1, on the reverse strand, counting down.
AAGTTGAAGCCAGGTGAAACAAGGAGAGACTCTATGGACTAAAAACAAGATTTATGGCCTGGCATTGTTTTCAGCTGCTAAGTGGTCCGAGGCCAGATTAACCTGAAGCAGGTTGAACAAAGGGAGATCCTATTTAAAGACAAGTGGATGGAACCCAGGGTGGGGGTGGGGCATGCTAGAGAGCTCTGATGCTAGCGAGTCCTCATGCTAGAAGGGACAACAAGTAGTTTGTACCCTTTGATGGAGAAAGTGCTGGTGGACTGATGGCCAGATCTCCCTGAGGCAGAAAGAACCTGGTGAGCAGAGAAGGCCTCAGCAAGACAACAAAAGGCCAAGGACTAAACCCTGTGGCTCAGCTTTTGCCTAGAGGGGTTTGACCTGTCAAACAGTGGCCTGAAGGGAATTGTGGCCGGCTTTAAAGACTGAGGCAGAGCGGCTGAGTTGCTGATACGAAGGAAATAAGTTGGCTTACAGAGGGCTGAGGTCTCCCAGAGAGAAGAAAGCCTCAAGCTTTATGTAAGGTGAACCTGCCATAGCCAATTTACCTTGGTGGATCAACATCTGAGATATTCCAGAAGAAAGACTGCTAAGTGCATTAAAGGGTCTACCACAGAGACTGTGTTCCTGGCGACTGAGGACCTGCCCCAGAGACTGTATCCTTCTAAAAGGTTATGAAAATAGTTGTAATAGTTATCAATAGGTTTAGTGGTTAGGTAATAGGGGTTGTAGGCATTCGTAGGGTTAGTAGTTAAGTGAATGTTTATAAGTGAATATAGTTCTTAATAAATAATTGTTGAATAATTAAAAAGGTTGGGTTTCAGTACCCACCATATCTGGTTGCAATCCTTGTTCTGAGAATCTCCTCTCTCAATGTTGTATAAATACTGTTCCCCAAATGTCTTCTGATATGCCAATAATGCAACTTTCAGCCAATCGCTGAGCAGGACTTCCTGGTCTCCAGGGGAGGAGGAGTTAAAGGAGTAGTAGTAGAGATTTAGCCATTGCCAGAGGCCCAGGAGACATGAAGAAGACTTAGTTGGAGCAATGAAAGAACTAAAAATCAAGTAACTTGGGGATTTTGGCAAAGAGAGTCAACCTAGCATAGAGGGTTAAAAACAGACTTAAACTGCTCAAGAATGTACTGTAAAGTCGTGTTAAAATACTATAAAGAATCTTAATTATTTGGGTGTTAGCCAGGTTAAGAGAGAAATTGAGAAACACAATTTTATAAAATTTACACTAACATTTTGGCACCCCACGTGGGGCAAGAACTGACATAGAAAAGTAAAATCACGGAGCAGTTACTTGATTCTGTTCCTTAAAGAGAAACAAAGCAACTGCAGTTTATCAGGCAGGAACTCAGAGTTCCTTGATTAGACTCCCATGATGAAGCAAGGCATTCAGCCAGATGCAGAAAAACAAAAACAAAGAAAAACTGGCTTGGGGACTGGAGAGATGGCTCAGAGGTTAAGAGCACTGACTGCTCTTCCAGAGGCCCTGAGTTCAATTCCCAGCAACCACATGGTGGCTCACAACCATCTATAATGGGATCTGATGCCCTCTTCTGAGCTGCATGCAGACAGAACACTGCATACATAATAAATAAAACATTTTTTAAAGAAAGAAAGAAAGAAAGAAAAACTGGCTCTTCAGCACAGGCAAGCTTCCTAAAGTTTCACGGGCAGGAAGTCTAAATCCCTTTGAGGGGAGAGTCCCACTGGCCAGAGAAGCAAGCACTTGTGGGCCTCTCAGTCAGGGGAGGGGGATCTGGTAAGGCAGCTCCCAGTTATAGTACGGGAGGCAGAAAAACCTCTCCCAGTAACAGAAGACAGGGAAGGGCAACTCAGAGTCTGGCAAATCAGGAGCCAGAGACAGATGGAGAAACTTCAAGCATCTGAACTGGTAAGGTATTGAAAGGAAGCTGGGTCTAAGAAGTAAAATCCTTAGGGAAAGAGACTGGAGGTGAAATTTCATAGATAGAAATAAGTTTAAATCAATAGATATAAAGAAAATAGACACATACAAATGAGAGGCACAATAATACAAAGCCTTTGGAGTTTATATATGCTCTTTTGAATAGATCAAAGAAAGTGGCAAAAAAGAAATAAATAAATCCACACAGAAAGTAAAGTCTCTGAAGGAGAGAAAGAGTAATAGATAAAAATGTCTTCAAAGATACTTAGATAGTAAAATAAATGACCAAATAAATAAACAAACTAAACATAGTCAAAGAGAAAAAAATACAGTTTAAATAATAGGATGAAGCCGGGCGGTGGTGGCGCACGCCTTTAATCCCAGCACTTGGGAGGCAGAGGCAGGCGGATCTTTGCGAGTTCAAGGCCAGCCTGGTCTACAAAGTGAGTCCAGGACAGTCAGGGCTACACAGAGAAACCCTGTCTCGAAAAACCAAAAAAAAAAAAAATAGGATGAAGTCTCCACAGAAAGACTTAAGAGTAAGAGAAAAAGTTTCCATAACAAAAGATGGAAAAACATTATAGAAGAGGGCATACAATTTTGTTTTGACTGTCAACATACAAATAATATGTTCAGTAATAAGTATAGTAATATGTGTTCTTTTTAAGAAAGATCAAACTAAAAGAGACTTAGATAAAAAAGGAGACTAAGCTGGATGTGCTGTGGCATGTCTTTAATCCAAGCATTTGGGAGGCAGGTGTATCTTGCGAGTTTGAGGACAGTCTGGTCTACAAAATGAGTCCCAGGACAGCCAGTACTGTTACACAGAGAAACCTTTCTTGAAAAACCAAAAACCAAAGTGGGAGGGGGGGAGATTGAAAATTAAGTACTAGATTAGAGGCCATAGAACAGCAATTAGAGGATTCTTTAGATCAGAATATGGAACCTTCAGACGAATCCAATCTAGAACTTACAATAACAGCAAAAAAGGGAGGTCCACATGAGAAAAATTCAGAAAGGCTTGAATAGAATGGCAGCCCATGGAGATGCTAGATTAAAAAAAAAGCTTCAGCTATAAACCAACATGATCAAACTGGATATTATATTTATGTTGTCAAGGATTAATCACTAGATGAAGGTCTAATCCTGAATTAAAAATACAGATTCTGAGCCAGGCATGGTGGTGTGTGCCTTTAATCCCAGCAATCCGGAGGCAGAGGCAAGTGGAACTCTGTGAATTAGAGGCCAGCCTGGTCTACAGAGCAGTTTCCAGGATAGCCAAGGCTACACAGAGAAACCCTGTCTTGAAAAACCAAAAAACAAAAGTTCAATAATGCCACCATAGAGCAATGTCATACTATAGCTTATATGTTTCATTTTGTAGAGTTTAAAAGTCTAATATATGTACACATGTTAATGTGCCATACCATAGATACACTCAGGATTGCAATGGTCAACTGCTTTAAGTTCTATAAAGGTTACTAATTGCACATTTATTAGAATTTATGGTAATTATGGGAATACATGTACAAATTAAGACTGACAGTGCTCCAGCATATGCCTCTAGTACAATGAAGCAATTTGTCACATATTATAATATAAAGCATATTACAGGTATAAAACACAATCCTATAGGACAAGTAGTTGTGGAGAGATCCAATCATACTTTAAAAGAGATCACTTGGGAGGCAGAGGCAGGCGTATCTTTGTGAGTTTGAGGCCAGCCTGGTCTACAAAGTGAGTCCAGGACAGTCAGGGCTACACAGAGAAATCCTGTCTTGAAAAACCAAAAAAAAAAAAAAAAAAAAGAGATGCTTAAAAACATAAATGGTTAACAAAGACCCCCAGACATAGAATACATAGTGTTTTAATAATTTTAAATTTTTTGAATGCTAATGAACAAAAAAACAACAGCAGCTGAGAGACATTGGATTATGGAAAAACAAAACTGCTGAACTAAATCAACTTGTTTATATTAAAGATGTCATAACCTCAGAATGGAAGGCAGGAAATGTGTTACAGTGGGGAAGGAATTTTGTATTTATTTCTCCAGGAGAAGAAAAACTGTGAATAACGTCCAAATTCATAAAAATCAGATATGACAGAGGGAGATCTCCTGAAGGTTGGGTACAGATAGAAGGAAAGACATCAAGAAGAGCAAACATAAGCCGGGCGGTGGTGGCGCACGCCTTTAATCCCAGCACTTGGGAGGCAGAGGCAGGTGGATCTTTGTGAGTTCGAGGCCAGCCTGGTCTATAAAGTGAGTCCAGGACAGCCAGGGCTACACAGAGAAACCTTGTCTCGAAAAACCAAAAAAAAAAAAAAAAAGAAGAGCAAACATGAGAAATAACATAATTTGTAGATCCCTACACATGGGAACAGCTCTGACATTGACTAAGACATGAAAATGTCTCTAGCCAGGACTTTAAGGACTTTACCTATGCATGGCCAATAAATCTTTGGCTACAAAACTCTCAGGACTTATTATGCCATCCTTTAAAATATCATAGATAAAAATTTATATTATACTTTATATATATATATACATATATATATATATATTTAGTATGTATATTATACTGTCCAAACTAATTTATATAGAAACACAAATGCTTTACCTGCTCAAACAGGGAGCAGAGAATCACCTTTAACTGAACTGGGTTCAGTGCACAGTCCATATATATGTTAATGTACATGTTAATACCTTTGAAAGTTTATATTTGCAGAGCACAGGACCAGATACCAAAAAAGGTAAAACAAGTAGCCCAGGTGATCCTACCTCACAACCTCAATAACTGTTTCCTCAAAAATCTGTATCTGGCCGGACATGGTGGTGCATGCCTTGAGTCCCAGCACTCGGGAGGCAGAAGCAGGTGGATCTCTGTGAATTCGAGGCCAGCCTGATCTACAAATCAAGTCCAAAAAGTCAGGGATACACAGAAAAACCGTGTCTCAAAAAAAAAAAAAATTCTGTATCTAGTACAGTTTCAACCAGCTCATCCAGCATCACCGACTGTTCCAGTCAGGACATGGGTTAAGCTCTGAACTTCTTCAGCATTTAAAGAAAGGTCAATAAACAGCTAGCTTTCTTAAGACTGGACAATATCCCAATTTACTTGGGCCACCTAAAAACAAAATTACATCCCAAATCAGCAGGAAGCAATTTAAGAAAACTACATCCTATTCCCAAAAGGGAGTGGATGATTTTTGGTTGTTCTATGGGTGATGGATGTTTGTTATCATTTTAAAGGGGATGGATATAGGAATGATACATAAAAGGGTAGATTACTGAATCTACTTTAGACCAAAAAGTATTAATAAGCCAAAAAAAATTTTTTTTGGTTTTTCAAGACATGGTTTCTCTGTGTAACAGCTCTGGCTGTCCTGGACTTGCTTTGTAGACCAGGCTGGCCTTGAACTCACAGAGATCCGCCTGCCTCTGCCTCCCAAGTGCTGGGATTAAAGGTGTGTGCTACCACCACCTGGCCAAAAAAATTTAAATTGGTATAAATCTTGCTATATTGATAAAGATTTAAGATTATATTTTGTTTTTGTTTTTGTTTTTTTTTTTTTTTTTGGTTTTTCCAGACAGGGTTTCTCTGTGTAGCTCTGGCTGTCCTGGACTCGCTTTGTAGACCAGGCTGGCCTCGAACTCACAGAGATCCGCCTGCCTCTGCCTCCCGAGTGCTGGGATTAAAGGCAGGCGCCACCACCGCCCGGCTAAGATTATATTTTGTTATAGCAAGCTAATGTATTGTAGCTATATAATTCTTAAAAATGCAATGTTGAATTCCAGTTCTTTTGAAAGCAGCTATTACCAACTGCCTAGGATATTAAGAAATGCATATTATCAGTCAGACAATCAAACTCATGCTCATGTTAGATACTAGTTTAGTTAATTACAGAAATATTTCCTAGATTGACAGATAAAAAGTGGCTAGAA
>CAJQZJ010028453.1:0-10769 GCA_907164525.1 Lophiomys imhausi | reverse complement strand
TCCTGAGCTGTTGGTGTTCTGTTCAGGAAGTTGTCACCTGTGCCAATGAGTTCGAGGGTTTCTCCTACTTTTTCTTCTAGTATCTTTAGTGTGGCCGGCCTTATGTTAAGGTCTTTGATCCACTTGGAATTAAGTTTTGTACAAGGTGATAGGGATGGGTCTAATTTCATTCTTTTGCAAGTGGACATCCAGTTGGGCCAGCACCATTTGTTGAAGATGCTGTCCTTCTTCCATTGTGAGTTTTTGGCTTCTTTGTCAAAGATTAGTTGGCCATAGGTGTGTTGGTCCATGTTTGGGTCTTCAATTCGATTCCATTGATCCACTGGTCCGTTTCTATACCAGTACCATGCTGTTTTTATTACTGTTGCTCTGTAGTACAGCTTGAAATCTGGGATGGTGATACCTCCAGATGTTTTTTCATTGGACAGGTTTGATTTAGCTATTCTGGGCTTTTTGTTGTTCCATATGAAGTTGAGAATAGCTTTTTCCAGGTCTATAAAGAATTGTGTTGGTATTTTGATAGGAATTGCATTAAATCTATATATTGCTTTTGGTAGGATAGCCATTTTTATTATGTTGATCTTACCTATCCATGAGCATGGGAGATCTTTCCATCTTCTAAAGGCCTCTTCCATTTCTTTCTTCAGGGGCTTGAAGTTCTTGTTATATAGGTCCTTTACATGCTTGGTTAGAGTTACCCCCAGGTATTTTATGTTGTTTGTGGCTATTGTGAAGGGGGTTGTTTCCCTTATTTCTTTCTTGGTATATTTGTTTGTTGTATAAAGAAGGGCTTCTGATTTTTTTGAGTTAATTTTGTATCCAGCCACCTTGCTGAAGTTGTTTATCAGCTGTAAGAGTTCTTTGGTGGAGTTTTTGGGGTCGCTTATGTATACTAACATATCATCTGCGAATAGGGATAATTTGACTTCTTCATTTCCAATTTTTATCCCTTTGATCTCCTTTAGTTGTCTTATTGCTCTAGCAAGGACTTCAAGTACTATATTGAAGAGATATGGTGAAAGTGGACATCCTTGTCTTGTCCCTGAGTTTAGAGGAAATGTTTCAAGCTTCTCTCCATTTAATTTGATGTTGGCTACTGGCTTGCTGTATATTGCCTTTATTATTTCTAGGTATGGTCCTTGTATGCCCGTTCTCTCCAGAACTTTTATCATGAAGGGGTGTTGGATTTTGTCAAATGCTTTTTCTGCATCTAGCGAGATTATCATGTGGTTTTTTTCTTTCAACTTGTTTATGTGGTGAATTACATTGATAGACTTTCATATATTGAACCATCCCTGCATTCCAGGGATGAAGCCTACTTAATCATGGTGTATGATACTTTTGATGTGTTCTTGAATTCGGTTTGCTAGTATTTTATTAAGTATTTTGGCATCTATGTTCATGAGGGAGATTGGTCTGAAGTTCTCTTTCTTTGTTGGGTCTTTGTGTGGTTTAGGAATCAGAATGACAGTGGCCTCATAGAATGAGTTTGGCAGTGATCTTTCTGTTTCTATGTGGTGGAAGAATTTGAAAAGTAATGGTGTTAGTTCCTCTTTGAAGGTCTGGTAGAATTCCGTGCTAAAGCCATCTGGCCCTGGGCTTTTTTTGGTTGGGAGATTATTAATGACTGTTTCTATTTCCTTAGGTGTTATTGGGCTGTTTAAGCTGTTAATCTGATTTTGATTTAGTTTTGGTAGGTGGAATTTATCGAGGAAATTGTCCATTTCGCTTACGTTTTCAAATGTAGTGGAATATAGATTTTTAAAGTAATGCCCGAATATTTTCTGGATCTCCTCAATGTCTGTTGTTATTTCTCCCTTTTCATTTCTGATTTTGTTGATTTGTGTTCTTTCCCTTTGCCTTTTAGTTAATTTGGCTAGGGGTCTGTCTATTTTGTTGATTTTCTCAAAGAACCAACTCTTGGTTTCATTGATTCTTTGTATAGTTCTTTTTGATTCTAAGTTGTTGATTTCAGCTCTAAGTTTGATGATTTCCTGTCTTCTGCTCTTCTTGTGAGTGTTTGTTTCTTTTTTTTCCAATTCACCCAGCTTAGCTGTTAGTTCACTAATATGAGCTGTCACAATTTTCTTTTTGAAAGCACTTAGTGCTATGAACTTTCCTCGTAGCACAGCTTTCAATGTATCCCATAGGTTTGGGTATGTTGTGTCTTCATTGTCGTTGGATTTTAAGAAGTCTTTGATTTCCTTCCTTATTTCTTCCCTGACCCAGTGGTCATCCAGTAAGGAGCTGTTCAATTTCCATGTGTGTGTAGGCTTTCTGTTGATTCTTTTACTGTTGAAGACCAGCTTTATTCCGTGGTGGTCTGATAAGATACAAGGTGTTATTTCAATTTTCTTGTATCTACTGAGACTATCTTTGTGACCAATTATGTGGTCGATTTTGGAGAAGGTTCCGTGGGGTGCTGAGAAAAAGGTGTATTCCTTTGTGTTTGGGTGAAACGTTCTGTAGATATCTGTTAGGTCCATTTGTTTCATGATCTCTGTTAGACTCAATATTTCTCTGTTTGTCTTCTGTCTTGATGATCTGTCCTTTGTTGTGAGTGGGGTGTTGAAGTCTCCCACTACTAATGTGTTGTGATCGACGTGCGCTTTAAGTTTTAGAAGTGTTTCTTTTACGAAAGTAGGTGCCTTTGTATTTGGGGCATAGATGTTCAGTATTGAAATTTCCTCTTGATGAATATTCCCTTTAATGAGTATATAGTGCCCTTCTTTGTCTTTCTTCATTAACTTCAGTTGGAAGTCTGTTTTGTTTGATATTAGGATGGCTACTCCAGCTTGCTTCCTGGGTCCATTTGCTTGGAAAACCTTTTCCCAGCCCTTTACTCTGAGGCAGTGTCTATCTTTCGTAGTTAGATGTGTTTCTTGTATACAGCATAAGGAAGGGTCTTGCTTCTGGATCCACTCTGTAAACCTATGTCTTTTTATTGGGGAGTTGAGTCCATTGATGTTGATGGATATTAGTGACCTGGGGTTGTTATTTCCCATTAGTTTGGTATAGGCGGTGGTCCTGTGCCTCTTTTGGTTTAGTTGCTGATGGGTTTTCTATTCCCTTTGTTTTCTTGGGTGGAGTTTTCTTCTCTGGGTTGGGATTTTCCTTCTAGGATTTTCTGTAGGGCTGGGTTTGTGGGTAGATATTGTTTAAATTTGATTTTGTCATGGAATATGTTGTTTTCTCCATCTATGTTGATAGAGAGTTTTGCTGGGTAACGTAGTCTGGCTGGGCATCTATGATCTCTTAGGACTTGTAGTATATCTGAGCAGGCCCTTCTAGCTTTTAACGTTTCTGGGGAGAAGCCAGGTGTAATTCTGATGGGTCTGCCATTGTATGTGACTTGACCTTTTTCTCTTACAGCTTTTAATATTCTTTCTTTGTTCTATATATTTGGAGTTTCAATTATTATGTGGCGAGAGGAGTTTCTTTTCTGGTCTAATCTGTTTGGTGTTCTGTAAGCCTCTTGGATTTTTATTTGCATCTCTTTTTTCAGGTTTGGGAAGTTTTCCTCTATGATTTTGTTGAAGATATTTCCTGGACCTTGGAGTAGGGAGTCTTCTCTTTCCTCTATACCTATAATTCTTAGGTTCCGTCTTTTCATTGAGTCCTTGATTTCTTGGATGTTGTAGGTGAGAGATTTTTTAGCCTTCTCATTTTCTTTGGATGTTGTACTGATTTCTTCCACTGAATCTTCCATGCCTGAGGTCCTGTCTTCCATCTCTTGCATCCTATTGTTGATACTCACATCCGTAGTTCCTGTTCTCTTCCCTTGGTTCTCCACTTCCTCTTTTAACTCTGACTGTGTTTTCTTTATTGTTTCTATTTCTATTTTCATGTCTTGTATGGTTTTGTTCGTTTTGTACATTTCCTTCTCCAGCTTGCTTGTTTTTGTATGAAAATCTTTCATGGCTTTTTCCTTTTCCTGTTCAAGCTCTGTCACCTTGGCTTGGAGCTCTTTAATGGTGTTGTTCCTTATTTTTATTTGTAGAATTGTGGCTTCTTTGAATTCCTTCATAGATTTAAGTTCTTCTTGCAGGGACTCTATCACTTTCCATAATGCAGAATTGTCAATGTTTTCATGTGTTTCTGTTGGTGTGTGGTCATCCGAATTGGATGAGCTAGGATGGTTCTGCTTTGTTGGAGTCATAATTCCTTGATTTCTATTTTTTTTTTGACCTTTCGCCATTGGATGCATTTAGCTGTCTGTTTTCTGTGCTTGGAACCACAGTGGATGATTTGGTTCAGGGTACGAGTTACTTGGCTATCTGTCATTGCTTACAGGGGGATTTCAAGGTCACTGTGGTTTTAATCGCCAGAGGCACTGTGATCTGGTGCAGCCTATTCCCAGGTTGTGAGTAATGGACCAGGATTGTTTCACTGCTCCCAATTCAGACTTCCCTATGTTGCACTCTGAGTTATCAGCCTGTAATGGTTCTGATGGTATGGGCCTGTTTGCCCAGGCACAGATTCTGTGGGCTTTGTTTGTCGTCACGGAGGCTGACAGGGTCTGGCTCCACACCTAATATGTCTGGATTTTCCAGGATACAGCTATGGTCCCGATTTCTGGTTTCTCTCTAGGCTTCTCGCCATAGGGCTGGACTCTGTGCCTGATTCCCTTCCTGTCTGCGCCGCCACGGGTCCCGTGGGTACCCCATGCCCCGGATCCTCCGGCTGCCTGAGTGGACCTCTTGTCCCAGCAGCTCAGCCGTGGGTGCACGGATCCCTGGCCCCGCCCACACCTGTCTCTCTCCCCAGATGACCTGCCGTGGATTCCTGGACTCGCGGGGATTTGGCCCTGCCAGCCTTGCTCCCTCCCCAGCTGCGCTTCCGTGAGTGTGTGGGATTTGGCCCCTCCCGCCCGCCTTTGTGTTCCCAGCTTCCCGCGCTCTCTTGGAACCTCCCGCCCTCCGCTTCTCGAGTGGCTGCGGACCACCTGCTGAGCCCCCTGTTTGTTCCTTGCTAAGCCTTCCACTATCTCGCAAAGTTTTTTAAGTGGGTATAAGTTCAACCTGATGTGTGGGGAGCCCAATAGGACAGTGATCTATGGCCAAGTGGACCCTGATTCTGCCTGCTGTAAGTTGGGATCGATCTTACCAGGTGCCTCTCCAAATGGGAGTTCCCGAATCCCAGGTTTAGTGGCCTCCGTGTCTGTGAGAGATGGGTGAGAGCCTTGCCCTGGGACTTTTAACAGTCCCTTGGGAGCTGTGAGTGTTCCCGGGGGGGGTGGGGTGGGGTCTAGCCCCTCCGGTTTTTGCACAGTGCCCAATAACTCTGTGTTTTTTATGGCTCTTTTTTCCCCGCGTTCAAAATGCGTCAGTGTAGGTCGCCGCCATCTTGGCCCCTCAGACTGCTTTCTTAAAAGGGATTTAATGCAAAAAATGATCTTTATGCTTTTAGTTGATTAAACTGGCAAGAATTTGTAGAACAACTTAACTTGATTGATATATTACATGGCAGGTACTTACTTGCTTAATAAATAGTGTTTTTAATATATAAAATTTGTCTTGGAGGCAGGCAGCCCAGGAAGAGTCCAAGCCATGGAACATAATGGGTTCACTACTATGCCCCTCTTTGTCTACTCTTTGATGCTACTATCTATCATCTTTTGAGGGACATTTACCATGCACATTCAATTCAGACATCATAGCAATCCTGTGATGTGTGTGCTATTATTGTTTTTATTTTTCAGGTGAGGAAATTGAGGCTTACTTTTTTTAATGCCCAAGATTATATAATTAGAATGATGTAATCAGACCAGAAGTTAAAATCTAAATTCAAACTATTTATCTTAAAAAATACTTTGATACACACAAATCTGTGTACAATTATACATATATAGTCTAAATGAAAGTTTCCCACCTGAGCTGAAAATGTTTCCTCTAAGAGACAAAGACCATCTAACAAAACACCCCAACCCTCTTTTGAGCTCTTGATCAGGGTTGTGTAAGAGACTCTTAAAACATTGCCTTTGCCTGCACTCCCAGAAGTGGAAGATAAGTCCCTATTTCTGAAGATACCATTTACTTCAGAAATAGGACCCAAAGACTCCTGAGTTGGAACTGATCTAAATGTCTCATCCTGAGCACCAGCTTTCATGCTACCAGATGCCATTACACAAGCTTCCCAAGGAGGGAAACAATCAAAAGTCTACTCCAGCTATGACATTTATGATCCACAACAATGACTAGCATGACATGATGACCCTAAGAGTGTAGTGGTGGCACCCATACTTTGATGGTAACCAACAGCTCTCTAATTGGATTTAAGACCTGTTGAACAAAAGGGAAATCATGCCTGGAACTGGAAACCTAGTAAACTACCCAGGGCTAGCGAAGTCATTGATCTTGCGGAGAATCTATAACCACCACTTTACTAAACTGGAATAATCTCTAATTACATTCTAAATATCTGTCCTTACAGCCACGGATAAATGTAGTCTTCACACCACATCAAGGAAACCTCTCTTAAAGATGGAGACCACTATAGAAAACCATAACCAATAAAATTTGGAGTTGTAGAGAACAGTCCCAATGCATCTACAAAGCAACTCTTGTACCTAAGGCTCAGAGATCATTGCAAAAGAGGGGCCAAAAAGATTGTGAGGGCCAGAGGACCAGGGAGTTAGTTGTGAGATTGTGTTTCCAAGTAATGTCAGAACCTACACCCATAAAGTCTCACCAACATGACTGCCTAAATATGAGCTAAATAAGGACAAGAACAATAGACATGTGAATGTGGATGGGGGCAAAAAACTCAAGAGACTTCAACCCTACACAAAAAACTATAGGCAACTAAAGAATGCTCAGAGTGGCAAAAATAGTCTTCCTTCGGGAAGAGTACACCATTTGATTATCCAATACCAAATGGTTAGCCCTGAAAACAGGTATACAAGTAAAACTAGAGCATGTTGTATTTATGAATATGTATGTATATACATATATGTATATAACAAGAATTAATGAAAAAATCTTAAATAAATGAAGGAGGAGTATATGATAGGCTTAGAAGGAGCAAAGGAAAGTATAAATGATGTAATTATCTTATAATATAAAAGTAAAAGAAATAAATTTTTAAAATAAAATGAAATAAAAGTGACTGTGTGAACCCACAGACTTCAAAGACAGCAAGAACACAAAATATGTAAAATTATCCCTAATAATGATTTCTACAGTGACTACATGCTACAATATTTTGGCTACATTTGTTAAATAAAACATCACACACACACATACATACATACATACATACACACACACACACACACACACACACACACACACACACACACACAATCTAAGCTCAGTGTCAAATTCTATTCTTATCGTTGTACTGAATAATGATATACCAGTGACTGAAAGTGGTCTGGGGAGATCTATCAAGTTGGAGATTTCTAAACCTCTTTTTTCCATGTGGTAATTCATTTCTATAACCTTAGCACTTATGCTGAAGAAGGAAGCTTGCCTTGGTTCAAGGGCAGCCTATGCTATAAACTGAGACATCATCCCCAAAATCCAAAACAAACTAATAAAACTATATCTTTTAGACATTCAGTACAAATTCATATCACCATGTGTGAGAGATTTTTTCCCGGGGGGGGGGGTCTCTGTGTTCTATGAAGTGATATGGGCCAGATATGTGTGGTTGTGAGGAAGGAGGAGGAGGGGAATGAGAACAACAAAAGCATCTCTTTTCGGGGACAAAGAAAAATAGGCCAAGAAGTGGACATAAGGCAAAAAAATGTCCCCTTTTGTATCATCATTAACAAGGATTAGAATACTCCATGGCACAAATGCGAAACAAAGAAAGCAAAAAAAAAAAGTTGCATAAGTTTGGGAACCAGAGACATCTGTCTTTGATGATCAGCTACATCACCTATATGCTGTGGGAACTTGCCAAGCTATTTAATCTCTGTAAACTATAGTTGAATCATCTGCACAATGGGGTTTAAAATAAATAACTACACTTAAAGGTTGCTTTGAAAATTAAAATGAGATGAGGTGACATTATATTCTGAGATTAGTTGGTGATGACTGCACTTAGAGGCCATTATGAAAATTAAAATGTGATAAGGTGATGTTATATTCTGGAATTAGTTGATGATGACAGGTACACAATCTTGAATATACTAAACCCCACTAAACTGAATTCCTTTACAGGGTAAACTCTATGGTCTGATACTTATATCTCATTAAAAATTACATGAGATGATATCGATATACCTATTACATTGTCTGACAGAGTAAAAACTTTACACAAGGTAACAAAAATTACAAAGTTCTTGCTATGTGTTTATTTATCATTGAGTAATGATGATGGTGATGAGATAGCAACATTCATCTCTAGTAGCTCTGACAAGAAAATTTGGTCTCCACCAACACTTCAATCAAGAGGAAGACGTGAAGGGCTGGGGTAGAGTACTTTCCTAGCATGCGCTAAGACCCTATATCCCACCCCTAATATTGAGAAGTAGGAGGAGAAGGAAGGGATATATCTCTATCTCTATATCTATCTATGATATAGTGATATCTGGATGCATCTATACATAAATGATAAGTGATGTCAGGGTACATTTAGATCACAGATAGGGTTACTAGTCTAGGAATTCATTTTGGCATCTATAGGAGGCTCAGGCAACTGGGTCACTGTGGTGATTTGAGTGAAAACAGCCCCCACAGACTCACAGGGAATGGCACTAATTGAAGGTATGGCCTTGATGGAGGAAGTGTGTCACTGGGGTTAGGTTTTGAGCTTTCAAAAGCTCAAAGGAGGCCCAGTGGATTACTCTCTCTTCCTGATGCCTGAGGTTTGGGATATAGAACTCTCAACTACCTCTTCAGCACCATGTCTGTCTGTGTGCTCCCATGATGATAATGGACTAAACCTGTTAACTATAAGCTAGTCCCAATTATAAGTTTTTCTTTATAAGAGTTGTGGTTATGCAGCCTCATCACAGAAATAGGAACTCTAAGACAGAGGTAGAAAGAATTACAACTTCCACTTTGAGAATTTACAAGCACTTCTTTTGGGAGCCTTGGTTTCCTGTAAGCCCAGAGAGATCCTGGAGGATCTTTGACAAATAAAAGCAGAAGCACTCAAAATCCACCAGTAGTTGTAAAATCATGGGGGCCTTTATATCACTTGTATACTAAACACCTTCCGAAAGGCTTAAATACAAGGCTGTGGTTCCATAAAAGTCAGTAATATCTAGAAATTAAGTTACAATTGAGAACAACTTTAAATTGATTGGCAAGTTCAAACTTCAAGGAAGGAAAAATACCAATTTGAAAGAACATTACCAAAATTTATTTCCACCCCCACCCCTAGTGACAGAAATAGAAGCTAGGACCAAGCACATGCTATGAAAGTATTACACCACTGAGTTATGCCAGCAGGTCTGATCATTTTTCCTTTTAAAGTGAGTAGTTTAAATTTGTGGGTTTTTTCCTCCACTGAAAGCAGGTTATTTACTGCACATCAGATGTATAACAAGTAAGCAGAGGTGTAGGGTTTGGATGGCCAAGGACTAGAATCCCTTGGGTTTTATTTAATCGCATTTCAAAGCCACAGTGCAACTTGTCAAATTTTTGTATGCAAGTGGTGAGAGGAAAAGGAAGAAGCCATAATATAATGCCATAGTTGGCAGTAGTTAATGGCTTGAATTATTATAAAAACTAGATATTCCGTTTTTGGTGGTAAAAAGAAACTTGGATCAAAGATTCTATTTGGTAAGTACCTCACTCTCAAAATAATGACAAATTATGTTGTTAGATCATCAACACCAAGTAGGTGTTGTGAATGTTCACAAGTTTTCTAATAAAACTTGATTTCGGTACTTTTTGTAATGCCTATCACCTAAGGGATCATAGTCTCAGGGTAATATAAATTCCATTTACAAATTTATACAGATGTCTATAGGTACTGATGAATGTAGAAAGATGCTCAAAGGTTAAGATGAATAAAAATATAGTTAATCCAGTTCTATAAGAAAAGTGAATTTATATTGTGCATCTTGTCAAATATAATAAATAAGTACTATTCTTGCTAACATCTGGCTGTCATCCAATTTCTCCTCCAAACCGGGGGGGGGGGAAGTAGTGGCATGATTAATGGGTAGGAATGGCTACTCCCTCCATTTTATAATCCCATTTGTTTTAATGAAAAGAGGAGTTCAAATAACTAGTGTGTAACTCCCTTCTGGAACCCTGTTCCCATGAGCCTCTAGCCACCTCCACCCCAGTTAAGCTTTTCATTACATGCTTCTTTTCTAAGGCTCTCCTCCAGGTTCATGCCCTTATCAACTACTCCTGCCCATGGAAAACTAATATATATGTGTGTGTGTGTGTGTGTGTGTGTGTGTGTGTGTGTGTATACATAATATGATATATATTATATGTTAACATATTAATATATTTATATCTATATCCATCTATCTATATATATCTCAAGACTTTTAAAATTTTTTCTTTTTTTTTTAATAATTTATTTTTTATTTCTTCAAGTTACATCTCAATCACAATCCCCTCCCTACTCCCCCCTCCAGTCCCACCCTTCCACCCTCCTCCCCCTCACTCCCCCTACCTTTTCCTTCCAATTTTTTTTTTTTTTTTTTAGTTTAAGGTATTTATTTTTCCCCCCAACAGCTCTCCCTTTGAGTCCAAATAATGGTTCTTTTCTTATAACTATAAATACAATACAAAACAACAGAAATACATAGGCCACGATTATAAGAGTTATATGGCTTAGCATACATTCCCAAT
>CAJQZJ010028452.1:0-16273 GCA_907164525.1 Lophiomys imhausi | reverse complement strand
AAGAAGGGAGAAAGGAAGGAAGGAAAGAAAGAGAAAAAAGAAGAAAGGACCAACTGTATTCTTCTCATAAGGGTACTGTCTCGTCATGAGGCTTCCATATGTATAGCATAATTACTTCCTTGCACTCCACCTTCTAATACCATCACATGGAGACTAGGATTTCAAGATAAGATCTGTAGGGGTATGAAAATACTACACCCATGGCATTGGGAAAACCAGAATTATTTGATTAGTGACTAACTGAATAAAAGGCTTCATAGCCCTAATGCCACTATGCTCTGTCTTACATATCTTATTTGTGGCATGGAACTGTTGCCAAGATAAATTGAGAACTTAATACCAAAACATTTTTCTCCTCAGCTTTTATTTTTGATATTTGCCTATTTGGATGATTTTGTTCTCTGACATTGTTAAAATTCCCACTTCTAATGCCATGGTTATCTCTTATCCTTTAAAATGTAGCTGAGTCTAACCTCCAAAACCCATTAAACAGGACCATTTAACAAGTTGTAATCTCTTCCCCTAAATAATAGTGTTTTCAGTTGTCCTTCAAATAACCGAAAAAAGGGGGGGGGGCGGAGAAACACCCTCCCCACCCTCTGGGTATGGGACGTCGCTCTCTTAAAATGACTTCCTGCTGATTTGGGTCATAGTAAACCTGTTTGGGGCCCAAACCAAAATGGAAAAATGGTTAAAAATGTTTATACAATCCTTTTATGTTCAGTCCTTCTGTTCTCAGCTGTTTAGATGACCTAAGGAGTTTGTAGGCAGAAGCTGAACTTCCAGGCTTTACTGAGGTTCTGGCTGGGGCATTGTGTAGGGCTGAACGGTCTTAGCGATATTGAGTTGTTGTGGTTATAGGCTTTTGATGGAGACATCTATTGAGGGAGTCTGTCAGGCTGAATCATCTGGGTCACTCGTCTTCTTTTGGTGTCTGATTCTGATTTCTGCTGAGGTTTCCGTTGTCCAGTTGTCCTTGGGTTCCTTGAATGGATGCTTTGATTCTCCTGGAATGATAAGAACAGAGCCCTGCCCTATTCCTCACTCAGGGACAATCACCCTCTTTTTTTTTGGGGGGGGGTAGGTAATATTTCTCCTGAAGCAAATTTGGTTTTTGACAATATATAAAGTGTTATCTTTCAATCTGGTTTAAAGAAGAAATTATTTTGTTATTTTGGAGCTAAACCAGGGTATTCCTTCTTTCCCTTTTCTGTATCCTTCTTTATCTCCTATGTAGGAATGCACGGACGAGAGAAAAATCAAGACACAGCACAGGAAGGATCAAGAAGAAAGGTCACATTATTGAATATGCCCTTATACCCTTGTATATTGATACAAAATTAATAGTATATTTGGCTAAAGTGGTATTGACCATTGTTTATTGTGCAAAAATAAGATTATATTGGTCTACGTCAGTATTGATATTTGTATATTGATACAAAACTAAGATTATAGTTGGCCACAATGGTATTGACCCTTGTATATGGACGCAATATTAAGATTGTATTGGGCCGCATAGGCATTGATCTTTGTATATTGATACAAAATTAAGAGTATATTTAGCCACATTTGAATAGATCTTTGTATATTGATACAAAATTTAAGGTAACGCTTCCTAATGGTATCGTACTTAGAGATACTTAAAAATGAAATGTGAAATTCTGGCCTCTTGATACCAACCGTCTTAAACTGTTTAGGATAGTTAAGAAAAACAAACTCCTAGTCATGCATGCATGTCACCTTGTTAGCTACTAAGACAGTCTATCACAGATATTCTCTAAGCTGCTCAGTAATCAAGTTGTTAGGAGACAAGCAACATTTGCTTATCTAAATACAAGAGATAGATAGGGCATCTTCAAAAACCCCAAGAGATCTGCAGAATATGGCATTCAAAGATGTGGTCTTAAATTAAGATTTTTTTTGATATCGTGACATATCAGCTCCTGACAGCACCCCCTATTCTACTCCAAGTAGAAGAAAAGCATCGAAGAATCTCCAATGTGAGATGGTTGAATTAGTGGCAAGCCTATCTCTTGACATGTAAAAACTCCTTGCTTCAACTTCAGACAGACTGCTGTCCAAAAAGGACAAAACTTGGTAGCAGGGAAGTCGACAGCCTAGCTCTGCCAAGACAGGGTAGGTTAGTCCTTCACAATCCCTGCTCTACAATAAATGTCTGTCAGAGAAACAGGACCAAAAGGCTGAAGACTGATGCTGATGCTGGAATGTATGGAGAGAAAATGGGAACTGTCCATTTAGTCACTGGTTTGTCATTTCTTAGTATTGGAAGCTGCAGGCCCTGCACTTCCTATACAATCAGATATATTTATCCTTCTCAGCTCTCTGAGGTGGTTGAAGAATAGACAGCTTGAGTCTCATAGCTAAATTTTGAGTTGTTTAGGAATCAAGAGGGTGTTCTAGATCTAAGAAGATGGTTATAATAGTGATGCAAGTTAGTATGAAAACTAAGTCAGTTATAGAACTTTAAACTCATGGAGATGGTTAGAAGGTAGAAGGTTATAGTCAGGGGCCAAATATGTATGAACTGGACATTGGGAAGGTATACTGGGCCATTTAACTCTCATAAATGTGGCATATTTAATTCTGCTGTTTTGTATAGAATTTACTGTTATAAGAGAAAGAACCATTTGTTGGAATGAAAAGAGAAGCTGTTGGTGGGGGGGAGAGGGTGGAAGGGTGGGACAGGAAGGGGGAATAGGGAAGGGTTTGCGACTGAAATGTAACTTGAAAAAAAATAAAGTACTTATAAAAAAAAAGAAACATATAAGAACCAATTTCAATTATCAAAGAACAAGTGGATCACAGTTTATGTGTTAGTCAGAATTATCTAAGGAACAGAATAGAATAAACACACACACACACACAATTTATTAGAGTAATTTATAGGCTGTGGATTATTAGTCTAATAATGTCTCTCACTTGATGGAAAGGGTAGGGATCTGGTAGCTTTTCAGGCCACATGACTGAATATCTTATCAGCCCTAATAAGTGCTGGAGTCCCAGGAGGTCCTACAGAGCTGCCATCATTCAGTCTATAGTAGAACCTGAAAGAAGTACGTTGTAACAGCAGTGAAAGAGTGGCTCAGGTACAAAAGAGATGAACTTGCCAGTGAGAGCAGACAAGAGAGAAGCCAAAGTTTCTTTCTTCCATGTTCTTTGATATGGACTGTCACTAGAAGGTGTGGGTCCACACATGGGATAGATCATCTGACCTAAAATGATACAGATTTAGGGTAGAACTCTCATCTGAAATAATTCAACCAAAATGGTCCCTGCTTGAATTTTAGTTATTTCCAAATGTGGTCAAGTTGTCAACCAAGATTACCATCAAAGTTTAGTTTCTCATGAGTTAGAAAGGTTAAATAATCTGAAATATGAAATATGTGAGCCAAAGTACAGTCCCAGTAGATAGTCTCCTTCATTGATAGAGAATTACCAAGTCGTTCTTGATTACTTTTGAAGAATCCAGATTCCTGCCTGGCATCTCATTTTGCAAGCTCAGTTCAGATAGAAGCTTGCAAAGGCATTTTTCAAAGAGACATGCCTAAACTCTTGGGTTTAGGCTAGTAGCTAGTTGGATAAATTAGGAGAAGCTTCATTGTAATAGACTTGAATCAAATTTTGTGTGAACGCATGCACATGCATGTTTAGATCAGAAGACAACTTCAGATTTTATTCCTTCTCAGGCCATGCTTATGCTGATTTTATAACTGGCTTGAGATTGGCCAATTAGATGAGGCTGGTTGAAAAATGCCAAGAATATAACTATCTCTACTCTTTAGGTCTGAGATTGCAAGCAAGCACCACATCTGGCTGCCTTTTCCTCTTCTTCTTCCTCCTCCTTCCTGCTCTTTTCCTCCCTGCTCTTCCCCCCCCCCACCTCTTCCTTTTCTTTTCATTGCTTCTGGTGATTTAACTCAATTCCTCATGTTTATGCAGCAAGTATTTAGAAACTGACCTATCTCCCCAGCCATTGAACTAACTTTAATAACTTAAAATTCAAATGGCTAAATAAAGCTGTGTTTCCATAAATTTCTTTAGGATTCTATTATGATTAACAGTTTATGACTATAGAAAAACTCACAAAGAGATGCTTTACTTTCTAAGTTAACTCCGATCTACTCATTATATAACCTCTATGTTGGTTGCCAAGTTGCTTGAAAACAAAAACTGATGCTTATATTGCTCTTCATGGAACTAGAAAAATGTTCTGGTCATTTTGATGGCATAATATTGTAATATTTCTATAACAATAGGTTCCTTATAATGCTAGATGTCTTTTTGAAAGTTCTGAGGATTTTTTTCTTTTCAAAATTTCTACTTGGTATTATGTACCTTAAGAGTTTATGGCCTTAAACAATTTAATTATGTGAGTGATACTAGTTTCTTCTTTGTTTCCCCCAGCATGTGGTTTTTTGCATATATTCTCCACTACTGTCAACCAGAAAGACAAAGAAAATTGATACTCCTCAGCAATACTTACAATGCACATTCTTTCTTATCTTTATATATATATATGTATATATACATATATATATATAAATCAGGATTTTTTCTTTTCTTTTCTTTTTTTATGTTTATTTATTACTTCAGGTTACATCTCCATCACAGTGCTCTCTTTCCACCACTCCCAGTCCCGCCCTCCCACCTTCTACTCCCCCTTCCTTCCATTCCACTCCTCCAGAGTGGAGTATCCCTACATATCAGTTCCCTGTCTCCACTCAGCAGTCACATGAGGGCCAAGAGCCTCTTCATACACAGGGGGCCTACAAGGCAGCACCACTAGGACAAAGTGTCATTAACAGGTAACAAAGTCTATGCTCCTGTTCCCTTTGGAGTATTGGTTGTAGTATTGATATCCTGTGCTATATGGCTAAAATCTGATTACAAGTGAATAGATGCCATGTGCTTCTTTCTGAGTCTGGGTTAGCTCCCTCAGGAAGAGCTGCTCTAGTTCCATCCATTTGACTGCAAATTGCATGATTTTCTTGTTTCTGATGGTTTAGTAGTATTCCATTGTGTAGATGTACCACAGTTTATTTTATCCATTCCTTAGCTGAGGGACATCTGGGTTGTTTCCAATTTTTAGCTATTACAAATAAAGCTGCTATGAACATAGATAAAGATATGTCCTTGTGGTTTGGTGAAGAATCATTTGGGTATATACCCAAAAGTGGTAGGGCTATTCTAAGTTTTCTAAGATATCGCCAGACTGATTTCCATAGTGGTTGTACAAGTTTGCACTCCCACCAGCAATGGAGAAGTGTTTTCCTTTCTCTACAACCTTACCAGCATGTGCTGTCATTTGTGGTTTTGATCATAGCCATTCTGACAGGTGTGAGATGGAATCTCTGAGTTGTCTTGGGACCTCACACACCTAGGTCACTTAATTTTTGATAAAGAAGCTAAAACCTTACAATGGAAGAAGGACAGCATCTTCAACATATGGTGCTGGTCTAACAGGATGTCGACATGTAAAAGAATGCAAATAAACCCATACTTATCATCCTGCACAAAACTTAAGTCCAAGTGGATCAAATACCTTAACATAAAGCCTGGTACACTAAATCTAATAGAAGAGAAAGTGGGGGAAAGCCTCGAACTCATTGGCACAGGTGACAACTTCCTGAACAGAACACCAACAGCTCAGGCTCTAAGACCAACAAATAATAAATGGGACCTCATAAAACTGAGAAGCTTCTGTAAGGCAAAAGAAACTGTCAATCGAACAAAATGGCAACCTACAGATTAGGAAAAAATCTTTACCAACCTCACATCTGACAGAGGGCTAATATCTATAATATTACTAGCAACTCAAGATATTAAATGCCAAGAAACCAAATAAACCAATTAAAAAATGGGGAAAAGAGCTAAACAGAGAATTCACAAGCAAAGAATCCCTAATGGCTGAGAGACACTTGAAGAAATGCTCAGCATCCTTAATCATTAGAGAAGGCACGTTCTTTATTGAAAGACTTAGCTAGTTGTTTTCTGTCTCCAACCTTAACTCTAAATAACTTTGTTCCTTACATTTCTCTTATGAACATGACGATGTATGTGCATTTTACAATAGATGTGTTCTTTCCATTTATGCGGGCTGCTTCCATTATCCTCAGTGCACAAATTATTTAGATGTCATCATCTCTTCGAGGCTCTCCCTACTATTGAGTGGGCATTAAATCCAATTAGAAAGCTGTTGGTCGTCACCATGCCCCATACCACATGTTTCTGCATGTCTTACCATGCTGGCAGTTGTGGCTTCCTAACTTCCTCCTTTATTCACTATCCTGTAGTAACCATCTTTTCTAATTTAATAGATTTTTATTGAGAAAGCATTTGGAATTTTCTCAGAAGAGCTTTCTGTGTCTACTGAGGTGATAATCCAATTAACTCCAAAACAATCTATATTATAGATTAGCACTTGCTTCTTCTTGTGGGTTGAGGTTTGGCCCCTATTGCTTAAGAAACTTCATAGATAGTACATAGGATGTAGATGATTCTACATAGATCTCATTTAAGAGCACCTTTCCTTAAATTATTTGAATTGATTTAAATGAGCTTCAATGATTGCACAAAATACTACATAAGCTGGCAAGAGTGGAGAGCAATTAAACACTCCTATCAAGATGCAGCAACAATTACCAGTATTACAAGGTATCTATAAAGGTGTACTAAGTGGCACTCACATCTTGGTGGTGATCACAACTAATTGGACCTTAAGTCTACTCAGTAGAAAAGAAATCACATCTGATACTGAAAACCTAGCCAATTCCCTTGGCTAGTAAGGTCATAGACCTTAGAAAATAGTCTACTACTATCACTTTCTTAAACTAGCATAATATTTTATTACATCCTAAATTGCATCCTTACATTCACAGATAATTGTACCTACCACCCTCCAACAAAAAAAAGCCTCTCTTTCCAGCAAATGGAGACCATCACATAATCACAACTAGAAACTATAGACATCAACACACCCCAGGGAACTTGGCCCTAAGAGCTACATCTACATTATAGCTCAGCCAAAAGCCAAAGAACCAGAAATTCTGCTGTGAAACATGTTTCTATTTAGAAATGGCTAAATAAACAGATCTGTAACAATGGCAATATCTATGAATCTGTTAGTATGGAATGGGAATTTTTTATGAAGAACTATAGGCAACTAATCACTACCAAGAGAAGATATGCATTAGCTTCTTTCAGGGATGAGTGCTCTTATTAGTTGTCCAATGCAAAGTGGTCAGCCATGAGAACATACACACACAAACAGTAACAATGGACTCAGCACAAATATATGTATGATTATTATATATGATTATTGTACATATATATCATATATAGTATATATATAATCAATTATATATAAAATCAAAATAGAAGTCATCAACTTGATGGGGAGGTACATGGGAGGGTTTCTAGTGATGGTACTTGTTAGGAGCTGAACAAAGGAAAGCAATAGGAAAAATGACATAATTTGAATTCAATTAAAAGCATCTTAAAAAGTTAAAAGTTTGCAGTCTTAAGCTGCTTTTTAAGAATACTGACTTCATAGATCCTTGGAAGATCCATTAATTAAGTGGTTCAATATTAGATCACCAAAAACATTTGATTGTTGAGGAAGGTCCCTGTGGTTTCAGATGCAAAATAATAGGATTTATCTCCCTATGGAAAGTTAAGAGATAACCATCATGATCTTTTACCTCACACAGAATTCCTAATTGTATATTGCTGTGGAACAGTTTTTTTTTTTTTTTTTATTCTCAAGATTACATTTCCCCTGCTAGAAAGTATCTAAGATGACAAAGAAAGGATGTTTTTATATTTTGTAAATTTTTAAAATGTTTATTTATTACTTCAAGTTACATCTCCATCACCGATCTCTCTCTCCACCCCTTGCAGTCCAACCCTCCCACCCTCCTCCTGCACACCTATCCTATTCCTCCAGAGTGGGTTTTCCCTACATATCAGCCTCCCCCCACAGTTCAACAGTCCTATGAGGGCTAAGAGCTTACTCTTGCACTGGGGGCCTATAGATGACTCCATTAAGGTAAAGTGTCCCACTAATAGGTAACATGGTCTATGTTCCTGTTCCTTTTGGTGTTTTGTTTGTAAGATAGTTAGTTATCCTGGACTTTATAACTAAAATACAATTATAAGTGAATAGATACCATATGCACCTTTCTGAGTCTGGGTTAACTCACTCAGGATGAGCTTTTCTAGCTCCATCTATTTGACTGAATATTGCATGATTTCCTTGTTTCTGAGAGCTGAGTAGTAAGTATTCCATTGTGGAGATGTACCACAGTTTTTTTATCCATTCTTCAGTTGAGGGACATCTGGGTTGTTTCCAGTTTCTAACTATTACAAATAAAACTGCTATGAACATAGATGAGGAGATGCCCTTGTGGTTTAATGAGGAATCCTTTGGTTATATACCCAGAAGTGGTGCTCACAGATAGGTAGGATAAACATAATAAAAATGGCCATCCTACCAAAAGCAATACACAGATACAATACAATTCCTATCAAAATACCAACACAGTTCTTTAAAGAACTTGAAAAAACAATTCTCAACTTCATATGGAATGAAAAACCCACAATAGCTAAATAATTCCTCTTTAATAATAATAAAAAAAATCTGGAGCTATCACCATCCTTGATTTCTTGATTTTGAGCTATACTACAGAGTAACAATAATAAAAACAGCCAAAAAGAACAGGAACATGGATTTGGTTACCTGTTAGTGGGACAATCCACCCTAGTGGGACTACCATGTATGCCTACTGTGCAAGAGGAAGCTCTTAGGCCTCATGTGATTAATGAACTGAGGGGGGATGATTCATGAAGCCACCCCACACAAAAGGGATGGGATGGGTGGGAGAGTGGGTAGAGAGTGGGAGAGTGGAAAGGTGAGGGGGTGGAGAAAGGGGGCGGTAATGGAGAGGTAATTTGAAGTAATAAATAAATGTTTAAAAAAAGAAGCTTATGACTATTCCAACACGTATCTTGTAGATAGTTTTGTGCATGAAATGTAATGGGTACACTGTAGACAAGTAACCAATGTTAATTCATTTGATATAAGATAATCTATAAGTTATGCGTCCTTTTCTGTTTATTAAATGTAATTTTGAATATTTTTGTTCATCCTGAAGTTAATTTATAAAATAAATCGAATAATCTCTGGGAAAAAACAGCATGGTACTGGTATATAAATAAACCAGTTTAACAATGGAATTGAATGGAAGACCCAGAAATGAACACACACACCTATGGTCAGTTAATTTTTTTTTAACTGCTTTATTTTTTTTTTCTTCAAGTTACATCTCAGTCACAAACCCCTCCCTATTCCCCCTTCCTATTCCGCCCTTCCACCCTCTTCCCCCCAGAAGTTTCCCCTTTCAGTCCAACAGATGGTTCCTTCGCTTATAACAGTAAGTATTATACAAAACAACAGATATAAATATGACATATTTATGAGAGTTAAATGGCCCAGTATACCTTCCCAAAGTCCAGTTCATACATATTTGGCCCCTGACTTTAACATTCTATTATCTAACCATCTCCTTGAGTTTAAAGGTCTATATGTGACTCAGCATTCATACTAACTTGCAACACAATTTTAAAAGTATCTTCTTAGATCTATAACACCCTCTTGACTCCTAAACAACTCAAAATTTAACTATGAGACACTAGCTGTCTATTCTTCAACCACCTCAGAGACCTGAGAGGGATAAATATATTTGCTTATATAGGAAGTGCAGGGCCTGCAGCTTCCAAAACTAAGAAAGGACATACCAATGACGGCCTGGACAGTTCCCATTTTCTCTCCATACATTCCTGCATCAGTCTCCAGCCTTTGGGTCCTGTTTCTATGACAGACATTTGTTGTAGAGCAGGGATTATGAAGGATTTACCTACCCTGTCTTGGCAGAGTTAGGCTGTCGAATTCTGTGCTACCAAGTTTTGTCCTTTTTGGACAGCAGTCTGACTGCAGTTGGTGCAAGGGGTTTTTTCATGCCAAGAGATAGGCATGTCACTAATTCAACCATCTTACAGTGGAGGTTCTTCGATGCTTATCTTCTACTTGGAGTAGAATAGGGGGTGCTGTCAGGCACTGATATGTCTCGATATCAAAAAAATCTTGATTTAAGATAACATCTTTGAATGCCATATTCTGCAGATCTCTTGGGGTTTTTGAAGATGCCCTATCCAACTCTTGTATTTAGATAAGCAAATGTTGCTTGTCTCTTAGCAACTTGATTACTGGGTAGTTTAGAGAATATCTGTGATAGACTGTCATAGTAGCTCCCCTAATGGACACTTCGATTCTCCTGGAACGTTAAGAACAGAGCCCTGCCCCAATTCCAACCCTAGGACAATTGCCCTCTTTTTTTGGGGGGGGGGATGGGGATGGGCTAGGTAGTACTTCTCCTGAAGCAAATTTGGCCTTCTGACAACATACAAAGCGTTATCTTTCAATCCGGGTTAAAGAAGAAATCATTCTGTCACCTTGGAGCTAAACCAGCTCTAGTGTATATATTTTGAGATCCCAAAGGACAATCTGCCTGCATCGAGAAGGCCTTTTGTAAGTAGCTTCCAAACCTAGGTCCCTCCAAATCCCACGTGTGTGTCTCTGAACTCTAATTATTGGGATCAGGGACCTGTGTTTCCCATCTGAAGGGATCAAAGATGTGTTCCACCACTCCTGGATCGAAGTCTTTCTCTATTTAGAGTTTGCCCTGCATCAGGCTGACCCTGAGCTCCAGGATCTTCCCGTTTCTGTCTCCAGTGTGCTGGGAGCTGGGACCAAGGGTGTACTCTTCTTGAATGGTGGGACCAAGAGTATGCACCCTCACCACCCCGCTCCGTCTGACTCCAGAATACATAAGACCACCAACTCTACGGTGCTATCCCCCCACCCTGTCTCCACTGAAGTCAAAGACATGGGCCAATACAACAATTCTCTTGTATTTAACCTTAGCTCCACGTCTTCTCTACACCTGGAGGTCTGCAAAACCAGGCCGAATGGCTGTATCCTCTATTCCATTCATGGTGTTTCAGCACTGCCCCCTGCCTATTTTTTTTTTTTTTAGTTAATAAATTTATTTGTTTGTTGCTTCAGGTTACATCCTTATCATATTGTCCTCTTTTACCGCTTCCCGGCCCCACCCTCCCATGCTCTACCCCCTGACCCTTCCATCTTGTTCCTCTGGGGTGGAGTGTCCCTGCCTAACAGTCTCTCACCACAGATCAGGAGTCATATGAGGGCCAAGAGCCTCTTCATTCACCGGGGGCCTACGAGGCAGTACTGCCAGTGAAAGGTGTCTCCTTGCTACTGGGGGAATACTAAAAAAACAGACCAACAAACTCACAAACCAACAAAAACAAAGAATATCAACAAAAAAAGAGAGGAAAAAGAGAAGGGAAAAGGAAAAAGAAAAAAGAAAAAAAGAAGGAAAAAAGTAAAAGATAAAAAAAATTATGTCCATGTTCCTTTTGGTGTGTTGGTTGTAGTACAGATATCCTGTACAATATAGTTAAAATCCTACTATAAGTGAATAGATGCCATGTGCATCCTTCTGAGACTGGGTTAGCTCACTCAGGATGAGCTCCTCTAGATCCATCCATTTGGTTGCAAATTGCATGATTTCATTGTTTCTTATAGCTGAGTAATATTCCATTGTATAGATGTACCACAATTTTTTAATTCATTCTTCAGTAGAGGGACATCTGGGTTGTTTCCAGTTTCTAGCTATTACAAATAAGGCTGCTATGAACATAGATGAGGAGACTTCCCTATGTCTCCCGGAGAGGTCCTTTGGGTGTATACCCAGAAGTGGTATGGCTGGGTCCTGAGGCAAGGTTATTCCTAGATTTCTAAGATATCGCCACACAGACCTCCATAGTGGTTGCACAAGCCTGCACTCCCACCAGCAATGGAGTAGGGTTCCCCTTCCTCCACACCCTCGCCAGCATGCGCTATCGTTTGAGCTCTTTATCTTAGCCATTCTAACAGGTTTTAGGTGGAATCTCAGGGTCGTCTTGAGTTGCATTTCTCTGATGATTAAGGATGTTGTTGAACATTTCTTCAGGTGTCTCTCAGCCCTTAGGGATTCCTCCTTTGTGAATTCTCTATTTAGCTCCATATCCTATTTTTTGACTGGATTATTTGGTTTCTTGAGTTCTTTGTAGATTTTAGATAATAGCCCTCTATCAGATGTGGGGTTGGTGAAGATTTTCTCCCAGTCTGTTGGTTGCTGTTTTGTTCGAATGATAGGGTCCTTTGCCTTACAGAAGCTTTTCAGTTTCATGAGGTCCCATTTATTGATTGTTGATCTCAGGTCCTGAGCTGTTGGTGTTCTGTTCAGGAAGTTGTCACCTGTGCCAATGAGTTCGAGGGTTTCTCCTACTTTTTCTTCTAGTATCTTTAGTGTGGCTGGCCTTATGTTAAGGTCTTTGATCCACTTGGAATTAAGTTTTGTACAAGGTGATAGGTATGGGTCTAATTTCATTCTTTTGCAAGTGGACATCCAGTTGGACCAGCACCATTTGTTGAAGATGCTGTTCTTCTTCCATTGTGCGTTTTTGGCTTCTTTGTCAAAGATTAGTTGGCCATAGGTGTGTGGATCCATGTTTGGGTCTTCAATTCGATTCCGTTGATCCACAGGTCTGTTTCTATACCAGTACCATGCTGTTTTTATTACTGTTGCTCTGTAGTACAGCTTGAAATCTGGGATGGTGATACCCCCAGATGTTTTTTCATTGGACAGGATTGATTTAGCTATTCTGGGCTTTTTGATGTTCCATATGAAGTTGAGAAGCTTTTTCCAGGTCTATAAAGAATTGTGTTGGTATTTTGATAGGAATTGCATTAAATCTATATATTGCTTTTGGTAGGATAGCCATTTTTATTATGTTGATCTTACCTATCCATGAGCATGGGAGATCTTTCCATCTTCTAAATGCCTCTTCCATTTCTTTCTTCAGGGTCTTGAAGTTCTTGTTATATAGGTCCTTTACATGCTTGGTTAGAGTTACCCCAGGTATTTTTGTTGTTTGTGGCTATTGTGAAGGGGGTTGTTTCCCTTATTTCTTTCTCGGTATATTTGTTTGTTGTATAAAGAAGGGCTTCTGATTTTTTTGAGTTAATTTTGTATCCAGCCACCTTGCTGAAGTTGTTTATCAGCTGTAAGAGTTCTTTGGTGGAGTTTTTGGGGTCGCTTATGTATATTAACATATCATCTGCGAAAAGGGATAATTTGACTTCTTCATTTGCAATTTTTATCCCTTTGATCTCCTTTAGTTGTCTTATTGCTCTAGCAAGGACTTCCAGTACTATATTGAAGAGATATGGTGAAAGTGGACATCCTTGTCTTGTCCCTGAGTTTAGAGGAAATGCTTCAAGCTTCTCTCCATTTAATTTGATGTTGGCTACTGGCTTGCTGTATATTGCCTTTATTATTTCTAGGTATGGTCCTTGTATGCCCGTTCTCTCCAGAACTTTTAGCATGAAGGGGTGTTGGATTTTGTCAAATGCTTTTTCTGCATCTAGCGAGATTATCATGTGTTTTTTTTCTTTCATCTTGTTTATGTGGTGAATTACATTGATAGACTTTCGTATATTGAACCATCCCTACATTACAGGGATGAAGCCTACTTGATCATGGTGTATGATACTTTTGATGTGTTCTTGAATTCGGTTTGCTAGTATTTTATTAAGTATTTTTGCATCTATGTTCATGAGGGAGATTGGTCTGAAGTTCTCTTTCTTTGTTGGGTCTTTGTGTGGTTTAGGAATCAGAATGACAGTGGCCTCATAGAATGAGTTTGGCAGTGATCTTTCTGTTTCTATGTGGTGGAAGAGTTTGAAAAGTAATGGTGTTAGTTCCTCTTTGAAGGTCCAGTAGAATTCCATGCTAAAGCCATCTGGCCCTGGGCTTTTTTTTGTTGGGAGATTATTAATGACACTTTCTATTTCCTTGGGTGTTATTGGGCTGTTTAAGCTGTTAATCTGATTTTGATTTAGTTTTGGTAGGTGGAATTTATCGAGGAAATTGTCCATTTCGCTTAGGTTTTCAAATTTAGTGGAATATAGATTTTTAAAGTAATGCCCGAATATTTTCTGGATCTCCTCAATGTCTGTTGTTATTTCTCCCTTTTCATTTCTGATTTTGTTGATTTGTGTTCTTTCCCTTTGCCTTTTAGTTAATTTGGCTAGGGGTCTGTCTATTTTGTTGATTTTCTCAAGGAACCAACTCTTGGTTTCATTGATTCTTTGTATAGTTCTTTTTGATTCTAAGTTGTTGATTTCAGCCCTAAGTTTGATGATTTCCTGCCTTCTGCTCTTCTTGGGAGTGTTTGTTTCTTTTTTTTTCCAATTTACCCAGCTTAGCTGTTAGTTCACTAATATGAGCTGTCACATTTTCTTTTTGAAAGCACTTAGTGCTATGAACTTTCCTCGTAGCACAGCTTTCAATGTATCCCATAGGTTTGAGTATGTTGTGTCTTCATTGTCGTTGGATTTTAAGAAGTCTTTGATTTCCTTCTTTATTTCTTCCCTGACCCAATGGTCGTCCAGTAAGGAGCTTTTCATTTTCCATGTGTGTGTAGACTTTCTGTTGATTCTTTTGCTGTTGAAGACCAGCTTTATTCCGTGGTGGTCTGATAAGATACAAGGTGTTATTTCAATTTTCTTGTATCTATTGAGACCATCCTTGTGACCAACTATGTGGTCGATTTTGGAGAAGGTTCCGTGGGGTGCTGAGAAAAAGGTGTATTCCTTTGTGTTTGGGTGAAACGTTCTGTAGATATCTGTTAGGTCCATTTGTTTCATGATCTCTGTTAGACTCAATATTTCTCTGTTTGTCTTCTGTCTTGATGATCTGTCCTTTGTTGTGAGTGGGGTGTTGAAGTCTCCCACTACTAATGTGTTGTGATCGACGTGTGCTTTAAGTTTTAGAAGTGTTTCTTTTACGAAAGTAGGTGACTTTGTATTTGGGGCATAGATGTTCAGTATTGAGATTTCCTCTTGATGAATATTCCCTTTAATGAGAATATAGTGCCCTTCTTTGTCTTTCTTCATTAACTTCAGTTGGAAGTCTGTTTTGTTTGATATTAGGATGGCTACTCCAGCTTGCTTCCTGGGTCCATTTGCTTGGAAAACCTTTTCCCAGCCCTTTACTCTGAGGCAGTGTCTATCTTTTGTAGTTAGATGTGTCTCTTGTATACAGCATAAGGAAGGGTCTTGCTTGCGGATCCACTCTGTAAACCTATGTCTTTTTATTGGGGAGTTGAGTCCATTGATGTTGATGGATATTAGTGACCTGGGGTTGTTATTTCCCATTAGTTTGGTATAGGTGGTGGTCCTGTGCCTCTTTTGGTTTAGTTGCTGATGGGTTTTCTATTCCCTTTGTTTTCTTGGGTGGAGTTTTATTCTCTGGGTTGGGATTTTCCTTCTAGGATTTTCTGTAGGGCTGGGTTTGTGGGTAGATATTGTTTAAATTTGATTTTGTCATGGAATATCTTGTTTTCTCCATCTATATTGATAGAGAATTTTGCTGGGTAAAGTAGTCTGGCACCTATGATCTCTCAGGACTTGTAGTATATCTGACCAGGCCCTTCTAGCTTTTAACGTTTCTGGGGAAAAGTCAGGTGTAATTCTGATGTGTCTGCCATTGTATGTGACTTGAGCTTTTTCTCTTACAGCTTTTAATATTCTTTCTTTGTTCTGTACATTTGGAGTTTCAATTATTATGTGGCGAGAGGAGTTTCTTTTGTGGTCTAATCTGTTTGGTGTTCTGTAAGCCTATTGGATTTTTATTGGCATCTCTTTTTTCAGGTTTGGGAAGTTTTCCTCTATGATTTTGTTGAAGATATTTCCCGGACCTTGGAGTCGGGAGTCCTCTCTTTCCTCTATACCTATAATTCTTAGGTTCCATCTTTTCATTGAGTCCCTGATTTCTTGGATGTTGTGGGTGAGAGATTTTTTAGCCCTCTCATTTTCTTTGGATGTTGTACTGATTTCTTCCACTGAATCTTCCATGCCTGAGATCCTTTCTTCCATCTCTTGCATCCTATTGTTGATACTCACATTTGTAGTTCCTGTTCTCTTCCCTTGGTTCTCCACTTCCTCTTTTAACTCTGACTGTGTTTTCTTTATTGTTTCTATTTCTATTTTCATGTCTTGTATGGTTTTGTTCGTTTTGTACATTTCCTTCTCCAGCTTGCTTGTTTTTGTATGAAAATCTTTCAT